>ML682065.1:10746582-11047295 GCA_007922195.1 Podocnemis expansa
GGACTAGACTAACACGGCTATCCCTTTGGAAACTGACAAGAAAGATGAGAGCAAACTAAGTGTTATCCTAAATGTTATAGTGTCATATGCTTGTTTTATCTTTTATTTTCTAGAAATAAGTCCTGACTCATTTCTTAAATGACTGTGAATTGATTTGCTATATACTCACTTAAAATTATATCCTGATCAATAAAGTATTACTTGCTTTATCTAAACCTGTGTGGACTTTAGAGGGTGTGAGTGAGGGTGACTGGGCATGATCCATTTCTTTGTCAAATAGACAGACATGAGCGTAAGGTTATTGGGGAAGGATCCCAAACCCTGTAAAACAGAAGTTCCCACTGTGGTATCTGGGGATGGGTGTGATTGCTAAGGGACTGTTGCCTGAGTGGCCAGAGGACGCACACCCACTGCCCGGGACTGATTACATGCAGGAGGCTGTGTAGACTGACTCAGGAGTGAGTGGTCACCTGGCAAAATAGGGTGAATCAGGGTTCAGGATTGGAGATCTGGGGGTCATAGTGGCAACTGGACTGGAACCAGAGAGCAGTCTGTCACAGTCTTGCACTGTGCCCATCACCATATGCTTTGACAAGTCCACTCTATGCAGCTGTGTTTCATTCATTCAATTGCTTCAAGAACAGTTCCAGAAAGAAAGGAGTCCTAAACAGAGATAACACCTGCCTCGCTTCCTAGCATGCTCTAGGGACACCTTAAACAGAATGAGGGAGATTTTCTAAAGTTAGATTCCAGTTCCTGATCTGTGCTGTTCTTTGCCAATGTCCCTGCAAATGGTGGACGGAAGTTTCTGGCTAAAGACTGTAAACCTCCAATGCCTTGTTTGGATGCCCTCATCTCTGCACAGTGGAGCAAATAAGCCTAAAAACTGTATAATATGAGGATGGCATTTCCAAAGACACAAAGCAGACTCAGGCATCCAAATCCCCTCCCATGCAAACACTTAAATTTCTTGGCTGCCCTCACTGAGCTCAGCAAGAGCTTTCAGTTTCAGCCATTTTGCACAGTTGCAAGCATGCTTTTTGGTTCACAGCTGGTTTGTGCATATACATTGTCTCCTGTTTAGGTCTTCCTGGGTTTCCATGTCTTCAGGTTTCTCTTTCCACTCCTGTTTGGCATAAGTTCCAATAAGTCATAGCAAATCTTGGACAAAACCATCCAAGTTTTGGAATGGGAAAGGCAGTTCGAATATTCACTCAAAACTTGACTCATTTTAATGTGCAAGTGAAAGGGGTAAATTAAGATTATGCAGCTAAAGGGTCATGGAGCCAGCCTGAGATCAGTTGGGTTTTCTGGATTTAGCCCACTATGGAGCTAATTGCAAAATACAAAATCCACAATCAGATTCAGCTCTTTCTGACCTTGGACTAGGTACCATCCACAAAGTTCAAGAAGACCATTTTAGAGATAATCTCAAAAAAGTAAAGCCTTTGAAAGATTGGGCAGTTTTTTAAAGCTGTTTGAAAATTTGTTCTTTTTATTAACATTGACTGTATTCAGCAAATGCAACTATTTGAACAGACACCTGAGAATCTGGAAGCCTGAATAACTGAACAGAGCCCTAATCTATACTTGCTGCACTTTTTGGTGGCAGTCAACAGAATGTATGCAAGGTAGACTCACAGGCTATGTCTAACCCACCAGCCTTTGGCTAATTCAAACTAAAATATATCAAAGGTTAGTTCAAATTAGCTAGTTTGGCTGGTTAGTCCAAACTAACTGCTTAGTTCAAACTTATTTGCATTTTTAGCTTGAACTACCCCAATGAAGACATGCTAGTTCACACAAAATAAGTTTGAACTAGCAGTTAGTTCGACCTAAATGAGATTTTCTAGTTTGAACTTGTCACTTTTTTTTTTTAGGTTGAACTAAAAAGTTAGTTTGGACTAAAAAATGTGTTTAGTTCAAACTAACTTTGAACTACTTAGTTCAGACTAGGCCAGTCCGAACTAACATTTGAGATGTAGACATAGCCATAGACTCTAAGGTCAGAAGGGACATCTACTCTGACCTCCTGCACACTGCAGGCCTCAAGAGCTCACCCACCCACTCCAGGAATAAGCCTGTAACCTATGACTGAGTTTTTTGAGTTCTCAGATCAAGACTTTAAGATACAGAGAATTCACCAGTAGGTGAGCCATGCCCTATGCTACAGAAGAAAGCAAAAAAACCCTAGAACCCTAGCCAATCTGCTGTGGGGGAAAATTCCCGGTCAGTTTAAACCCTGAGGATGTGGCAAGTCTCAACAGCCAGTCCCCAAGAAACAATTCTATGTAATAACTCAGCACCGACCCCATCTACCCTCCCTTCTTAGGCCACTTGCATATCCACTGCTAGTAACCTTAGATCAACAATCAGTCAATTTCCAAAGTAGACCATCCCACCATACCATCCCCCTCATAAACTTATCAAGCTCAGTTTTGAAAGCAGCAATTTTTTTTTGCTCCCACAGCTCCCCTTGGAAAGCTATTCCAGAACTTTACTCCTCCAATGGTTAGAAACCTGTCACTAATTTCAAGCCTAAATTTCCTGATGGACAGTTTATATCCATCGGTTCTAGTATCCACATTAGTGCTGTACTGAAATAATTCCTTTCCCTCCCTGATGTTTATCCCTCTGATATATTTATAGAGAGTAATCATATCACCCCTCAACCTTCCTTTGGTTAGGCTAAACAAGCCAAGCTCCTTGAATCTCCTCTCATAAGGCAGATTTTCCATGCCATGGACCATCCTTGTAGCCGTTCTGTGCACCTGTTCCACAGGTGGGTGAAATGGGCTAATGGCAGCTGTATTCACCTTAATGGAGCAGAGGGCCAGTTCTAATTCCATGGAAAGAGAAAGGAAGTATTCCAGGATTAGTAGAATGCCCATCACTTCAAGGACAAGCTCCAGTTGAGTAGTCCAGAACCTAAAATGTGTCCACTTGGCTAGATATGAGCATTTTGAGGTCAACAACTTATTGCCTAAGAGGTTCCAAATGGGCAGCAGCCTTAATGATTTGGCCTCATCTTCCTCTGTATGCTGTTCCCCAGTGTTTGAATCTTTACAACTGCTTTGATTTGCTGTCACTGTGTGACCTGTTCCCATGACTTACATTTCCCTGCATTTATTTCCTCCCATTCCGTAAGTTCCCCCATCTTCAAATTGTCTGACGGAGTGGGATTTTCTCCCATGAAAGCTCATGCAATAAATAAACTCATTGGTCTTTTAAGTGACACAGGACTCTTTGTTTGAGAGGGCATCTCACACCCTTAGAGAGCATTTTTTGCTACTGGAGGTGTCTATCCAAAAACCAGTCTGTCAAGTGAAGACTGTGCGAGATGAAGTGTCTGAGTCTTCCCTTGTGCTGTGTTTATACTATGTTTATTACTCTGATGAGAGTACGTCAACATGCAGTGCAGGAATGGAAGCCAACACTGGTGATCCCAAATGGGGCTAACAAGATGGTCATTGCCTTCTCCCATCTCATCTTGAGGATCATTCTTGTAATTAATCCAGTCCAGCCAACTGAGTACTGGGACAGTCCCTTGTGTTTGAGTTTCAGTTCCTCCCTGAGCAACTCTGAGTGCAGTTGTTATTGTTTTGCAATACAAAGAGATCCCCTCACTGAGTTTCCCCATCGGCCAAAGATGTCTGTGATTACAGAGCTGTGCAACTCCTGTTCATGGTCAGTTTCAAAGTGTCTGTTGAGAGAATCAGCAGCCATGTTCTGTGTATTGGGCAGGAAAGCTGCTGTTAAAAGAATACAGTACATAACACAGCATATTTGAAGGTAAAAAGTTTCCACACAAGGGCCAAGACTTTGTCCGTTTATGTATAAGATTGTGGTTGTGTTTTGTGGCGTGACAAGAATGTGTTGCTCTCAGAGGGTATGTCTACAGTGGAGGCTCTGTTAAGTCAACTTAACAAGGTGGACTTCAAGCCAACTTAAAGTGGACCTTGTTGATTTAGAGTGTCCACACTGAAAACTCCTGTCAACTGCCTATGTCCACACTGGCAGGTGTTAGGTCGAGCCTTCCTAGTAGCCAGGAACTCTGTGAGGAGACCTGGAGGTCAATTAAGTCAATTTAAGGGCTATTCCATGTCTACATTGTCTTAAGTCAACTTAATAACTTTGACTTAAGCATTAAGTCGACCTTAAGTGGTAGTGCTATTAAGCTGAGTTAAGGAAGCACTTAAGGTGACTTAATAAAAGCCCAGTGCGCTCATGGGGGTCGGTAGGTTGACTTAATATTCTTTACGTCAACCTATAACTCCAGTGTAGATGTACCCAAAGGTTGTCAGGAATGCCTTGCAGGCTATGCATAGGTTATCTATAAGTCAGAATCTAAACCCATAAAAGACAATGAAAAGGTTCCCTTGATTTCAATGTGCCCTAGTTCAAGAGTGTTCCCTATATACTATATTTCTCAGCTCTTTCCCCAAGTAAATTTTGAGGGCATAAAAGCACTGGAATTTTTGGAATGTCCAGCATGTCCACAAATTCATATAATTAACCTTTATTCAAGGTTTTAGCGAAGCACCAGATTCTGATAGACTGTATGAGTCAATAGTTGGAGTAATTTATGATGCAACCAGGTATCCTAACACTGTCACTGAGTTGTTAATTGATTTTAGGCAAATCATGAACTTCTTTGATTCTTTCTCTCAGTGGACACATGAGAGTAAACACTAAAGAGAGTTGAAAAGAAATAGGTTTATTTCAACCTATAAATATACAATCAAATTTCAAATTGTTGGTTTGAAATTTTGTAAAGAAAATTTTGAATTTTTTTGCCAAAATATTCAAGGCAAAATATAATCTTGGTTTGTTTTGAATTGATCTTTGAAATTGGTTTTGGTTTTTGAACAATAATTCATGAGAAATAAAACACAAATATCCTCTTCAATTTGATATTTTAATTCAAATATTTGGAATAATTGAACATAAAAATAATTTTTTATGAATAAATATTTTGATTTTAACAAAACTAAGGTTTATTTCAATGCAAACCCAAAATTTCAGTGCAAAATTTCAACTAGACTGAGAAATAACAGTTACAGGGCTTCTCAGGATCCATAGCAAGGTTATGTGGATTAACTTTATATTCATATATCCATATAAATAATAAATAAATAAATTAAATAAATAAAAATATGTAAGCTCTTTGGAGTTGAAACTAAGATATTGCCTTTGGTATTTCAGAAAATCATCATGGTGCTAATGTCCAGAAATAACAAGAAAAATGCTACTTCAAAACTTCCATTGACTGAAAAGACTTGGCTTATAGATGTTCCCTTGCATTTTCCCAGCTAGGAAGAAATGTTAAAGGGAGGGAAAAAATTATAATTGGTCCAATGAAGGGAAACCTGCATGACATTGGCAAACAAAGTGAGAGGAAAACCAGCCCATAACCCATTCCATGAGATACAGCTTGTAAGGAACAACCAGTGACATCCACCTGAAAAATTATAAATAACAGAGCTCTTGCGAGTATGACAAAACTATCAAATTTGTGCACAGGGTCTGTTTGATTGCATATGGGCTAGGAGTTTATTACTGAAATTATCCTTGATGTTGAAATGCTGCCATTCATTAGATCCTCTCTCCTCTGAACTTCTTGGTCTTTCGTGGGAAATAATTGCCCAAGATTTAAAGCGGGGGGTCTCAAATACATGGCCTGGTGGCCACATGTGGCCCCTAAAGCTATTTCCTGCAGCCCACAACAACTAATGTTACTGCTATTTGCAATATTGTTGTATGGAAAGTTTTCAGTAGTGCGGCCTTCAGGCTAATGTACCAGTCCTCATGCGGCCCTCTACTAGTCCTTATGCGGCCCTCATGGTGATTTGAGTTTGAGACCCCTGATTTAAAAGGAATAAAATTGTATGGACCCTCATCAACAACACAAGATTGGAAAAAATTGCAACAACATATAATAGTTCACCTAAAATGGAATCCACTGGGCACTCAATTCTATGCTATTCCATTTTGCATCCATCACTGTTGTATCTGAGCGTTTGATGACTTCTGAAAATTTTTGGCCAAATGATGAGCTAATAGAAATCTGTGTAGATTCATAGATTTCTAAGAAGCAAGACTAATTTACAACATCTCAGGATCTGGCCCTCTCTTTTGCTAGATGAAGCAGCAGATTACTGAATCTTTCTGATTAGCCTTTAATAACGCCACAGGACTCCTTGTTTTGCTCAACAC
This sequence comes from Podocnemis expansa, assembly GCA_007922195.1. NCBI lineage: Eukaryota > Metazoa > Chordata > Testudines > Podocnemididae > Podocnemis > Podocnemis expansa. The sequence goes on from ML682065.1 coordinate 10,752,799, forward strand.
AGCTACCCCCCTGAATCCTTCTGGCCATCTATGCTTTGTTCCTTACTCCAAATCCATTCTTCTGCTGAGTCACGGAGGCAGAGTGAGGTGCTGTTCTCCTTAGTGATCTCTACTTCTTACATGCTCAGAAAATACTCCCAAGTTCTCAGTGTAATATTGAAACCTCAGAATAATCAGGATGAATCACATTTTTGAAGCAGTTTCAAATCTTTCTTTTTTTTAATGTTGTTTATTGATTTGTTTGGCTCCAGTACAGATGATAAATTGAGTGAACCATAAAACTCCTCTCTGATGTCTGACCTACCAGGATGTTTTACTGAATGGAACTATGACACAAGCTTTCTACTTTAGCACTTAAATTTCTTCTGAGACTCCAGAATATCATAGGAAAAACTAGGACCAGCCCAGTAAAAACTGAAATTTCCCATGATTTTCATTTTAGTAGACATTCTGGAGCCTGATCCAAAGTCCATTGAAGTCAACAGTAAGATTTCAATTAACTTTGCTGAGACCCTGGACAAGCTATGACAATATGGAGGTAGCATAGTGTTAATGCTGAAAGCCGGGGCAAAATAGATGCATTTTGTGGGGGCAGAGAGAGAGACAGAGAGATTTACCAAAGGCACTCACTCTCTCAATACTTTCTTTTCCCCCTTCTCTCTTATCCTTAGCCAGGAATCCAAATGATATCCTTTGCTATGTCTACACTAGCAAAGTAGTCCAGATTAAGGAGGCTTAATCCAGATGATTTGGTCTCTGTCTACACTAAGCTTTGTTTGAACTAGTTAGCTCAAATGGTTATTTCAAACTTAGCACTTAGTTCGTATTTCAGTTCGAATTAGCACAATGTAGCCATGCTAGTTCAAACTAAATAAATTCAAATTAAGCAATTAATTTGAACTAACTGTATTTTTTAGTTTAAACTAACTTTTAGTTTGAACTAGCTGTGCTTTTTTAGGTTGAACAAAAAATTAGTTTGAACTAAAAAAAGCACAAGTAGTTCAAACTAAAAAGTTAGTTTGAACTGAAAAGCCACGGTTAGTTTGAACTAAGCAGGCACTGCTTAGTTCAGACTAAGCAAGTTCAGACTAAGCTTGCTAATGTAAACCTAGCCCTTGTGACTTGTTTTAGATGAATAAATAGTCAAAAGCACATTGGCATTGTATTTACATTAGTTATGGATACCATTACTATGTGCCAGAGCATAATACCAAGTAATTAGTTCTTAAAGTTGTTTTCCTTTTTTGTTGAAAGTGACTATTCTCAGATTCAGTACATTATAAGGGCTTTGGATGGCACAGTTAAGAGTATTTAAGAGGCATGAGTCTGGTTAGAATAAATTCTTTCTAAATCCACAGTCGATCCTCCCATCTAGTATAATTTCACTTGGTTAAAGCATGACCTTCCATAGCTGGTGTGTCTTCGCAAGTGTCTTTGACATTATCACTTAGTGCTCTTCTTCTTTTGTCACCCATTGTTAAAACGAAAAAAGTTCTTTTTATGGTGTACATAAGCCAGAGGTGAAACAATTAAATGAAACTATTTGTCATATAAAATTTAGATCAGCTTGAATTAAATGAAAGATGAATTAGGATTGACAGCTTACTCCACTATGAGCACTAACCAAGCATCTTAAGTTCAGTGACAGGTCTTCCACCTGCAGCCTTTAATCCACTCTGTTCAATCAATATTCCATATTTTAAAGACATACAGTTTGATGCTTTGCCACACCTACATTTTTATTAAAGGATTTTAATTGTTTGGGGGGCTTACAGTTCATGTGGTGAAAGTGTGCTAGGCAAAGCCTTAATCAGTTTTAAAATGTGCTATTGGAAGGCTGATTTTTCAACAGCAGAATCTCATTAATTGTCATTCTCCTCCATTCGAGTTCAAGGAAGATGACCCTGAACTGCAACCACATGGTAAATCTGATATAATTTTAATCCTGCCACTCTCACAGCAAGAAATCCAAAAAGCAAGTTAGCTATTGAGGAAGCATGGTATGGTTTTAAAGCACCTTGTTTGGGCTCAATAATTTTGGGCTCAGTTCTTAGCTCTGCTGAAGAATGAGATAACATTCATCAAAGGCAAGTGCAAAATGGGGACTCACTGACTGGCAGTAGTAAAGTAGAAAAAAATCTGGAGATTACAGTGGATCGCAAATTGAATAGAGCCAACAGCATGATGTGTTTGTGAAAAAGGCTAACATCAGTCTGGGATGTATTTTTTAGAGTGTCTTATAAATTCCACTCTACCCAGCACTGGAGATGACCACAATGAAAATATGGAGTTTCATGCTGGGTGCTGCACTTCAAGTAAGATCTGGATGATTTGGAGAGGGTCTGAAAGAGAGCAACAAAAATTATAAAATGTTTGGAAAATTGGACCAGCAAGGAAAGGTTAAAAATACTGAGTATATAGACTCTTAAAAAAGGATTTGGGGACGATGGGGACTTGATAATAGTCTTTAGATATGTCAAAGACTGTTGTAAAGAGACTGGCAATCACTTGCTCTCTATGTCTCCTGGCAGTAGGACAAGAAGTGATCAGCTGACCTGAAGCAAGGGAGATTTAGGTTAGGTATTAGGGATTTTCTTTCTTCTTTTTTTAAAGTAGGAGGATAGTTAAGTACTATAATAGGTTACCAAAGGACATTGTGGAATACACATCTTTGGAGGCCTTTAGGAAGAAGCATCTATCAAGGACAGTCTAGGTATACTTGATCCTGCCTCAGCAGGTATGGCACTGGGGTGGACCGAAGGACAAGATGACCTCTTGAACACTCCTCTGGCCACACATTCTGAGGCACCGGTCTTCAAACTTTTTTCTTGAGACCCAGTTTTTAAAAAAGTCCTTTATGCCCGTGACCCAACAATTACATCTTTCAGCAATGCATTCCAATCTTTTGGTGGTGGCAGCAGGAGCACCACGACCCAGTACCTGAGGGTCCACGACCCAGTACTGAGTCCTAACCATAACTTTGAAAGTCACTGTTCTAAGGTATTATTACTTTCTGCTTGACCTTAAACCAATCACTTAATATCTCACTGTTTGAGTCAATGGTCATTAAGCACAATGGAAAGACCTTCCTTCCATTGACTTCACTGGGCACTGGACACGGGTCTCAGTTCCCTCATCAACATACAAAGATTATAATGCTTCTTTTTCCCCCACCCATTGTCTGTATTGTTTATTTAGCTGATTTCTTCAGAGCAGGGGCTGCATTCTCCTATATGGGCACAGAATATCCAGCAACCAGGAAAACCCAACTGTGGCCTAAGTGCCTACTGTGATAAAAATTCAGAGGTTAACAGTACAGAACAGTGCATAGAGACAGGTTCATACATAGCCTTGTCCTGCCTTCACATGATACTTTTAACATAGGATTAGTTTTCCCCTGCTTTGAGATCACGTGAAGGTTGTGTCATCTCTTTACAGTCATATCCAGCTTTACTCCTTATTTTTGCTGTTGAGATTTTTAAGTAACTCTGCTAAAGCCTTTCTAACCCCTTCTTTAACCCCTTTTTCACTATTTGTGTTATATCCTTTGTCATGACAATAAAAACAGGAGCAGTGGATTCATAAGGCAGTGGTCTGAGAGAACACGGTGTGACCCGGGCCTCCTGGGATAGCCTTTTGAATGTGCCAAAGTCAGGGCAAGCTGCAAAACCAGGGGCCAAACCCCCAAACCACTGACAGGTGGTACTTAAACCAGTCTCCCAGTCAGTAACAAAACATGCTTCTGACAAACCACTCTGGTCATCACCAAGCATAATAAACTAGAAACAGCCCCCTTTCTGCACATCAGATCCTATGGTCCCCTCTAGCCACTGGGTCTCATTAAGAAATAGGTTCTCCTGACCCCAAACGGCCAGCCACATCACCCAGAACAATATAGGTTCGGATCTTACCCAAAATACCACGCTGCCAGCCAATCCTTTAGTAACTACAACTAAAGGTTTAATATACAAAGAAAACTAGCTATATAGGAGAGATGTTAAAGGGTCAAAGTGAATCACATACATACACATGATTTAGAGTCCATAGAAAACAAATCCTTAAAGATCTTGTAGTTTGCAGATTAGTCTCACTCCTCTGGTGTGCACCCAGCAGCAGCAGCTGGGTGGGCCTCAGTCCTTTGTTCAGTCCCAGAAGAATAGCTCAAGAGGTAGGTGTTGGTTGCAGATAGACCAGAGACTGAAGACTAAAGACAAAATGGAGAATGGGTGATGGCCTTTTATCTCAGATTCCTTGCCAGATCCAAATGGAGGTGGGCCACATGGTCAGTCCAGATAACAGGTCAAACAGGTTTCTTCTTGGGTCCACTGTAACTGGGAGTTCCCTCCTGATGGGCCATTAACAGGACTTTAGGTTGCAGAAGCCCAGTCTGGGATTGCCTCAGCTCAACCAACTTGGAACACACATAAAACAAACAAGATTCCTAGATTTTAATACAAATATGATACCTACATATAAATCATATAAGCATTCCTAGCATATTACAACCTTTCTATTGATACCAAACATGGCATATCACCTATGGATTATTACAAATATGAAATGCTAATATGAAAAATAATCATAACCAGTCCCCTAGACACAGACAGTGTCATACAGGGTGTATAATCTTTCAGGAAACACACAGTACACCCTCACTCAAACAAATCCCTCAGCATCCAAGCCATTTGTTTGTTAAAGGTAGGGATACTTCACAGCAGAGACCTGCTATGGTAGAGGCAAAGGGCAATGGGTGGGTGTGTGTGGAGATGGGATCCTAAAACTGGGTTCATTGGATGCAAAGGGTCATCGTGATGAAGGGCATTATTAGTGAGGATGCACTGTACATTTAAAAGCAATTAAGGAACTAAAACATTAAGCTAACAGAAAATGGGACTTGTTCTCTTAAATCATTTATGATGAAAACCACACCCCAAATTCACAATGGCACACAGCTCCGCTGAGCTTCACATGTGATGTATTCAACCTTCTATGTGCACTTGTTTCTGCATATTTAAAACATGAAGACATTAACACCTACTTTCTTATCTGGCAGGGGGGTGGCGTGGACTACTGAGATCACATGAGTACAGTACTCTGAATTGAAAAGTGCTATATATTGTCTTTAAAAAATCCATGGTAGGTTAATATTTAAAAAAGTGATTCTGCAAATTTGGCTGCTATAATATTTGCTGTAATTCTCAGTATTGAAAACTTGATCCTCTCACTTAGTCTAATGCTCATGCCACCCAGGCAACCAAGTTCAGCAATTCCTTGGTGTCAGTGGATGTGTGCCTGAGTTCTGGTAGTTTGCTTTTGCATAAGGAAGTGTAGCATTTTCAAAAGCACCTCAATTCCTTTTGGGGGCTAGGTGCCCAATTCCCATAGGAAGTCAGTGAAAATTAGGTGCCTAACTCCCTTAGTTGCTTTGGAAAATCGCATCTAAAAGTTATATGGTATATTGTAGGTATTCGGTAACATTCTGCATATAGCTGTGGTTCTGCAAATGGAGAGTTCAGGTGAATTCTGATGCCTCTGCTGAGCCCCATCACTATGGTTTTAAGGATCTACCCAAGATCACAGCCATAGTGATGGGGTGGCTGAGTACAAGACAAAGAGATGCTAAGAACCCCTTCCTCTCTCTCACAATCTTATGCAAATTTCTTAGGGTACGTCTATACTGGAGCCTTAGGTTGACTTAAGGAAAGTTAAGTCAACCTACAGATTCCTGCAGCCACACTGGGCTTTTTTTATGTAGACTTAAGCGCTTTCTTAAGTCACTTAAGAACACTACCTCTTAAGCTTGACTTAACACTTAAGTTGACCTTATTAAGTCAACTTAAGCCAATGTAGACAGGGAAAGCTCTTAAGCTGACCTAAATGATCTCCAGTTACCCACAACAAACCACTCCTCTGTCAACCTAGCACCTGCCAGTGTGGACGCAGGCAGTCAACAGGAGTTTTCAGTGTGGACTCTCTAAGTTGACTTAATGAGGTTGACCTTAAATTGACTTAAAGTTGACCTTGTTAAGTTGATCTAACAGAGCCTTCAGTGTAGACATACCCCTTGAGCTTGGGGTGAATGGGAAGGGAATGGACAAGGGGGCAAGAAATGGGGTTAAAAAAAAGCAGAGTCCGAATGCCCCCTTGGTCACTGGCCAGAGCAGCTGATCTAGCCGAGGGTGGTTATGGTCTTAATCTTACAACTATAAATTGTCAACTAGTAGTAAACTATTACCACTTTAGAGCAAGTTGGGAGGAGTGTCTGAGACACTGGGTCTCCCAGTGACTACTCCTAGGTCTGTGCAGTCTACTCACCAGTCAGTAGTATACCAAGTGTCTCCAGTGGATAGGGACCATCCCTACATTTGCACGACCCCCCCCCCCAGCACAGCTGCACAGGGCAGGAGGTGTCCTGGTACCACCCCCGAACTGCCCTGAGGAGGGGTTCTGTATCTAAGGGGGGGATGCGTGCAAATTCAGGTTTTACTCTAACTCTCCATCCCCTGCTCTTACCCTGTGCGTGGTGCTTGACTGCTCAGGCAGGTGAGTTTTCCAGGGCCAGTTTTGTTCTTTATTTTTGCAGGGGAGACAGTGTAAATATAGTTGGTTCCTACTGGTAAAAAAGTGTTTGTCCTGCTTTTGATTGTTTTTTATAAGATGCAAAGTCATGTTTGAGGATTTGGGAAAGGCATTTCCCCTCTCTTCCCTGGTGGACAGCAGTGGCCATTTCAGAGATTGAGGGAGGAGAGAGTGGTTTCAGTCACCAGTTTTGCCCCTCCTCCCCAGCTTCTTCAGGCCTGGAGACAGCTTTGCAGCCTTATTCCCTTCAGCAAAAACCATGGAAGGGCAGTCCCCTGGAGATTTAAAAATCTGACTGGAATCAACATCAGCTTGGCTTTGCCAAAGGGGAGACTGGTCCCTAGAGAGGGCACATTGAGCATCTTTGGCTGTTGAGGGAAGGAGTCTATGGGACTCTTGGTGGGTGGGAGGAGCTGGAGAAATCAGAAGGATGCTGGCCCCACAGTCACCAGACTCACAGTCCAAGGGGGCAGCCGTGTTAGTCTAGTTCAGGACTCCTTGTTTGTTTTACGGGCTCACATTGAGATACTCGTGAAGTGCTCGCCACTCAAGTGGGTGACTGAGCTGCAGGGCCAGTGGAGAGCATGGCAGGGGTGAAAGCTATTGGGGAGGGGGCTTAAGATAGGGAAATGTGCTGCTGTTTTACCTCTCCTTACTGACTGGCTTCCTTCCCTCCACCCTCCCTTACAACAATGCAGTTCTGAGAGAAAAGGAATACCTTTAAGACTTGTCCAGCCAGGTAGATTAGGGAACTTGGAAGCCCTCATTGCATCTGGGTGCAGGGTGGGTCCCCTATGTTCAACACTAGGGGACCAGAGGAGGGTCTTGCCCTACCTTTTCCGCCTGCTACAAGGCTAAAGGCCCCTTCCAGCCTCAGTGCAGTGGGACTTTGGGGCAGCACCCCCCTCCTACATCTAGGCAGCCCATTCCAGGGAATCCGGGCCAGCCATTAGTGCCCACCTATGTCTGGCCACAAGGATTTCCTCACTTCTCTTAATCCCCATATGGTTGGTGGAGGAATCCCCCCTCTCTTCCCTTGCTGCCTGAGAAAAGTTAGATGCTCAAAAGGGAAAAAAAAACAAGAAGCCCAGCTGCCCAAAGCAGGATACTTGCAAACACATCAGCAGCTCCCTCATCACTCCCTGTCAGGCTTGCTCCTAGGTGCATGGCCCCTCACTGTCCCCTGGGTCTGTATGCCACTGACACTAGCCCTTTCTCAAGCCAAAGCCTAGAAACACAATTCAGCTTGTAACAAGGAAGCAACTTCTTAAAGCTTAACTTACTGTACAGCAAGATCCAAAGGAGTAGCCATGTTAGTGTAGTTCAGCAAAACAAACAAGGAGTCCTGTGGCACTTTTCAAGACTAACAGATTTATTTATCACATGAGATTTTGTGGACAAAGTGGGATTTTCTCCCATGAAAGCTTTCATGGATGAAATGGATCTTCTCCCACGAAAGCTCATGCAATAAATAAATCTGTTAGTTTTTAAAAGTGCCACAGGACTCCTTGTTTGTTTAATTGTATAGCAGTGTATCCAGGAATAGGAGCTCTGTGGTGGTTTTTCTGTGAGAGCAGCTCCTCGGTCAATCCACTAACAAATATCCAGCTATGTCCCTTCATTCATGTAGATTCTTAGCACCTATGAGCTAAACCCTTCAGTTCTTATTCAAACAGGGCTCTGGTGTTGTGCTACCAGAGGCTGAGTCAGAACAATAACTAAACTGCCTATTGTTAAGCATCTGATGAAGTGGGATTCTCTTCTGCAAAAGCTCATGGAATAAATAAATTAATTAGTCTTTAAAGTGCCACCAGACTCCTTTTTTGTCTTGCTGGACTAGACTGATACGACTACTCTTTTGGAACTACTCTATTATTGTTAATTTTTTGTTTGTCATTATTATTAACTATTGATATTGCAGTAGTACTCGGAGCCTCATTGTGCTAGATGCTGTACAAACACATAGCAAAAGACAGAACAGACTCCCATCAGTTTCCAGCCTTAACTTTCAAACGCTCTCAGCATTCAATTGCTTCCTATGCTTTAGATCCTGCCTGCACTGTGAGTTTTATTTATCTATTTAATTGTCATCAGTTCCTAAAAAAGCAGAATACTGAATGAGGCACAAGAGCAGTTTTAAAATGCAAGAGCCCTGTGGTGTAAGTCTGTTAGCACAGCAGATCCATAGACACTAAAATCAGAAAGGACCAATGTGATTATCTAGCCAGACCTCCTGCACCATGAAGGCCATAAACCCTCACCCACCCACTGCTGTAGTTAACCTCTAACCAATGACTGATTTATTATGTTTAAATTATGTGTAAGGCAGGTCTAGAGCCACAGCTCTTCTCGTGCTGTCCAGCTGAAAAGGTGGGCAACTAATCTGCATGGGTCTTGTATTTGCATGAGCACAAAGAGAACAATTAGGTATTAGCGTAGTCTCACTGGTGAGTGCAAGGCATGATGGTTAATGGCATCTAGGTTAATTCAATCACAATCCGTCAAAAAGGAAACATGAAGTACTATCTTTTGTAATATGCTGCTCTTTTTTTGTTCACACTCTGTTTAGGTTTGTTAAAGGGTGGAAAGTCACCATTACAAGTAAGGAATTTGAAAGAGGGACCAACCCTCTCTGTTCAGCCAAGTAAAAGCAGAAAGAGGGGTGGGGATTAGCATTAGTCCAGGCTAGAGCTATGTCTGAGGCAGTGCCTCATCCCTGTCCTCCTGTGAAAGGACATATCAGTAGCCTGGCTTCTTCTGGAGCCTTTCTTTTGTTATTTTAATCAAAGGAACTGTTAAGAGCTGAAATCACTGAGAGAGGAGACCTTCTCCCTGAGCTGACATCACTTAGGAGCAGCCAGCAGATGGTGTGAGTGGATGGTGATGACTGGACGGTGGGAGTGACCAGTAGGCAGTGCCAATGGACAATGGGTGGAGCTAGTGGCTGGTGTGAGCAGCAGCATGAGTGACCAGCAGGTGGTGCCAGCAGATGGATGGTATAAGGGACGTACCCTACCTACACTGGAACAGGGCTCAACAACCCAAAAGGGGAGAAAAACCATCCCCCCCCCAACTACAACCGCATCAGCCAGAGCTGACCCAGTGGCTGAGTCATGGCCCTTAGCACTGGCGCGGGGTGTGTGGGCAACATGTGCTCCCTCCGTCCCCCCCTCCGCTGGTGGGGTGAAGCAGCACTTCCCTGCCAACCCTCAGCCGGCCGTCCCTCCCAAGAGCTGTTGCGGGAGAGTTCAGCTTGCAGGGGTGGAGCCCTGGAGCAGCCCCTCTGTGGCATTCAGGCCACTTTGACTTGGCCACCCCAGGGCTGAACAGAGGCCACCTCACCCCCTGGCCCCTTGGTCGGCAAATCAATTTAGTAGGTAAAAGTATATAGTTATATGACTCTGGTGGCTCTCGAAGGTTTAATAATCAACTTGTGTAGCTCTTGCGTTCCATAAGCTTGGCCACCCCTGTAATATGCTCTGCTATGCTTTGTGGGGTTTGGGTGGAAATCTCTACTTGCATTGAATTTCCAAATCAGTGCCAGTTTTACTATTGTGTCTTTACATTCTTTTCTTTTACTATTAATGCTCTGTATTTCACACTCAGACTCATGCTTGCAAGCAAGGAAGCATTATCCCCTTTGGGATGCCCAGGGAATGGTACTTAATTCCTCAGAAAACTGGGTGGGGGCTCGAGCTGGTTGGTGTTGTAACATTATCTGGAAGCCCCTAGAAACAAAACCCGCACCTTGTTCTGCCTGGCAGAAGGGTTACATATGATTAAAGACTTACGCACAGAAAATCAACTAGCAAGTGAACCATGTACCTTGCTACAGAGGAAGATGACAACAGCCACACACACATACTCACATTTTTGTGTAAAGATATATTTGTGTGTCTTGAATAGAGTTAACATTTCTATTAACATTTGTTTCATTCTCTATCTTCAATGTCAAAAGCATGAAATAGTCTTTGCCACAGCATATTTCAGGTTATAAATATGTTCTTAAAAATATAAGGTAGGATCTTTGGGTGGTGGTAATCAGTGTTGCTTCTCTGAAGTCAGTGATTTACATCAACTGAACAACAGTCCCATGCTGTTCAGATGCAGCTGAGATTTGGGCAGGTGAATTAAGATCAAAGAAAACCAGGCAAAATGAAAAACCATAAAATCTCATGAACTTCTATGTGCAATGAATCTCTGTCTTCTGTTTCCCTCTTCCTCCAGTGCAGGCATACTACCTATTACGAATTCTCCACAGTTCAGTCCACTCCAGATTTAAATGTCCCAAGCTAGAAGTCTTCCATGTTTTCCCTGGGAAACTGCTCCGAAGACTATTCTTCCCGCTGCAGAATGAGATGAAGCAGCTCCCAAAATGATGTATGATTATGCTGTTGAATGTATATGGAAATAAGCAAGAAGTTCTCTGATTGAATCAGCCTTTCTAAAATATATGTAATGACTGATGATAATGTGGGAATGGAAGGTTACAAACAACTGGGGATTTAAAATTTAAAAAGCTTTCAAAAACATATTCAGCAAGAAATGATAAACACGTTTTCTGCTTGCAACCACAGATGTTATTTCCCTGACACCATAAACGTTCAGCTGCTTCTTGGCTAAACGCTATGTTCAGTCCCAGAAGAGATGTTACACGAGGCCACGTCTAACAAAGCTCTGAAGCATGTGCTTAGTCGTTTAAGTGCATTGATTTCTACAGGATTATGTGGGTCCTTATGGCTTAGCACAGACTTAAGTGCTCTGTTGATCATGGCACAGATGAACAAATAATTAGTCAGATCATGGAATTTGCAAGCTCTGGTATCTTTACCCAGGCAAACTACCACTGCAGTCTTGAATAAGTACAAGTTAAGAACTTCAGGATGTAGCACGAGCTCATCTATTGCTCATTTCCAACTGCCTTTCTTAAGGAACCTGAAAACTGTGAACATTACAAGCCATCACTTGAAGAGTAAGGGATTTCTTGGTCCTGTTTAGAAACAATGGGCTTGACTCCAGAGCACTCAGTCTGCAAAAAAAAAAAAAGACACAGTCTAAACTTTTGGCCCTAAAGCAAGGTGGGTTGAGTTGTGTCTCTATGCTTCAGGGAGCAGCCTGCGCTCGCTCCCTCTGTTTTTTGCTTCTTGTGTGTTCGGGTTTTGGACTCTGTGGCTATGGCTATACTACCAAATTACTTTGAATTAAGGAGCCTTCATTCAAACTAATTTGAACCCTGTCTACACTAGGCTTTGCCTAGTTTGAACTAAAAATAGTTCAAAATACACAAAGCTGAGTTCAAACTAATTTGCATACTTAGTTCAAACTACCACAATGGAGACATGCTAGTTCAAATAAGCATTTTCGAACTAGTGGTTAGTTCGAACTAAGTGCGATTTTTTTAGTTCAAACTAACCATGCATTTTTAGTTCAGACTAAACAGTTCGAACTAAAAAAAATGTAGCTAGTTTGAACTAAAAGCTAGTTTGAACTAAACAAATGCGCTTACTTCAAACTGAGTTTTGAACTACTTAATTTGGACTAATCAAGTCTGAATTAAGATTTTAGTTGTAGACATAACCTAAGAAATAAAGTAGTGTTACACTACAAACTTCTAGCAAGGCTATTTTCTGATTGATATAATGTCTGTATGAACGCCATGAGTATAACAGAATGAAACATGTGAAAAACTTCTTTTTATTGTTTGTGTTATAGCAGTGCCTACAGACCCAAACCAAAATGACACTGTAGTAGCATACAAACATATAGGAAGAGAGAGTCTCTACTCTGAAGATCTTACAGCATAAAATGAAAAAGGCTTAGTAAGTTGATCTAGTGGTAGCCTGGGGGACCTGGCATAGCTGCCTGCCAGGAGACTGGGATTCAATTCCCTGCTATAGCACGCCCTTTGAGACCAATCTCCAGTAAATTACTTATTTCTCCTTTGCATCTCAGTTTCATATCTGCAAAATGGGTATAATAGTACTTCTCTCACTGACAAAGCTATTTAATGCCTGAAAGGCGTTGTCTTAATAATGCATGAACTTCTGAGGAAAAGCTAGTATTGTGAACCATCAATAAAGCACAAGTTTGAGATTAAAAACTGGCAACTGGCAATGGAGATGTTTGTAGTGGGGTTCTGCAGGGACTGGCACTAGGCCTGATGCCATTCAGTAATCTTGTCATTGATCTTGGAGGAAGTATAAAATCACTGCTGATCTATGTTGTGGATTGTGGAAAGCCTGGCTGAGCTGTAAAAGATGAGGACAGGGCAACCATACAGAATTGAACTGGATCATCTGGTAACAACCCTTTCAGACAAAATGTGTTTTAACACAGCCACATGCAATGTTAGAATGAGCAGTAAAATTGTAGTATCCACATTTTGAAAAGGATGTTGAAAAAACAAAGAGTGTCCTGAGAATAGTTGAAAAAAGTATCTGAGGACTGGGAAAAATCTTCATATTGAGAGACTTAAAGTGCTCCATCTGGTTAGTGTCTTGAAAGAGAAAAATTGACAGGTGACTTTATGAAGAACCTTCTTGGGGAGAAAATATTGGGTACTATCAGACTCTAAAAGCTGGTGGAGAAAAGCAGAGCAAGAAGCACTGGCTAAAAGTTGGAAATAAGGGACAGGATTTTAACAAAGAGGGTGAGTAACTTCTAAAACTACCAAGGGAAATAGTAGATTCATCCATCTCTGGATGTCTTTTTAATCAAGAGTGGATGCTTTTATGGAAGACTTTAGTGAGAAGCAAGTGTTGAGCATATCCAGAGTTAAATTCTCTGGGCTGCGTGGTGCAAGAGGTCAGTCTAGATGCTCCCTTCTGAGCTTAAACTCTACGAATCTATGAAAAAATGAAAAGGTGCTAATATATTACTGAAAGGGAATGCACATAAGTACTTAGCTACGTTACAGTACACTGAAGACGAGAAGGGACACAAACAGGTTACAGTCAGGTGGGGTGACTTGCCAAAGATAACACCACAGATGAGTGCTAGAATCACTAATCTGGGTGCTAGTCCAGGATCACAGGACCCGACTTTCTCTCCTACTATGCTGTAAGGAACAATTTTAAAAGGATCACACTGCAATATGAAATCCAGATTTTAAGAGACTTAACTTCAGTGGTTATTGATGGAGTTGCATAATTTGCATCCACAGGTGCAGTCCCATTGGGGGGAGAGGCAGTAAATGCTATACACTTTTGTGTAGGTGCCTAACTTTGTAACTGAAATTTGAACCTTTTGGCCTTGTATCCCAGTGCTGTGAGATGGTGAGCATCCCCAGTCCTCATCAGCATCCATGCTGTGGCAGCACTTTGCAGACCCCAGCCTGTGGTTTCATATAAGCCAAGCATTTTATAAGATGAACCTTGACTTAAGTAGCTTGACCAAATGAAGGCCGAGGGGAGATATGATTGTTCTGTATAACTACATTAGAGGAATAAATATCAGGGAGGGAGAAGAATTATTTAAATTTACCCCAGTGTGAACACCAGAACTAATGGATGTAAACCTGCCATTAGGAAGTTTAGCCTTGAAATTAAACACAGCTTTCTAGCCATCAGAGGAGTGAAGTTCTGAAACATCCTTCCAAAGGGAGCAACGGAGGCAAAAAATCAAGCTGGGTTCAAAACTAAGCTTGATAAGCTCGTGGAGGGAATGACATAATTAAACAGCCCAGTTTGTCAAATGACTGATCTTTGGCTACTGGTGGTAGATGTGCTGATGGAAAGGTAGATGGGAAGGGTTCTGAGTTATTAAAAAAATACTTTCTTGGGTGTCTGGCTGATGAGTGTCCCACACACTCAGGGGTCTCAAACTCAAATCACCATGAGGGCCACATGAGGACTAGTAGAGGGCTGCATGAGGTTTAGTACAGTAGCGCGAGGGCTGTACCACTGAAACTTTTCCATACAATGATATTGAAAATATCGCTAATGGTTGTGTAGCTGCAGGCCACAGGAAATAGCTTTTAGGGGCCGCATGCAGCCCACGGGCCACATGTTTGAGACCCCTGGTTTAACTGATTGCCATATTGGGATCCACAAGGAACTTCCCCCAGGGCAGATTGGCAAAACCTCTGGTGTTTTGTTTTGTTTTGTTTTTCTGGCCTTCCTCAGTAGCATGGGCATGACTCAATTGCTGGTGGATTCTTTGTACCTTAAAGTCTTTAAATCATGATTTCAAGACTTTAATAACTTAACCATAGGTTAGAGGTTTACTGCAGGAGGGGATGGGCGAGATTCTGTTGTGCGCACTGTGCAGAAGGTCAGACTAGATGATCATATTGATCCCGTCTGACTTTTGAATCTATAAGTTTGTGTTTCCTGATTTATAGGAGTGAGTTTCTTCTGGGATCTAATTATAAAGGTCTGTCTTATACAGGCTTATCCTTTTATTTTAAGGCAACAGAGCACAGAGTTACCTGACGGAAGAGTCATACTCAGATCTTTTTCCGCCAGCTGTTCTTCAGGATGAGTGTGAATTTAAGAACCTCTGAGGTGAGCTGCATCAGCTACTGGTTTTCGTTTTAAGGGGAACAGCTTGATCTCATGTCTTGGAGCAACTGCATGAGCCATTGACTATGTGAGGTTGCTTTTTCCGCTTTTAACAAAGTGCTTAATGCAGGAAAGCAAGGAAACTGGGAGGAAGATCTTTTTATGGTGGAGTCTGTGAGCTTTTGCAAGCATGTGGAGGAACAAGGAATTTCTAATGAGAAAGTGCTTGATGGCAGCCTGAGAGGTGAAAGCTGCTTTGTTTCAGCCTCGCAGGAAACCCAAACAAGCCTTGAAACGTACTGCTCACTCACAACATTTGGGGCAAATGTTCTGTTATCCCTTTTCTGCTAACCTTTCAAGTAACTCCACACAGCTGCCTGTGTATGCAAAGGCCTGCTACACACTGGGGACAAATTCATGCACCATCTCAAGGACAGAGAGAAGGCAGCACGTACATCTATTTAGAGGCTATTGGGGGTCTGTGTGGCTCTTGCACCAAATTAAAAAGGGATAGCCATGTTAGTCTAGTCCAGTAAAAAAACAACAAGGAGTTGTGTGGCACTTTAAGACTAACAGATTTATTTTTTGCATGAGCTTTCGTGGGACAAGATCCCACCTCCTCAGATGCTGCGAAGATGGGTGAACTTACAGAAAGGAATGAAACTAAATGCAAAGGGGTGTAAAACATAGGATCAGGTCATAAGGTAACAGCAAATCAGAGCATTTTACAAGCTCAAACCATGGTTTGTTTGTTTGTTTGTTTCTGTAAGTTCACCCATCTTCGCAGCATCCGAGGAAGTGGGATCTTGTCCCACGAAAGCTCATGCAAAAAATAAATCTGTTAGTCTTAAAGTGCCACACAACTCCTTGTTGTTTTTTTCTTGCACCAAAGGTCCCTTAGGGCTTTTTCAACAGTTCAAAATAACCAGAGATCCTATGTGACTATGCACTTCCATCCCTTTCCCTTCTCCATCCTGCTCATCTCCCAACTCTGCTCCAGTTTCCACCTGCCCTTAAGATAGTGGTTCCCGGCCTGGGGGCCAAAAGTAGCCCTTGGTAACTTTCAGAGTAGACCTCAGCTCCCCGCCTGCTGTCTGCAGAGGGGATTTCCTTGTTTCTGTGGGGCTAAAAGACCAGTGCAGGCTTTTTGCTGGAGCCAAAGGGATGGGAGATAGTGCTCCTCTTTCCCAGCTCCCACTGAGCAAAGAGCTCTGCCTGGGTCCTTGGATGTTGGGGTCCCTACTGGAGCCAGAGGGAGGGGAGCACCGATCTCCTGTCCCCTGGCTGCAGACAGCAGTCACTGCCTAGGGACCCAGGTGGAGCACACAGGCTTGCAGGACAGGTTCAGTTTCCCTACTACAACCAGGGAGATGAGAAATCAGTGAGGAGGAAGCCTCTGTCTGGCCGCAATGAGGGCCTCCTGACAGAGACTGCTGGCCCTCCAGGACTTTAAAAATTGTTTCTGTGGCCCTCAAGCCAAAACGTTTGGAAACCACTGCCTTAAGGCTACTGAGGAAGTGACATAAAGTGCTCTGAGAGGCAGAGGAAACTCCGTAGGTGTAACAGGTAGATGACCCTGATGCAGGGAGGAGAGTCACACCTGCCTTAAAGCTCCCTTACTCAGCCTTCCTGAGACAATGAATTAAGCCTAATGGCCTTAATCCTACTGAGCACCTGTCATTCCCACTGAATTGTGTCACAGCTTCAATGTTATGAACCCGAGTCATAGTTGCCTTCCACCTGCATAGCCACTCACAGGCCGCAAAGCAGCCATGAGGTCGTCTAGGGAATATTTCTGGCGTAGAAGGCCCCGCCCAACCACTATAGAGCCAGTTCTGTTATCTCAGTGGCATCATCCTCTCCTAGCAATAGCCCACAGGGTGGGAGCATCCCAGAGGATGAGTGAGAGATGGCTTGCCTGAGTTTAACAAATCCCCAGTTATTTCCTGAGTGCTACAAGGCCCACAGGAGCTTCAGTCAACCTCATGCAAGTTAGAGTCTTCAGAGCTCCAGCAACAAGTGTCAGGCATCGACTCAGTCTCTGGCAGCCATAAGCTATGCCAGCTTCCTGCTCTCCAGGCCTGTGTCAGGCTCTGTGCTGGTGTCAGCTTGAATTGTGCCCTGTGGGCCAGTCAATGCTTTAGTTATTATTCTGGTGCATGAAGGCCCTAGAGAAACCCATCTCCTCCTTTTCTTCTTGATCTTGCAAACACTTCATCTTTAAAGAGTGTTTTGTTTCTTCCTTAATGTCAATGTCAGACCAGCTGTGAACTACCCCCCACCACCACCTGTGTCCCAGTTATGAACTGGGGGTCCCTAGATGTTGACCAAGGAGAACTTGCTTGTGTGGTGTCCAGAGAGCTGATTGATGACATGGTGCTGGCTTTTTCGCCTTGTTGCCAACTGCTAAATAAAGTTCTAATGATATGTGAAATGTTTCCCCAAGTGAACAGTTGCTGTCGTTGCTGTAAATAAGTTATGCAATTGTGAATGGGGAAAGATGATTGTCTAGGCAATCACAAAAAGCCACCCAAGCAGTTGGCAAGGTGGTTTGTTAAATGAGATGTGAGATGCCCCATGTTGTTGTATTTCTTTTAAGGGCCTGACAGCCCCTATCCTTGACAACGTTTTAATCCAGGGTTATTTAACTCTCCATTACATTGACTGTGTTTTCTCTTCCTGATTTCATTGTGAATTGTGCCTTTGCTTTCCCTTCTTGGCAGGGTCATCCCTAGGGGGGTACGGGGTGCCAGGCGAATCACGCCCTGTGGGGCCCCCACTCAGCCCGCCCTTGCACTGGGTGCAGGTCCGGCTGGCCCAGTGGGAAGGGGCAAGCCTGCTTTGCCCCTGCACCGGCTGTTCCCCATCCAGGGGATGAGACGAGCTGGCCAAAAGCAGCAGTGGGGGTTCAGTGCTCTCACTCTCCCCCTCCACTCGTGGCCACACGCCCTGCCTTTGGCTCCATGCTGGAGGCAACAGGGACGGAAAGGGGGGCAGTGGTACAGGCCCTAGGCTTCCTCTGGGCCCCTCTCCACTGCCTCCAGCATGGAGCCGAAGGCAGTGCGTGACTGTGGGGGAGCGGAAGTGCTGAACCCAGCTGCCGCTTTTGGCTGGCTCGCCCCATCCCCCAGATGGGGAACAGCTGCCTGTGTGTGGCAGCAGTTCGGGCCCCATCCTGCCCTGCTCACAGCAGGACAGCACAGGTCCCACAGAACCCCAGGGCAGGGGCAATCACCCCTTTTGCCCACCCCTAAGGACAGCCCTGCTTCTTGGTTCATTCGCTAAATAACTAGTATCTATTTGGCAAGCTGACTGTTTTGATTGACTAACTGAGCTGCACTCTTGTTTACTTATAGAGTCATAGAAGATTAATGTTGGAAGGGACCTAAGGGGGTCATCTACTCCAATTCTCTCCTCAGACCAGGACCAACCTCAACTAAATTATCCCACCACTGCTTTTTCAAGCCAAGTCTTAAAGACCTTTAAAGATGGAAATTCCATCACCTCTGTAGGTAAGCCATCCCAGGGCTTCACCACCCTCTTAGTGAAAAAGAGTTTCCTAATATCTGACCTAGATCTTCTCCAATGTCACTTGAGACCATTGCTCCTTACTCTGTCATCTGCCACTACTTACCATTCTTTTGATTCTTGTAGCCAATAGATACTGTTTGAGGAGATTACGATAGACCAGTCAAAGGGTCAGGGATCACTTGATAATGTCATATTGAATATCCTATTTATTGCTAACAGAAGTCAAACTTGGTTGAGTTTCTGAAGTCCTGTGCAGCCTTGCCATGACTAAGCCCAGCAGGGGTGAGGAACCTTGTGTTCAATCTTTTCCCTTACCCTGATGGATATGCCAGGGCCTGTTCCAGAAAAAGACCAATAAACTTGTTTATGCATGCCTTCTGGAAGATTTTTGTCCAGGTCTCAAGATATGAACACTTTGTGGAAACACATTTAGTTCTCTGGTGACCATGGGTCTAGCTTTTAAATCTTTTTTTTTTTTTACCTCTTTCTTGATCTGTTATTGTCTATTAGCAAGGATAAATAGAGGGACAGAGGCTTGGATTCTTTGGGATCTCTTCTTTAACACAGCTTCTGGATCCTTCAATGGCAGCTGAAAGATCAAGTCAATCAAAAAATCATTACAGTTTTCACTCAAAAGCCATCCCAGAGTCTGGAAATTATTAAAAGGTGAGGATTGGGGTGTTTTACTAACCTATTACCTACATGTATAAGTGCTTGAGACTATGTAAAGTATACTTTTGTAGTAAGAATGCTTTTGTGTTACAGTTTTTTACCAGTCCATCCATTGGCTGGACAGCCAAATCGCTATTTGACTTATTTCCTGAAACCACTTTGTACAAAGTAAAGTTCCCAGGAGCGTTGGGTTGGCAGAACCTTGGGTAACAGATGCACTTGACAATTACATCTGATTGTGTCCAATTGGCAATTGTCTTACTAAATTGATAGGCTTGAAAGGATTCATTTTTGTATTGGTTAATGTCTGTAAATGTTTTATTGGTTAATGTCTGTAAATGTCAATTTCCACATATGCATGTGAACTGAGGAAAAAATGTTTCCATTGATAATAATTGAAATTTACAGATAAGATAACCAAGAAAAATGCTGCTAAAGAATGTATTAGAGTTTGATTTAAGGGTATCTACTTTGTATATTTTGGCATGTGATTTAACCATATGAGTTTTATTGGCTCTAAACCCTTAACTTCTTTAATCTCAACTTCTACTGTCATTAAATAATTATTGTTTAGTCCCCTGCCTCTTTTAATATCCCACAACAGTAAAAGTTTGAATAGATAAAAAGATGTTTAAAACACACAATTCCACACAATGGTGAAAACATAAATGTAGAAAAATAGAACAAAACCCCTTAAAATAAACATAAACTTTATGCATTGAAATTATAATAAAAATTAATTCTGTCAAGCCAGCTGATTCCATCTGACACTTCTTCATTTAATTCATGCAGCATTATGGCATTGATGCTTTGCTGTGTTTTCACTTGCCACTGAGCTGCCCAACTTATTTTACCAGGGTGCTTTTTCCTTGTCAGTTTGACTCCTTAAAAGGACACTGTCAACTTGAAACCTAGCCAGCTTTTAAAAATGAGTTAGCAGCAATCTCAGGTGCAGAACCATTCTCTCAGTCCTTCTATCCCTTTCTGTGGTTTTACAATCATCTTCTTCTATTGTTACAAATGAGTTGCTACATGAAAGACCACAATAAATGAGGTGAAACTGACTATTCAAGGAGGCCTAAAAGTGACTCTACACCAACTGTTGTCAAACACATAAATTGCGTAGTTTTTCCTTGCTTTATTTTTCTGTAGCCACTGTGGGAATTCTACTACTCATGCACTGGGCTCTTTTCCCACAATAAGGCCTATGCCATTAACTGACTGACTTCATCATGTTTCCTTTCATCTGTCAGGATGTTTGATACTCATACAGTGTCATACAATTCTCTCTTATTTGTAGAAACTTGTGTATCGTGGTTAAATATAGTAGGGGACATTACAAATTGCAATTTAATTGTAACCAAACCTACCACCCAATTGTCATCACTGAGACCCTCAAGAGAGAAGCATCATGGTGTTGGCTAGTTCCTTAGACCCAGATCCTCTGAGGTATTTATATCCACTGAAATCAATGGGAATTAGGAACCTAAATATCTTTGAGGATTGGGGACCCATAACCTTTTTGTCCATCTACCAATAAGACTTGTATGTCACTCAGGTTGGAATTCAGTCATCATCTCTTAA
Organism: Podocnemis expansa; assembly: GCA_007922195.1. Classification (NCBI taxonomy): domain Eukaryota; kingdom Metazoa; phylum Chordata; order Testudines; family Podocnemididae; genus Podocnemis; species Podocnemis expansa. Next base: position 10,773,666 of record ML682065.1, read on the forward strand.
TGTAGGCCCAGATCATGTAGATCCTGGGACAGGTGGTAGAGATAATGCTGACTGAACTGTATGTGAAATGGGTATTGCCCACATATTTTCCCCCAAGCTATCTCCTGGTCTCTCTTTACACAGACATTGAAAGGCAGAGAGATGGGATAGAAACTTGCAAAACCCTGTAAGTGACAGCCCTTTTACTCATTTTGGCCCTCTTAGAATGGCCTCAGAGGCAGGAACAAAGACAGATCAGGGGACTCTTGTTGACCCAAGAAGTATGTCAGTGATTTATCATGACAGAATGCTCTGAGGTCATTGGAGAGCTCTAGGAACATGAATATGAGCATTTTCCCACTGTCCCAGACAGGAAGATCATTTACTGTTCAATCTCTGCCATAATTAGATCTAAATCCAGATTACAAAAGGTCCAGGGTTTCAACGGGCATTACATGTTGCTGGTGATAGTTATTTTGCTAACTTCTGAAAGACCTTTAGGAATGGGAGATGAGGCACAGGATCATAGAATCATAGAATCATAGAATCCTAGGGTTGGAAGGGACCTCACAGGTCATCTAGTCCAACCCCCTGCCAGAGGCAGGACCACTCCCACTAAACCATCCCAGTCATGGTTTTGTCCAGCCGGGCCTTAAATACCTCCAAAGATGGAGACTCCACCACCTCCCTCGGCAGCTCATTCCAATGCTTCACCACTCACCTAGTAAAAACGTTTTTTCTAATATCCAGCCTCAACCTCCCTAACTGCAACTTGAGACCATTGCTCCTCATTCTGTCCTCTGTTACTACCGAGAACAGTCGAGCTCCATCTTCCTTGCAGCATCCCTTCAAGTAGTTGAAGGTTGCTATCAAATCCCCTCTCAATCTTCTCTTCTGCAGACTAAATAAGCCTAATGCTTTCAGTCTTTCCTCATAGGGCTTGTGCTCCAGCCCTTTAATCATTTTGGTTGCCCTCCTCTGAACTCTCTCTAGCATGCCCCTGTCCTTTTTGTAGTGGGGAGCCCAAAACTGAACACAGTATTCTAGATGTGGCCTCACTAGTGTAGAATAGAGGGGAATGATCACATCCCTTGATCTGCTGGTAACACTTCTTTTGATGCAGCCCAGTATGCCATTGGCCTTTTTGGCAGCAAGAGCACACTGCTGACTCATATCTAGCTTCCCATCCACCATGACCCCCAGGTCCTTTTCTACACTGCTGCTACTTAGCTGAATGTTCCCCAGCCTGTAGCAGTGCATGGGGGTTTTCCATCCCAAGTGCAGGATTTTACACTTGTCCTTATTGAACCTCATAAGATTTCTATTGGTCCACTATTCTAATTTATCTAGGTCTCCCTGAATCCTGTCTTTGCCCTCCAACGTGTCTACTGTTCCCCCAGCTTGGTGTCATCTGCGAACTTACTGAGAGTGCAGTCTATTCCATCATCCAGATCATTGATGAAAATGTTGAACAGAACCAGCCCCAGGACCGACCCCTGGGGCACACCACTCGTTACTCGTTGCCAGCCAGACATGGAGCCATTGATTCCTTTCTGCCGAAACCATTGATCTAGCCAGTGATGGTAGTTGTCTATCTTATTTTTTGTTTTTTAGGCTGTAAGTAAACTATGTCCTGCTCACAGGTGTGCAGAAAATTGCTTTCTTCAAAAGGTCCATTGGCTATTTCTGTTTACACAGAATGCAGGTGCCACTGGCTGATATTTGCCAGCCACAAAGGCCAGTTGGTTAGAGTTGCATGCAAGAGCATGAGTTTCCTTTAGGAGGCCTTGTTGCCATGTAGACAGGCTAACACTGAAGAAGAAGGGAGACATGCTATAAGCCAAGTGCGGAGATTCAGTATCTTGAGACAGGTTTTTATGAAATAAATCTGAAAAAATTAATAGTGTTAGAGCGTGTCTACACTACAGTAGACTTCTGTAATTACTGTTGATTATGCACATCCTCACCTGGTGTGCTTCCACTGGTTGAAAAGGGCAATGTGGGAACTGACAGACAGAGCTATCAGCTTTCCACTCTTTCCCATTGGGAGCCCAGCTGACCTGTGGGCTTTTTGTCCCCAGACTTTATACTAGAGAGTGTCTACACAGAAACTGCCTTGCTCTACACTGATGTAAATCCTGCATCTCCCATGGAATTGGCGTTATTGTGTCAGTGTAGTAGGTCACTTACACTGGCAGGACAAAGACTGTAGTGCGGGGGTCGGCAACCCCCCAGCACACATGCCAAATTTGGCATGTGGGCCAATCCTGAGCGGCACACAGCACTGCTCAGGCTTCCCCACTGGCCCTGCCCCCAAGCATGGCCTGGAGTTTGGGGCCAGAAGAACCAGCATGGCACAGTTGGGCTTGGCGGGCCGGTGCAGTGCAACTCAGCGCAGGGGGCCGGCGCAAAACAACTCAGTGTGGGGGGGCCTAGCATGGCTGAGTGTGGCACAACTTGATGGCTGGTGCAACATGTCTCAAGGTCTGGTTCAGCTTGGCAGGCCAGCTCGGGGCCCAGGCTCAAACAACCCCACAGTGGAGGGCAGTGTGGCAGCTCAGCCCATTCTCCACCCTGGGGGACCATAGCCATACCCCGCCTACAGACCCTGGGGCCACCTTCCCCTAGGGACCCTCCGTCCCCCTTCCAAACCTGGAGTCCCTGGCTCTGCCCACATTTGGTCCCACCCCCAGTGCCTGCTGAGGATGTGGTGTGTGGGGCTGGCACGGGGGCCAGCAAAGGTTGCTGATCCCTGCTGTAGTGTTAACACTGACATAGGAGGTTGACATAAACTGTTTTATGTTGACCTAATCTATGGTGTAGACCATGTACTATATACAGATCAAATAAGGAAAAGGGGCAGATGTGGCTGCTCAGTATTCCATGAATTACATAAAACTGATGTGTTTGGAAAAGTGTTCAATACTTATAATAAATGGTAAGTCTTACTAAGTCGCTGCCACATCCATTTTATACATACAGACGTTTAGTTAATGCATTTCCAGCCTGAATGTCATGTTAAAGAAAGTTCTCCAGCATCAAATGCTGACCTATAACTACATAGTTGAACACCCTTTAACTCATCTCTGAAGATATGCCGTTTTGAGCCCCCTGCTAGAACACCCGGACAAGAGCGAAACCTAAATCAAGATTGATTTTAGTATTAATGTGGCACAGCAGTAAAACTTAAAAGGAGACTGTGGAAACTGAAATTTCGTCTTAAGAATTTCAAGCGTCAGGAAGGAAAAGATTTGAATCAATGCTGTGCTTAAATGGGCCATCCATCATAATAGAGGAACAATCCACTAATTTATGGAAATGCACCAGCCATTCATCAACAGTGGGAAGGAGAAGTAGCAAGGTAGGAAAGAGCAAAGAAATTCAGCCCTGACTCAAAGGAAAAAGAGCAATTTCAGCCACTGAGCACCAAGAAGCAATGTGACTTGGAGGTAGAGATGGACAGACCTGAACAAAGCATGTGGTGCAAAATGCCCCTGGAGATAGTGCTCGAGACTGTCTGCGCTGCAAATCATACTGTGCACAGTTGGTACTATTTAGCACAAATAACAATGGCATCGGGAGAATTTAGACCTGCATACCAAGTCTAATAGCTCTGGCTGAGGTCTCATCCCTATTTGTAAACATCAGCAGGCAGAGGTCACAACCAAGAGCAGGGCCTCATTTTTCATGTTTCTGGTCAAACGCAAGGTGAAGGATAGTTCTTGTCCTGCACAATTTATAATCTAAGTTGACAAGACAGACAACAGGTGGGGGAAATAAAGCATCATTGTCCTCATTTCACAGTTGGGAACTGATGTACAGAGATGAATAGGGACTAAACCAAAGCCCTCTCAACTTAGTGGAAAGACTTTGGCTGTAAGTAATGAACTGGCCCAACACCTCCCAGGAAGTCCATGGCAGAGACAGGAATTGAGCTGAACTCTTCTGAATTCAGAGCCTTGATCACAGGACCATCATTTTTCCTTCTGTCTCATCTTGGAGCAGTAGTGGGACTAGATAAGAAGTGTAAAAAATCAAGTCACGCATGAGGGTAATAGGCACCTATATAAAACACAGCCCCAAATATCAGGAATGTCCCTATAAAATCAGGACATCTGATAAACCTATCTCGGAGGCCATTGAATCTTTACACTACGTCAGTGTGCTCAAAACAAATGCTCTTGAAAGCCACATAATGTTAGCAAATATCATACTACTACTAAGAAATCATTCAGGGAAGAAAAGCACATGTGGATACCCCTCGGATCTTTGAACTATGCTTGGTTTGGGCAAGGGAGAGGGAGTGGGCTTTCTGTCCTCTGAAAGGAGCTGCTTTGCTACTGACCAAAATGCCCTAAGGAACCAATATCAAGGGCATCTGCACATAGCAGCTGGGCGAGAGCTATCCAGCCCAGATAGACTGACATGTGCAAACTCTGCTTCAGCTAGCATGCTAAAAACAGCAATGCAGATGTTACATCACGGGCAGCAGGCACAGGCTAGCCATCCATCCTCAAATGGGTAGCCCCTGCTGACACCTCTGACACAACATACACAACGCTTTTTCTAGAACATTAGCTAGTGTAGAACTAGGATATCTACCTCTGCTGTGAGGCACACTAACATCTGCAGTGATCAAGGGATAATTTGATCAAGGGAATCCTGAATCAGGGAGAGAAGTTTTCAATGATCAAGGGAATCCTGAATCAGAGACGTTTTCTTCATGTGTAAGCAGTTACTGATAGGATTCTGAAGTTTCTAGGAACACAGGAATTTGCTACCATGTAAGACACATGGTTCACTGAGCCCAATCAAAAAGGCTCTATATCCAGTGTCAGATGCTTTGAAGGAAGGTGCAAGAAATCTTTCTACAGCAGTTGAATGAGAGTTTCAGCCTGGCCCCTGCAAGCTAGTGTTTAGTTTATGTCTTGAAGCATGAGAATCAATTAAATGACTTGCCCAAGTATGCACAGAGCTAAGAATAGATTCAAAAGTCCTAGTTCCTTTTCATTTGCTCTGTTCACTAGCCAACACCAGTGTAGCTCTTTCAGTTTGTTTGTTTTTTCTCCCACAGTTTTGAGCAAAATGCCAACCAAACGAGGAGAGAAAGGTGGTTCATGACTGAGACAAACACCATCCTTCCTCCATCTAAGATGGTTTCTCTTTCATACAGAGAGCCAGGAGAAAGGCTGTAGAGAAGGGGATAGGAAGGAAGCCTGTTTTTCCTCTTTTTTGTCATCTCACAATGAATTCATGTCAAAGCTTGGTGGGGAGGTCTTCAGCTACCTTGGCTGGCAAATTACAGGCAAAGAATGGAAATCTTTGGTACAACTGCCATCAACTCGAACACATGCAAAATCACATGCACTGAGTTTTTGTTTTAGATAGAAAGATAGATAGATTCACCGTGAGCTCTCTACCCCCTCTGAACCAGAGATTTTTTTTGTATTTTTCATGTTTCCTTGAGAGTTGGTGTAAAGAGACCAATTACACATGAAACTTGTAATATCATTTTGCAGTTTTTGGGTTGCAAACAGGACCATTTCTGAATATAGACAGACTTAGAGGGTTTCCATGTTTTTGCTGTCTTCTAAATTATAAAATGTAAGCTGCTCTTAAACAAAACAAAACAAAAAAAGCACCTTCAAGAAACTGATTTGAAGCAAAAGATAGGATGATTCAACAAAGCAGCAAAGAAGGGTGTAAGCCCATGGAACATTACAAGTCATGTTTCTCATTTTCTGTGCTTGTAACTTCTTCCATTTCAGAAGTGGGTAAAGTGATTTGGTGAAAGGCTTGTGAGCTACAAAATGAGCTGATCAAATTCTCTAGCGTGAAGGAAGTGTGAGCAGAGAGAATGCTGCCCTTTCAGAAATGCACAGTTTTAATTTAGGTTTTGAGATGAGCTAAACAAACCCACCTTTCACTCCTTTGCCTCCCCCTACACAATGATTGTTTTTTCATCTTTTAATGATGAACACTCTTGAAGTCAAGAAATGTCAGTGACTCATGTTCCAGCTGCATGAACAACAGCAATGCTCAAGCCATTTGTATAGTTGGCAAAACTTCTCTGGAGCTAGGGCTTTTTCCTTTGTGAAACAAATTACAGCTAAACCTTTACATTTACATTAACTGCACCCTCCTTCCATGCAATAATGCACTCAGTGCAGTTTATTTCTTGTCACTAATTACCGATTGAGAAAGAAAGCATTTATTGTATGCTGCAATTTCAGTTGCCTCTGTAACCGTGAAAAAAATATCTGTGTGTAATAAGCTATAGGTTTGGAGACCCTTGGGAGTGGAAATAATATGTAGGAGACACAGATGGGCTCTTCTCCTGGCTGGAGAAAGCACATTCTTTTAGGACCATGTCCTGATCTCTGAGGTTAATGGCAAAGCCCCCCAGCTGCAGATACATAATGGAAAATCACTGACAAATGGGAAGATAAAGCCCAGCACAACCTCTAGATTGTATTGCATGCACACATATGTACATACATCAGGGGTCTCAAACTCAAATCACCACAAGGGCCACATGAGGACCAGTACATTAGCCTGAGGGCCACGCCACTGAAACCTTTTCATACAACAATATTGCAAATATTGGTAATAATAGCGTTGTTGTGGGCTGCAGGAAATAGCTTTAGAGACTACTTGTGGCCCACAGGCCACGTGTTTGAGACCCCTAACACGCACAGAATTCCTTTCTAAGGCCCAGGTCCTGCACTGAGACCAAGAATTTCAAGACTGATGAGTGATTTTGGCTGTGTTCAGTTCTTGACTGCTAAACTTGACGTACCTTAAAGACATGAGTTTTCAGACAGTGTTGGTGCTGCTGGATTATTAATTTATTTGTATTGCAGTAACATCTAGAAGTCCCACTTATAGAACAGGTTCCCATTGTGCTAGGAGCTGTACAAGCAGAACCCGAATATGGTCCCTACTGAGAACCAATTCTCTGTAAATCAGGTCCCTTTAAACTGCATTCAAAATAATTATTCTCTTTGGAAAATCTTATGAGTGCAGGATGTAGGCCTGGGAAGGCAATACACTCTTTGTGTCTCTAATATAACTTAGAGACAGATGCTTCACATGCTCATGCCACTAACATTGCAGGTACTTGTGCTATTCCTCTGGAGGGACGTTTGTTTGAGTGGGTTTGGATGTATCTACTCCACTCTTTTCAAACAGGTGCTGCGTGACCAGCATTGGATGCAGGTACCACAGTCCATTTCACCTAATGCTGTCAGTGACAGGAGACTCCTTCACAAAGACAGAGTGTAACTTTGCCACAAAATGCCTGCATTCAAAAGGATTTATTAGGCTACATTATACTAGATCATCTGTGATTCTTGGCATGTAAGTGCTATATTGAAGTCTCTTCAATTATAATGACTAGGGGAAAATGCTATGCAGGATTTAATAAGCACACTCACGCCTTTAATAGATTTTATATATGCTCAATCCATTCTGATAGTTCTATCACAACATAAAAATTCAGGACTTGTTTGCAAGTCTTTCATGCTTCTTTTTAATGACCTCATTAACCAAATCAGGGATGGAAAGGAGGGGTTTGGTGGGTGTTTTCTTTCAAGTCATTTTCAATACTTTATGATCAGAAGAAAATGTATGTGCAGCTAGAATTAGCAGGAAGTTATTGTACAGATGCAACATGGATTAGTCAGTCAGATGTTTCTACATTGTTTCCCCCTATGGTTACTGGCATTTTAAAAATGGAGAGTATTTTTTTTCCAAATGAAAATGTTCAGAAAGGATGTTCCTAATTTGATTCCGTCAGATTCTTTTCGTCCTTGCACTAACCAGAAAGTTGTATAGTAAGCCACAGTGCTAGATATTATTGCTTCCTACCTTAACGTCTCATTGGAAGCTGATGACTTGCAGAGGGAATGAGCAGAAGGAGCAACAGGGAAGGGAATCTCAAAAACTCCCTAATGGAGTAAGGCATCCAGTTTAAATGGGACTCCCACTTCTTTTAAAAAACAACAAGAGTCCCATGGCATCTTAGGCAATGTCTAGTCCAAAATAAAACAGGCTCAGGTTAGTCTGAACTAACCTCAGGCTACTTTGAACTAACCGCAGCGTCTTAATTTGAACTAGAACGTGCGGCTAGTTCGAACTAACCGGCTAGTTCAAACTTCTTTAGTCCAAACTAAGCCTTAGTTCAGGTCACCCAAGCATGGAAGTCTGAACCATCCACCGTGTTTTACTAGTTCGGACTAAGCTTTACCTAGTCCAAACTAAGAAATTTCTTAGTTTGGACTAGGCAAAGCCTAGTGTGGCCATGGGCCAAATTAGTCCAGACTAAGATTTCTTAATCTGGACTAATTTGGCAATGTAGACATAGCCTTAAAGACTAACAAATTTTTTTTTCAGGCATAAGCTTCCAAAAGTTCCAGCCCACTTCATTAGCTGGATCTAATGCATCAGATGCATCCGATGATGTAGGTTGGTTCCCGTAGGATCGTATGCCCAAAGAAATTTGTTGTCTTTAAGGTGCCACAGAACTCTCACTGTTTTTGCTATATGAAGGTTAACACAACTACCCCTGTGCAACTTGTCACTTCCTTCAGGTGCTTTTGAAATTCTCACCCTAGAATGATACCACCAAATGTACTGTCACCCCAGCCAGGATCATCTGTTAGAATTCAACTCTGGACTTCCTCCTTGAGAAGGCATAAACAGCTATGGTCTGAGCTAAGGAACCAGCTCTTTAGCTAAAAGGTAGCAGCTCTTAAATTCAAAAGCCGCTTTACATGATGTAGCCACCGAAGGGGGACAAAGACCAATTATGTGTTATCAGCACTACGTAACTGATGCAGATTCTCCAGACAGGAAGAGATTTTTCACTGTGCATGCACGGTAATCACAGTAACTCTGTACAGGTCATACAGCTTCTTTTCCTCTCAAACTGTGGAAAATCAGTTGCCAAATATTCATTTTCCTAGTAATGAAAAGCTACCACAGTCATTGCTGGTGTGATGGACTCAATTAATTTTGATATACTTCATTTGCTAGTTATAAAATTTGAGAATTACCATCGCTTCTGCTGATAGGTCATGCAAGCAAAAATAAGCTGCTCTGAATATATTATGTGAGTCCCATTTTTTTCCGATTTCAGTAAGATATGGTTAGAACACCATTCTCTAGTATGTAACCTGAAACAGGTTTAAATTGTGAAGGTAGCTGGAGAACCTCTGACCCGAACATACAGTGGGACCAGAGAGAGAATTCATATTTTATGTCATTGTTCACCTCTTTGACATCTTGGGTCAAATTCTCTGCTGGTGAAAACTTGTGTAACTTAATTGACTGCAATAGAGCCGGACCAATTTACACTACTGCAGATTCTGCCCTCCTGCCCCCATTCTTAGCTGCAATGTATCAAGCACATTTGGAAAGAAAAAGTAATGAGGCTTTTTGCCAACACATTGATTGAAATTTCCCTCTGTACATTCTGCTATGTGAAGTATATGTGCATGAACAGTACACAATTAGTTTTTGCTGCTTAGAAAGTCTCCAACAACACACAGTAAATGGAGGGGGAGCGTCGTCTACACTGAAATTTTCCAAAGATTTTTTGCCAGAATTTCACACCTAGGTTGGTCGAGGGGGATTTAAGGGAGGACAGAAAGGAGGAGGTTGTGATCATGAAGATGAGTGTTAGTCAGGCATGACTGAAAGTTGTGTGGACCAAAAGAAAGGGTCTTAGAAAGGCTGTGTATGAAGAAGAGTCAAGATCTAGGCATAGCTTGGAGGTATGATGTAATGGAGAAATAGGGGGTCAAGAAACCATGGTTTGTGTCTAAGTCAGTGGTTCCCAACCTTTTCCTTTATACAGACTATTACATAGTCATTCAAAGCTTTTGGGAGCCACCACATAAGCAAACAATTTTAAACAGTGAATATGATACATATGAGGTACATGAGGCTATATTACTATATTATCTGCCCCCTCCCACAGACCACTTACAGTATCCTTGTGAACCATCAGCGGTCCACAGACCACAGGTTGGAAAGCATTGGTCTAAGTGATTTACAGAGTGATAGAATGAATTGCAGTGACAGCGAAACAAGGGGAATAAAGAGGGTTTGGGATGAAGAAATATCTCTAGAGGGGTTGCATATAAAAATGGCAGAGGGGAAACCATTATGGAACCATTCTCAAATTCACTATTCCAACTCTACCCCAAACCTGCTTGTTTGTCAGGACTTTTTAGGATCCAGATGCTGCTCTTCACAGGGCTAGATTTATGGAGATGTGAGCCAGACAACCACCTTGGGTGCTAGGCTTGAGAGGTGCTGGATTCAGGGTGTTGTTCTTATTGTTAACAGCAAAAGGGAAAATAGAAAAAAAATAATTCTGGTTATTTCATATGTGAATTCATTTTCACTAACTTCCTAGGATGCTCTGGACCTTTGCAGAATTTATGGAACATTCCAGTCTTTCTGAGAACTTCATTTTTGTCGACACTCGTAGAATGTTGTCAGCCATGTCCTTGAGGATATGTAAGGGGCAGAGCATCTCCCGTCTGTCAGTGAGATATAACAATGAACTGAAGTGAACTGAGAGCCCAGCTATGATATTAATTAACTTTGTTTTATTGTGCAATTAAGCAAGTGGACTTATATTTTAAAACTTGAAATGTGTAAGTAGTAATTAGTAAAGGATATATTTAATAAGACAGTAGCGAGATCTGTCAAACCCCTTGCTACGCAACAATTTGAAAAAGAAATACTGTTCTTTCTTTTTGCCATGCTTACTGCACAATGTTTGGTGAGTTTGAAAGGTTGTGGAACATAGATTTTTGCTCTCTCTAATACTGTCTGTTTTCACCCTAGAAAATAAAACACGCCCCTGAAGAAGCTGTCAGGAGCTATAGGAAGCCGAAAGCTCAATTGCAATATAGTTTGCAGGCTTTAGGTAGTTTCAGTCATCCCAGTGGGGTGGGGAGGGGACAAGAGTGAAGCATAAATAATGAAGTCCTATTGCTAAGGAATTAGCAGATTTACCTGAAGTTAAGAAATGGAAATATGAGGAAAGTGATGCTGAATACTTGAGTTTTCCTGGTGGCCTAAACGAGAGTAATGATAAAAAATGTTAGTGTTTAAGTGCCATAGGACTCCTTGTGGGTTTTTGTTTTGTTTTCTTTTGTTTTTTAAAGAATGTGGCTCACATGAAAAGAAGAGTAATGATGACAAAAAATCTGATTTACATAAAAAGGTGATGGGAAGTTCAAAAAAAATACAACAGGGAGGTTTTTTTGCTTATTTGTTTACACTGCATGAATTTCTATAAAAGAAAGGTTTTGGTCAAAAGAAGAATAGCAAAAAGACCTGGGAGGGATGTGTTGTATGATATTAGTAAACTGCTGACAGATAGAAAAACAGTCTTGAACAATTGTATGGATCTTCACCGGACGCTGACACACAGGAAATGTTCAGACATCAATGATAAAGACCTCAATACTATGTCAAATTGATCAACATCCACCCCAATTTGCCACATGAAAAAGACTCTCCATTTCAAGTTTTCCAGTTCATTCATGATGCAGAGCTGAAATGCACTTTTTGTTATGTGTAGATAGCCTTGATGGTTCTCATCAGGCTGCTGGTCATAGGTGCAAGTGATTAGAGCAACTTTTCAAAGTTCAGGCTCATTAAAACATATCTTCAATTGACAATGGCCAATAAGAGACTGTGATTGCTTGTATTTTATTGCTTGAAAACACTCGCCAGTCTTTCCATCTCTCTGACACTGTGCTTCAGTTCACAAGGGCAAAGATGAGAAAATCAACGACATTTGAACTACCAGACTAATGTTAACATTCTCAGGCTGCTACCTATTGTAACCTTTAATACTGGCCCACACAACATTGGTGCACTGTTCCAATTCTAGATATTAATCTATTTCAATTATTTCTTAAAATTAAAATGTTTCTATATACTTAGACAAAACATTTTTTATTTGCTTATATATGGCATAAATAAAGATTTAGAGATCCTAGCATGCAAATTTATCATCTTATGTCACAGGGATAAATCATGCATAAAGATCATGTATCAATGTCTTGAAGTAGGCCACCAAGGCAATAAAAGATATGATATTCAAAAGTTTAACAAATGGACTGGCAGAGCCAAAGACATTCCTCACTTGGGACATCATTTGGTGTATGGCCAGCCCTGGCTCGTACTCCAGTTGTCCTGCTAAAATCACTAGAGTTGCTCACAGAGTAAGGCACTTCTCAGTATCAGGGACAGTTGCTAAATCTGGGCCTTTGGTGGCTCTGGTTGAAATGTTTTTTGGCACTTTCTTCAATATTTAATAATGCAAACGAATGCCAAGTTTTGCTAAAATTCATTGGAGGCTAGGTGAGAGGGCTTTGATGAACACAGACTTGATGGGACTGACAACATGTAGTTGCTCTAAATTTTAGCACATTTCTCAGGAGAAAGAAAAGAGTAACATTTTGTGGGAGCTAGGGAGGACTGAATTACAATAAATACATGTAAATGAGCAACTGTTTTGGAACATGAATACTTAAGATGAAAGAACATGATCACGGTGTCTTAAGAAGTACAGAACAGTTCTAAATTAACTCAGTTAGTCAGTAAACTTAAGTCTTTGATCATTTATGAATTTTACAAACTCATGTCCATGCATTTGGCTTCTGATGGTCTCTTATATCAGCCATCCAATTAAGAACAGCCATTGATCCAAAACTAAATATGTGCTTTCAATAGCATGATAACTGCCCTTCCACATTATGCTGCTTGCTTTTATCATGTGTTTGGAGATGCACATGACAGAGATCTTTGTATTTGTAGAAATGCAAAAACTGGAGAATATCTAGAGAGGTAAAATGATAATACGCAGTCAAGCTGCAATCTATGTGAAAAGTAATGCTTTCCCTTGGGCAGCTAACAAACCATTCACTGAATTTCTAGCTAGACTGGATGAAAACATTTCAAAAGTAACAATAATCCTTTGCACTTATACACAATGGTTATCGTTAACATGTCAACATCTGACAACAATTACAGCTCGGTGCAACCTGATAATACCATTTTGCTCTAGAAAGGGGATATCTATGGCTACAGTTTATGTTTGTTGGTTAGTTGGCAGCTTCCAGTGTAAATCTGTTCATCTGCAGATCTGAGATTTCTTTATAAGATGGTGGATGTCATGATCCCCACTTTATATTTGAGGAGCCCAAGGCACAAAGAATTTTAGGAGCCTTAACCTAGGTCCACTGCGATCAGTCTGAATCTTTCTATTGGCTTTGATGGACATTTCCTCATATGTAAGGCCCGTTTTTTAAAGGAATGTAGATCCCTAATGATGTAAATAGGCACCAAGTGGGAATTTTAAATGTGCCTTGGTGCCTAACTCCCAATGATTTTCAATTATTCCAATTAGAATCAGGTTACTAAATGCTTTAGAAAATCAAAAGAGGCAACTATCTGTATTCTTAGGCACTTAGACAGCTGTAAAAATCTGGCCTCAACTGACTTGTCTGACATCAGATAGGGAGTTAGTCAAGTAGCAAAATAAAATTATAATTCTGGAAATCTCTGTTTCAACTCATCCTTCTATTCCTTCAATTTTGTCAATTTGTCCATCTTGTCTGAGGTACAGTCTTCTTGGATAACTGTCTGCACAGTTGTTGGTATACTTGAAATGTTTCAATTTTTAATGCATATTCAAAATTTTCCATGGAAATTAAAAAAAAATTACCACCAACTTTTAAACTACATCGATAGTTTACTATCCATCTTTTTCCTTCATGCTTTGTCTGCATCAAAAATGCAAAATTCTCAGTTTTGTTCCAAATCCAAAATTATTCACTAATTTCTTGAGCAAATAATTCCTGGTCTGCAGATCTTCTAAAAGAGTCCAATGTGTGCATTCATAATTTGCACTCTGATTGGCTAACTGTATCAATCATGTAGCATTCTCCCTGTTCTTTGGTTGGGTGATGTGGGTATATCTTCACTATTGCTGTGGCAGGCATCAATGAGGTGGCATCAATTGAATGAGTCTGTGGAGAATGCTCAGTTGATCAGAGAGTAGTCTATGGTCAGCTGAATTACTCTACCTTCCCAAAAGAAGTAAAGCAATATCAATGGGAGGACATCTCTTGAAGATGCTGTGTTACATGAACATATGTCAACAGGAAATATGCAAGTTGCATTATATAGCTTGCATATCTACCATTGACTGCCACTTCCAGTGCAGACCAGCCCTTATACAGCTAGAGAACAGGGGCGGAAATTCTCCAGTCTCTTCTAGTAGTTAATTACTTATCCATGGGTCAATCAAGCATCAAGTGCTGAGACGTTCATCCCAAGGTCCATAGTCACATTGTCCCTGTTGGTTGATGTAGTGTATTCTTGATAGGCAATGCCCAAAATTGCTTGGCTGTAGTCCATTGAGAACTTTGAAGATGAAGACCAGGAAATTAAAGAGTAGCTCTAGTGTAGTTTTAACTGTACATGAGCTTAAAGGATTAATAAGCAAATGCCCTCTACAGAGGAAGCAGTCATGGTTTCTGTTAGATTTGGAAAGTGCATCCTTCCACCAATATTTGTGCCTTAGTTGACTTCAGCTTAAAACTTCCTGTGATTTGTTTCATGCAAAATTCATGCATTTTGCTATTTTAATTCATACTAATAAGTTGTGAACAGTGCTTTACAGGATGCTGTAGAAAGAGCATAATCCCTTTCAACAGGCTTTCACAAGTTAAAACAGTTCAACTGTATTTCAGTACAAAAATGCCACAAGGGCAAGGGTGGTGAGACTCACAGTTATTCTTTTGTATTTTGCCCTCTTGTGCCTCTAAGAAAGGGACTCTTACTTCTTCAGCACATTTATACACCACTCTAATAATAATGTAAATGGATTGCAATGCTATTCTCACACTCTCCATTGCTGTTTTAATTCCAATGGAAAAGGTTTTTTTTTTCTTTCCAAGTAATATGGGACACAAATCTGATCATCTTTGATGGTCCCACTCTCTAGAAAGAAGTTAATATCAATCATGAGCACAATGTTCAGAAAGGCCTTCTGAGTCTCCTCCATGTCAGTCTTCAACTTCTCTTCTATAATGTAAGAACCTTTATGTAGAAGGACATGCTATCAACTTCCAGCTCTCCCTCTCTCTGTCTCTGTTAATCTCTCCCTATCTCTTTCTGACTCTTCTATGTAATATTGCCTGTCTAAATCTTTTACACTGCAATCAATAAACAAGGCATCCCAAGGCATCTAGCCTTTGTGGTCTTCACATTGATGAATTTCTGCTTGTGACTCAAGCATATTTACTTTGTCAGGCATTCAATTAAAACTGAACAAGAGAGCATGCTGATATGATCAAATATTTAGACGAATGAGGAATTCATGGTGACCTGCACAAATATTTAGAATCTGGTGTATGTCAGGCAGCAATCAATGGAAATCTAAACCTAAGAAAAGGCTAGTGAGAAGAAATTGTCTTTAAAGAAGGAGACCAGATAGTCCGAAGGTAAAAACATTGGCATGAGATCAAAAGAGGGGTCTATGTGTCCCTTTTTAACATCACAGATGAGGCCATGATGGAATAGTGATGCCAGGACTATAGGTCTCTATTCTGTCTTGTGTTCAAAAGCACATACAATGAGTACATACAATTTACAATGAGTAAATACAATTTCTCTTTACTCTTTATTTCATCCTCCTGCATGTTTCTTAGCCTTTGTCTCAAAAAAAAAAGTGGCATGGTGACCTGAAAACATACTGTAAAGTAAATTTAAGTAAAGAAAAATCTGATCTTATTTATCCATCCAAGGTACTTATATGGCCTCCATAATACTTGAGGACAGATCTTCAAAGGCGCTTGGACATTTAACTCCACCAGCATGGGAATAAAGGCACCTAAATACCTTTGAATGCCGTGGTAAGGGTGATTCTTAAGTAAACTATCCAATCCATTAATTCTATCAGATTCCAAATTAATCTTCAAAAGGAGGAGGTTGAAGCCATAGAATTTTACATATTTCATACAAGCCTAGAGGAGACAATTTAAAATACATGATCGGAAACATACCTGAAGTATGTGTGTGTCATAGCTGGTTAATTCCCATGTTTATCCCCAAACTGAAAAATCGTATGCCCTAAATGAACAAAAAAAGGGCCACTGTGGCTGAACAACAAAGTAAAAGAAGCAGTTAGAAGTAAAAAGGCATCGTTTAAAAAATGGTAGTTAATCTTGCTGAGGAAAAAAGATAGGATCATAAAGTCCAGCAAGTCAAGTGTAAAAGCATAATTAGGCAAGCCAGAAAGGATTTGAAAAATAGCTAGCAAAAGTTACAAAAGCAGAAGGACATCATAAGCAGTAAGCCTGAAAAAATCAGCAGAGCCACTGGATGACTGAGATGCTGCAGGAGCACTCAGCAAAGATAAGGCCATGGCAGAGAAACTAAATGATCTCTTTTCATCAGTTTTCACTCCACAGGGTGTGAGGAAAGTTCTCAAATTTGAGCCATTCTTTTTAGATAACAAAGTTGAGGAACTGTCCTGGAATGAGATATCAGTAAAGGAGATTTTGGAACCGATTAATATATTAAACAGTAATAAGTCAGAAGGAATGGATCACATATGGTATTAACCAAAGCATTCTAAAGGAACTTGAATATGAAATTGCAGAGCTACTAACTGTGACATGTTACCTGTCATTTAAATCAGCTACTGTACCTGATGACTAGAGGATAGCTAATGTGACACCTTTTTTAAAGAAAGGCTCCAGAGGTGATCCTGGCACTGGTAATCTTAACTTCAGTACTAGGCAAATTGATTGAAACTATATTGGAAATTGAGGGAGTCGACAAACCTGTGGACAAAGGTGACCCAGTGGATTAAGTATAGTGATACTTCAGCAAAGTCAGTGATCATGTAATAAGAAAGTTCACTTGTGGATCAGTAACAGATAAAAAAGGTAGGAATAAATTCCTAGTTTTCAGAATGGAGAGAGGTAAACTGTTGTGTCCTCCAAAGTTCTGTCTGTGACCAGTGCTATTCAACATATCCATAAATGATCTGGAAATGTGTAAATAGTGAGGTGGCAAAATTTACAGATGTTACATTACTCGAGATAGTTAAGTCCAAATCAGTCTGCAAAGAATTATAAATAGAGCCCACAAAACTGGATGACTGGCCAACAAAATGGCATATGAAATTCAGTGTTAATAAATCAAAGTAATGAACAATGAAAAAATCCAAATTATACACACAAACTTATTGGATATAAATTAACGGTTACCACTCACAGATGAGATCTTGGAGTCACTGTGGATAGTTCACTGCAAGTATTTGCTCAGTGTGTAGTAACAGTCAAAAAAGCAAACAATGTTAGGAACATGTTAGGAGAGAGATAGATAATAAGACAAAAATATCATAATGCCATTATATAATTTCATAGTATGCCTACACTTTAAATACTGCATAAAGTTCTGGTTGCTCCCTCTCAGAAAAGATACATTAGGATTGGAAAAGGTACAGGGCAGGTGAACACAAATTATTAATGGTATGGAACTGCTTCCGTATGAGCAGAGATTAAAAAGACTGGGACTTTTCTGTTTCAGAAAGAGATGATTAAAGGAGTGGAGGGACATGATACAGGCCTATTAATTCACAAAGGGTTGAGAGAAAAGGAATAAAGAAGTTTTTTTTCACTCTTTCACATATCATAAGAACCAGGGGTCACCCAGTGAAATTAATAGTCAGCAAGTTTAAAACAAACAAAAGAAAGCATTTCTTCACACAGCACGGAGTCAGACTGTAGAGCTCATTGCCAGGGGATGCTGTGAAGGCCAAATCTATAATGGGGTTCACATAAGAATTAGATTCATGGTGAAAAGGTCCATCAATTGTTCTTAGCAAAGATGGTGAGGGTTACAATCCCATGCATGGGTCCCTAGCCTTTGACTTCCAGAAGCTATGTACTGGCCATTGAAAGAAGAGAGGATACTGGGATACCTGGACCATTGATTCATCATGTTTATGGCTTAAATTGTCATTTTTGTTTCTATTGTCATGGCATCTAAAAACCCCAAGGATCAGGATCCCACAGTACTGAGACCTGTACTGACAAATAACCTAAAGATGATCTAGATCTAGATAATATGCAGCAAAGCACTAATTCAGCAAGACACTAAAGCATGTGCCTTATTTTTAGTAATTGAATAGTCCCATTGGTGCTTCAGTCTGGCAGGCGATTACCAATCTAGGGGTCTAGGTGAATTAATGAACATTCCTCACCTTCCAATTGAAAAGTCGGTTCTCCCCTGTGAAAATCAACCTTTTGTTTATACCCATTAAGCCAATTTACTGCCCCTTTTATATCTGAGTTCCAGACCTGGTCTAAGAATCAATAATTTATTTGTTATATTTCTGTCTACACACTGGCTGTGCTGCTTAATAAAGAGAAATCCAAAGAGCTGAAGACTGTAGCTTCAACAAGAGAGCTCCCACACTAATAATATGCAAAATCTCAATATATTGGCCTGGTCAATACTACTGCAGTGGGTTGATGGGAGATACACAAGCTACATACTGTAGAGGGGTGCCCACGCTCCATAGGGGTGTGGTAAGGGAGTCCAAGGTGAGCAGGAGTAACGTATAATTTAAACATAGAATTTGTAATAAATATGTTTGATTTTACATATTATACATTTATCAAACAACCTAAAAGCAAAATTGATAACCATTGACTTTATTATGGGGGTGCAGGGCTACCATGTATCACTGTAGGGGGTTTGGGGCCTCTAAAAGGTTAAGAACCCCTGCTGTATCTCCTGTCAATCTATGTACCCTCTCCTACTGCAGTGTCTTCACTGGGCTGCGGCAGATGGGAAATGCTAAGCCATTTGATGCAACGTTACTCTTTTGTGGAGGGGGTGGAGTTACTGCGTCAAACACAGAGCACTTCTGGGATTGATTGAGCAGGCCTCCCCTGACCGCTCAGTCATGGACATCAACGCAGGGCTTTCAGCATATAGAAGCCTACATTGTCAGGGTAGAAAGGGAAAGGAATGGCTCCCAATTAATCATATTAAAAAGGCCTGTCTGCAAACTCTTGACTATTACGAGGTTGCTCTGTCAGTAAGGAACGTGGGGGTTTTTTCAGTATTGATCTGAGCTCTGAGACTGTCATGAGTGTAAACTCTGCTATATATAGTTCAGTGATTTATGGGAGATTTGTGAAAGAGACAATAGGTTGGAAGTTGACAGTGCAGTGGACTAGGGCCTGACTGAGGACACCTTATTTTGGTTGGTGAGCGCTGACATTGCCAGATTAAGAGAATCCAGGACTCTAAATACTCCCTGGTACCTCACCGGAGTTCCAGTCAGTGACTACACCCTACAATGTGTTGTCACGTCTACTATGGGTGCCAATAACCATCTACATGAGATGCTGCTCCTCTTTGAGCCAACTGGGCCTCCACTCTCCCTAGCCACTAATGCTGCTCTTCAGGCAACCTGGGTCTGTCCCATAGGAAAAAGGACTCAGCCCCCAATCAACTGAACAGACACTTCTGTGTGGGGCCTCTGACAACATCACCCTAACAGAGCCATAGTGAAGTGTCAGTAGTGAAGGCCTCTCCTCATATAAAAGGGCTGGGGAAGAGTTGGCAGGAATCCCCTTCTCTACTGCATTAAATTTAAACTTGTCCTTTCATTCAGAATCTAAAATTTCACCCTTTCCAGCCTAGTCTCCTTCTGCATCACATCCTGACCAAGGCCTTCAGTTCCAAAGATGTTACTTTGCACATCCCATTCACCTTAGTTCTCCAACAAACAGTTCCATGCTTTCAGTATGGCAACCCCTACACTTCCACAATGTTGCTGAAGTTCTAGTCCCACCCCAGACCACCTGTTTCACAGAATCCCTTCTGTAAAATCCCATGATGTCTACAAGCTGTATGTACCTAACCTTAAGTCTCATCAACTTTTATGAGACCTAAGCACATGCTTAAAGACTGTCCTCAGAAAAGATTGTTTCCTAAATTGAGACCCATAATAGCTGTTGTCATTGACTGTGTGATGAGGTGTTCATGCCACACTTGTCCTGAAATGGTCAGTGCAGATTGAGAAGGAGGCTAATTAATGCAACAAGTCACAGCTGAAGGGAATCAGGTGACCAAATAAGCCCCTGACATATTGAGGGACCCCATCTCAAGCTGGAATTATAAAGATGTGGTGTGGGGAGGGACTGTTGGGAAAGGCTCCAGTCACACCCTCTGGCTGAGGGGAGGACTGCTTGGAGGTTGCTGTGACATGTAGGCTGTAGTTGCTCCCTGGGAGAAGGGAGTGATGAAGCTGAAAACTGAGAGATGGGGTGAGTGATGCTAGATGGTAAGAAAAAGGCTCCAGGAAATGCAGTGAGATCCAGGAGGGAATAAACCTTGACTGCTGGCTAAAGAGTACCTGAGGCAGAACCTGGAGCAAAGGGCTTTCATGGGCTCCACTGCAAGCCACTAAAGAGGCAGAGAATGGGAAGGCTGCCTGGAATTGTGGAAGAAAGACATTGGTATCCTGGAAAGGAAAAATGCAAATAACAACCTGGTCAGAAGGCCAAGTCACAAAGATTCAATCCCTGGAACGAGAAAGGGACTTCAGACTGAGAAAGATGCAGACATGATGTGCAATTGCAAGGAGGGCCATTGACCTCATGTAGCTAGTGCTCAGAACAGCAGGAGGAGGCACCATCCTAGTGGTGCGTAGAACACTCTGTCAAGGGCACAAACGTGAAATGCCACTCTCTCCGGGCTACTCTTTCAGGCTGTATACTCAGGAATTATTGGACATTTTGAAAGTTTCCATTTCAACCAGAAGGGCTGAAAACGGGTCTTTATGGAAGATTTTATCCAAATCTGAGGGGAATAGGAGGAGAGCTCCCAGTGGCCATGCCCTGCACCCACCTACCCATGCAGTTACTCCTGTGATGCCCTTTCACCACAGAAGCAGAGCAGTCACAATAGCTCTGAAGAACACACCGTGCATTGTATCATGCCACCCCCAACAGTTCTGATAAAGGAAATTTTGATATTAAAGATAGGTGATGCTTCCCAACATGCTGTGCCTTTGACTTTAAAACAGATTCAGGTGGAATTGCATTAGATCAGACAACAGACTTTTTGCTATCAATCCATTTCCAAAATAGGAGGCAGAAGGTGATGGTGAAATACTGAGCAGGCTAGGGCACCGTTCTGACCTATCCTTGATACAGTTTAAAATAATTAAGTCTGTGAACTTTAAACTCATATCAGATCCATGCTATGTAAAAACTGTTAGCTAGCTTAATCTGTCCATAATGCACCAAAGTGCCTTCTGGAAATCAGCTCTGAGCAGAAGGATTGAAATCTTGCAAGATATTCAGATAATGCAGAATTTTCCATTGTAAAAGCAGTAATGTTTAGATTTAAGCAAGTCCGGTAACTTCTTTTCTTGCATGGAACCTCAGAAGTAAATTCTGTCACTTTTAAGCAGGTTTCAAGAGCGGTGGGTGTATTTGCAAAATATTAAACTATAAGTATTAACAAAATCCAGTCCATTTAAATTAGAGATGGAAATAACTTACCGACACAAGTGAGTACATAGACAGAAGGGGCATGTTCCAGTAAATTTTGACAGCCATATTTCTGATCTTGTGTATTTGCTTTCTATGACATCTGAGGATTAGACTTTTTTTGAGTACAAACACTGGCAACAATTATCACTTTAAGCTAAAATATTGAATTTTGAATTGTATATTTGATTGTGAAATTCATAATTCATGCAGAGATGGTTATTCAGTGAGTTATCCAATCAGGGAATAAAAACATGCAATGTGTTTAACTACCTTAGTTGGGGGGAATTACAATCAGTTACACAATTTGAAATCATGCTTATATGACTAACCATCATGAAAATTGAAAATAAATTGCACCTTTTGAGCAGCAAGGGTAATTAATCACAGGAGCAGATTACAAAGTTAAATCAACAATAAGTGTCTTTCTAAAAGACATGCTCTACAGGTAACAAGTTGTTAGATGCAAGAATGGCTGGGTGAATGTCTATGGCGTATGTTGCACAGGAGGTCACATTAGCTGATTATAATGGAGCTTTCTAGCTTTAAAATTATGAGTCTATTAATCTAATTGTACAGACAGTTGTAATCATAATTAACACAACTCATATTATGTTGGTTAGTTACTTAAGATGCTTGGTGTTTATTTCTGTTTCTTGATTAAAGCTGATTGATGCAGCTAATCTTTGCCCAGCTGCCATGTTAATCATATGAAAGATTTGGGGCCACAGCAATGATGGCTTTAGGCCAGGGTCATCATGCTAGGAAGAATATATGCCACCTTTATTTTCCCAAAATCTCCTCACAAAATTGGCTTTACCTATCTGAGATACTGCTTACTGCATATTGTGCAGTTGTTCAAATTATGAAGATCTGGGCTCCCCAAATGGTGGATTTCAATATACTCCTGGGCTATGTTGAGGTCTCTGGACCTGGTTCCTTCCTGATAGGAGAAAACCAATAAGCAGGGGTATCTTCAAAAGAGAGTTGCTCAAAAGATTTTTGATGAAAAAGCTTTCTACTGAAAAATTCTATTTTCATAAAATTCAAGGCCAGAAGGGACCACTGGTCATCTAGTCTGACCTCCCTGTATAACACAGACGATAGAAACTCCTCAAAACAATTCCTAGATCATATATTTGAGAGCATCAATCTTATATAAGAATCGCTAGTGATGGAGAATCTACCACAGTCCCTTGGTGGTGTGTTCCAGTGGTTAATTTCTCGCACTGTTAAAAATGTAAGACTTATTTCCAGTCCAAAATTGTCTAGCTTCAATGAGCTTACATTATATCTTTCTTCACAAGACTGGGAAACCCATTATTAAATGTGTTCCCCATATTGTTACTTACAGATGGTAATCAAATCACCCATAGGTATCACTGTTAAGCTAAAATAGAACAAGTTCCTTGAGTCTATCACTGTCACATTTCATAATGATTACCAGATTTTTTTTTTTTTGAAATATTGGAATTTCCCTGGGAATGGAAATATTTTCTGACCAGCTTTTCTCCCAAACTAAAACTACATGGGTGACCAAAATGAGACAGTACTCATGATAAATTTTGCAAATCTGACATTCCTTCTCCTTTCTACATGAGAATTGAAATAGTTAATACTTACCATTACTTAGCATCATGTGAGGTAACCCTTTAATGAACATGGTCACTCATACCTCTCAGACCTCTAATTTCAGGCTCATTCCAAGTTGACTTTTTCAATTATTAGTTTTTGGCTCACATTTTTGAGGCAACCCTCGCTGTTTGACTTACAAAATAAAATAAAATAAAGCCAGTTTGAGAGTACAGGTTAGTAGCTTCAGAGAGGTGCCAAAACAGTGTGGGGGCAAATACTGGCTCTTTCTGAGGCCTACAGTAGTGGTTTCAAAGTATGAGTCAGGACCCCATACTAGGTCGCAAACCCAGAAGTACTCAATCATAGCACCCCCTGTTGCAACTGCCGAAAGGCTGGAAGGCATTGGTCAAAGATGTAATCATTGGATTGTGGGCATAAATGACCTTTTTCTCCTCAGAAAAAAAGTTTGAAAACCACTAGCCAAGGGTATGCGTGCATTGACGGTGGCAATTTTGGCACCACCTACCTGCCTGATTCTGCGGGATCACATGAGTGTCAATGGAAACCTGCTAAATCAATCTGGAACATGATGCAATTAATCTGCCCCCACAAAAGGAATATAGCTGTGTCAGTGGGAGGGTATTTCCCATCAGCTCTGCACAGTGGGGACCCCACAGTAAGTAGAAATTAGAAAGGCAATGGGAAGCACACAAGCTACTGTGCATAGCTGGCGTATCTCCTGTCAACTGCTGCTGAATTTCACCAGCAGACCCTGGTTTTTGGTGGTTCTTAACTGAACAAATTGCCTCTATTTATTAAAACCAGACTCAGTGTCTTCAGAGAACTAAATTGGGGCTTTGCCATGCCACATAGGGCAAAAGCAGCACTATTAAATGGGAATTCTTTGTTGGGCACTTCCATTTGGAAAAGGTTTAGATGGCACTTAAGTGAAGTAAGTTGGCTAGAGCATCTGGCCTTGCATTCCCTAAGTATCCCTCCATTCTTTAGGAGTGTGGCTGCCCGTCAATCTGCACAACCTGTCACAAGGTGAAACGCTGAGGGAGTGCTGTGAAACTTCTTTACAAAGGATTTAAATAGATACCGCGTGTTTAGAGGCTGTTCACCTACTCCCTGCTCAGCTCATAAATATTATATAGCTAGAGGGACTCTACATCAGCAAAAATCAGCTGTCTTTCCTGTGCTACTCTAATGATCCCATCAGGCTAGGCCTGACCCTCCACCACTGGCAGATCTAATTTGGACTATGTTGCTGTTGTTCATGGCCAGGATGTTTTAATCCACATCAAAAAAGAAAATTGTGTCACATTTCAACTGCAGTAGACTGCAAATTAGCTTGTTCAGTGGCTAGAGAGAAGGCTTTATTACTCTGGGGAAATCACCTTGTACCGCTCTCTTTGCTACAAGAAGGGTGCCATTTGGATGATTACTCAAGGGGAATTTCCAGACAAGCCACAAGGGTCCTGTATTTCACATCTTAATGACTGCCAATTTCTTGCTGCTTCCCTCCAGCAGCTCCCTGAAGCTGAAAACTTGCTTGGCCTTCTCTTCAATGGACAGTTATGGCAGCAGCCACCCTGTTTCTGAGAAGAAGCAGATTTCAATCAGCTATGAAAGTGATGGAATGAGGAACAGTCTGTCACAAGTGATCAGCATCTGACACAGGAGACAGGCAGTAAAAATGAGGACATTGAAGAATGACTGCACCAGTAAGTCAAAGTACCCCGCCTGGAATAAAGTAGTTTCCATACATTACTGAAGTGCCTTCCTTTTTGATCTCATTTCGCCAATTTAAGACACTGACCCTGAGCTGCCTCACAGCAGTCCCATGAATAGGAAGTGGATAGTTTATTTTGCAGCTAGAACAAAAGACAGCAAGAACATGTGAGCCGAAAGGAACATTGCAAGTTCAAGCAGTCGATCCACGATCCACACAGGGGCTGCTGTTTAATCATCAGTGTTTTGCATAGGAAGTCCTGACTTAGGAGACTCTTCTGAACTGATAGTCACAATTACATACATGCTTAAGTTTAAGCAGGCACTTCATGTAGCTAGTAGAAATTTTCTATCCAAACTGCTTTTTTAAATAAAATTTGGTCTTAGAATAAAACATCCTCCCCACCCATCCCCACAAAAAGTGTCCACTCTCTGCAGGGAAAGCAAAATTGCTGTCCAACAAATAAACAGACATTTGGAAAACTGAAAAAGCCAGCCAAAAGTTGATTTGGAAATTTGCTGTGGTTCCCAAGCACTGAAATTCAGGTACTTCATGTCTCCATGTTTGAAGATGGAGTCAGGAAACTAATTTTTGAGTCCCAGTTTTGAAATTCTTGCCCTCTAAGATTTGATTAAATTCTAAGTAACTATGTCAGTTGGAAGAGGAAGAAGAAGAAGAGGAGGAAGAAAGCAGACCACTGTAGAAGAATCTAAGTCCCAGATCCAGGGCTGGATTAATCAGTCCAGGGACCCTAGGCTGTGATCCCCATGGGCCCCCCAACCTGGATCCCCACCCCACCCACTTCAGTGGCTGGGATCCAACCCCCTGCCCCCATTTCTGGGGAACTCAAGGGTCAGAGAGTGCTCCCGCCTCACTCCAGCCAATCTGCTGGGGGTGAGGGCGACTGGCATACAGCATGGTCATCCCCTGTGCAGGCCCCCCAGGGCCACAGACCCTTGAAGGCTATGCCAGAGGGGAGGTTGCACCAGCCAGACCCGTCTTCTTCTAGAATAAACAGGCGCTGACCCATCCTGCCCCTGGGGCAGACCAGCTGGGCCAGGGGCCAGACGGGAGCACTGACCCCAGGGTCTGGCTGTCAGTGCTCCTGCCCTGCTGTCTCTGACTGGTGTGGGGAGCACTGAATTATATCGGGGTTTTAAGGACTGGAGCCTAGGGCCGACCTTTCAGCCAGGGCCCAGGGCTTTCAGTTCCTTTAGCCCCTGCAATAATCCGGCCTTGCCCAGATCAAGAAAACTACCTAGAAAATCAGAGGAACAATGGAATCCACAAAACCTGGGCTAGGCATTTAGGTGTCCTATATAACTCATGAGGAGACAGGAACGAAGGAGGACGTGGAACGTATCATACTGATTTAATGTCAGATTTTACCTTGACGGTAATTCTTCACCCAGCTGTTGTGAAAGACAAGATTTTGTAGTTAGTTAGTTCCCCACTACAGGATCCTGTCAAATCAAATCCTTAGCACCAGATTGTGGAGATTATGCCTCAGAAGGAAGTACCTGTGAAAGGATTATGGCATTACAGAAAAATAATTGCCATGCTTCATTTCTTTGAATATCATACTTCATTAAAATCGTCCTGAGGAACATCTAGATTAATTAGAAGTGTGTGAAATGTTTATTTCTTCAGAGCAACATTCTCATCAAATCAAAAGATCTTTCCTGTTGAACTAGCCAGCATGAGATGTTTTTCTGTATTGACCTTTATCATTTTATAAATAGCAATATGCTGGAAAATAAGTGAACTGTCCATGGGTAATTGACAATACCAACTGTATCACTTCTGGATTCCAGGATGTTTTTTTGCTCCCGTCTAAGTGATGTCTATTATCTGATCTTTTTAATTTGAACAAAATCTGATGACTTTTGACCTGATACAGCAGGAGTTGATTCACTGCAGTCCTGGTGCCTACAGATTCTCATCGGTTCCTTGCCAGCACACTAGTTAGTGTCAAAGGTTTTCTACTTACAGTAATTACTGGCAATGGGGTTCTATTGACTATCAGGATGGTTTTGCAATAACCTAATACATCTCAGATTATCAAACTTTCCAGGAAATGACAAATGAAGTCTGACTTCCCGCTGCCTCCTTAGTTCTGAACTGACAGAAGAACGGCAATGTCTTTTCAAGAGTTGTTGAGTGAACAGGGATGTTGTTTGAACTTCACCTACCTGTCTTCCTAATTCCCATCTGTTGCCCTCTTTGCCCTCAATTGCAATTCTCCAACACCCATTAAACCAGGAACCTGTAACAAACAGCTTCTCAGTGTGTCTACAACCTGTTTAAGTAATTTTAAAACTACCAGATGTTTTATAGGTTTCACTGACCTCTACAGCTTAGCAGGAGGCTCAAAGAAGCACAGAGGCTGCAAAAAATAAAAATCCAAATCTTTTTTTTTTAATCAAACACTGAGCCCCAGGTAACTCCAGTTCTTAAATGAGCCTTCTGTCACTGTTAACTCAGAACTGGTCAAACTTCAATAGGTAATGCCAAAAGACCATCAGAGCTCACAAATTCTGGTTTGTTACCAATGGCCATTTCCTTCAAGATGATGGAATAGGAAGAACCTCTGAGTTTGGTGAGGAGTATGATTTTGACAAATCCAGAAAAAAATAGGCTATGAGATAGATATAACTCTTTTCTACACACTTGGTGAGGGCTAGTCTCTTTGCAAGGCATGGGAGCATGAGCAGTTCTTTGAGTCACGTAGCTCCTTGGTCATTCCATTGAACTTGCATGAATCTTCTTTGCAGCCTACACTCTGTCCTATGCCAAGCCACTACCCGGACAAGTGCAGATTCACTCCTGGCAGTCTGTTATGCTTTGGCATCTTTTGTGGGCCCTGTTTGATATGTCTACTTAGATATCCTTAACCACAGCCCTGTGAGGTAGGGAAGTGCTATTATCCCATTTTATGCATAAGGAATGGAGGTATTTAAAGAGCTGGCCTAAAATGATGCCAAAAACCTGTGGCAAAACTGCGAGTTACACCCAAATTTTCTAAATCCCATTTGAGTGCCCTAACAACTGGAGCATCCTTCCTCTCATCATTTATGGACTGTGGTACTGCAATACAATCACCCATAGGTAATCAAACCTTAT
The DNA here is from genome assembly GCA_007922195.1 of Podocnemis expansa. Classification (NCBI taxonomy): domain Eukaryota; kingdom Metazoa; phylum Chordata; order Testudines; family Podocnemididae; genus Podocnemis; species Podocnemis expansa. The sequence goes on from ML682065.1 coordinate 10,801,698, forward strand.
AGTTCAGACCATTTCAGTTTCACTGCATAGATTTGGCAGGTGAGATGTGGGTCCTCTGTTAAAAACATTGATAACTTTTTTTAATGTTAATGGCCATAATGAGAAAGTTTCCAGCATCTTCCACTAAGAGAGCCCACGTGTCCTTTTCCTACTGCATCAAATGCTGAGACATACTTTATTTAGCATTAATTTTAAATAAAGTATTTCTGTTGGATAATCCTGACCCAAAACCCATTGAAATCAATGATTTCTTTCCCCATTAATTTCATTGGACATTGGATCAAAACTTGCTACTGGAAAACACGCACTAGCTAGGTCGCTCAGTTACTGATCCATTCTTCTGACAGAATATGCAGTGTCAGTATATTTATTAGAAGTGTAGCGATCCTCCAAACATGCAGCCAGCCTTGAAATGCAGACAACTGAAAAGCTGCAGCAGATCCCAGGAAGCAGCTGCAATTTAAGTCCAGAATTAATATTGCTTTTCTGTCAATAATCTCTCTATCTCTGACCATTTGACTTTTCAAAATTACAGTTACTTCCCTCCATTCCTTTTTCCTTTCATAAGAAAAAAAAACATTTGCACTGTAATAGGTTTCCTAACGTGTAATGAGACCAAGAATAAAATGAACACTGAATATCATTTCATTCCCTGGCCTTGTTATTTGAATGTTCACAGTGTTATTAATGTCAGAATAGCTAGGAGAACAACGCCAGCAGTTTATCTGTCATCAGATTTTTCTTCTGGTTGGAATCATTTGAAGATGGGCTAAACAAAGCAATGGAGCCATGTAAAAACAGGATGTTTCTCTCACCCTTTGAGAAGCAATTCTGCACTATTGGCTAGATATCCAAATCAGTCTTTTCTGTCTCAGGTGCTTCTGAAGTTAAAATAATTAGAAGCCTCCTTATCTATAGTATCTGAGCACTTCACAGTCTTCAACATATTTAGCCTCAAACACCCTGTCAAGTTGGGAACCACAATTGTCCCCATTTAACAGATGGGCAAGTGAGAGAGTAGCCCATATCCCCAAAGCTATTTAGCATCCTAATTTTTTATTGAAATCACAAGGCTGAGTTAAGGCATTTAAATTCCAATTTTAGACTCTGCTGTAATCCACAAAACTTCCACCAAACATTTTTAGGCATCTAAGCTCACTCGGAGTCTCAATTTCAAGGGCAAATGTTCCCTAGGCCAAGGCTCAACAAAATCCAGGTGTCAGGTCACCATGGTGACTGGGATTTTTAACTTCACTCTTAGCTCCACCGTGGAAATGCAGCCCTCCGGCAACGACAAATACAACTGCTGACACCTAGCTGGGAACCAATTTTATCGAGCCCTGCCCTAGGCAGCTATGCTCCTGTCTCTTAACCCACATCCATCTAAGTCCCAGACTGATTCACAAAGCAGGGAAAACCAGGTGCCTCAATGGCATGCAAGGCCTCATCAATGTCTTGCTGGCCATTTTGTATGAAGCAAAGCAGGCTCCTAACTGATTCCCCACACATGACTCATTCCAGCTCTCTCCTAGAAGATGGGAAAGCCCTATTCAAGTCCTGTCTTCCTTCTGGCAAAGAGGGATGAATTGAGTCCCCATCTTCCGCAGCCAAAGTGAGTGCTCTAGTCATTAGAATAAGAGCCATAAGGTGGGCAATACTACCCTGTCCTCCTCTGGCTGGATTTGAATGGGTCATGGTCTGGTAGGTGTGCCACCTAAGGGAGTGGGACCTGTAACTAATTTTGGCAGTCAAATACCTATGTTCCTTGATTCATGAGTTGCTATGGGCAGGGTTGGCTCAAGGGGTTGTGGTGCCCCAAGCCAAATTTTGGTTTGGTGCCCCACCATCTCATTCATGGAGGTTGAAAACGGTTTTCCAAAGTGCAAAAATCTCCAGCGTCTGCCTGCAGAGGGATTTAAAGTGCACTCTGCTTACATGACTTAAGCTGCAGGTTGACTAACAGTGCCTGAGCTGCTAGGAAAGAGGCGGGAGCCAGCCTGATCTTCAGGGGGGCTAAGCACCCCTAAGAACTGTCACCTGAAATCATGTTTGTCTCTTGCCTCACAGTAGAGCTGGCCCTTGCTCTAGGGCTTAGATGGGAGATAGTTGCCTGGACAGTTTAGGATGCCGAGGGACAGCAAATGAGCATGGCCCAGGGTCTTGAACTTAGGCAGATAGAGATTTTTTACACTGGAAAGTAAGGTGCCAAGTGAGTTTAAGTTCCAACAAGTTAGGTGAGTTAGTTTGTTAGTTAGTTGGTTAGGTTAAGTGAGTTAGGTTAGTGGGAGTCCTATATCTTGCAATGGTACTGTGCACAGGGACATAGGTACTTAATTCTGAAGTGGAGGCTCCTAAATTACTGTGTGGATTGCAACCAAGGGGCTTTCAGTCTAATTTAGAGTGAAACACACAAGAAGAGTCACAGGCTATGTCTACGCTTACGAGTTATTTTGAATTAAGGAGGCTTAATTCGAAGTAACTTATTCCCTGGCCAAGGGGGCATTTTCTTATACCAAATTAAGCAGTTCCTTAATTCAATATAAGGAACCGCCAATTAGATATAATAAAACCTCCTTTTACTTTGAATTATCGCTTACTTCAAAGTTATTAGTTTGAATCAAGCCATTTTAAGCCACAGAATAGGCTTAATTCGAACTAATTTCCCATTCTTTTGCCTGCCTTCCCCTATTTCAAATTAGAGAGTCTAGTGAAGACTCTACTTTGAATTAATAAAGCCTGCTTTATTTCAAATTAGAGAGTCTTCACTGGACTCCTAATTTGAAATAACTTTGAAGTAGTGCTAATTTGAAACAACCACTTTGATTTAAATTGGAAGTAGTTATTTTGAATTAACTACTTCAAATTAATTTTGTAAGTGTAGACATAGCCACACGGTATTATGGTGGATACACAGGACAGGAAATAGGAAGACAGGAATCAAGGGAAAAACAGAGAAAACCTTAATAGAGTACTGATATTTAAATCACAGTAGAATAATGGGCTTAACTCTGGCATATCCCCTGAAAGTAGCACATAGGATAGCAGACTCTCCTCATCTGGCACCCCCTGTCCATCCCGCTCCCATCTTGTGGTCAGCTTCCTCTCATGACCCAGCCCTCCAGCCAGGTCACTTTAAAGTCTCATCCCTTCTGAGATATCAGAGTCCAGCATAAACAATGTCTAACACAACTCTTATCTTCAACACAGCATTTTCTGTCCATCTTATGTGCCTCTACAGTCGCACTCCTCTCTTACAATAACATGCCCTGGCATCCTGCAACAGAACTCCGAAAACCCCCAAGGCACCTACAATTCCCAACACCTGTGCAGGTCTTCAGCCTAGCTGGGTTGTCCGCAGTTCCCTGGTCCTGTTTCAGGACACCAGCCACCAGGACTATTTCTCTGGAGTGCTGACCCTTTCCCAGGGACTATGACAAGTGTTAACACCTTTCCTAGACCTTACAGAAAGAGAGAATTAATATCTGTTAACAGTGCTTGATCTTAAGAGTCTCCACATCTCACCCCATGATCTGATCATGTGTTGTCTCATATTTGTAGCTATATATTTAAACAGACCTCTGGCTGCCTTCAGTGGGCAGTAGATGGCAGCCATTTGTCCTTTGCCGTAGGTCGCAACAGAAGAGTCAGTTACGTGAGGAGATATTAGTAGGTGGTGTTGCCATTAATTAGCCCTGAATCCATCTGCAATAGTTAACCCTAAGCCAAGCTGGCACCATCAATTTTAATCAAGGTCACGAGCCCTCGACATAACTAGCAGGTGCACAGAGTATAGACATAACTGGCAAGCTTTGTAAAACAAGAAGATAAGACAGAGGTAAAGGAATGTTGTAAATAAGTTGAAAAACACCATGCCTTTTAAACCATTTAGTAAACTTAATAGTGTATAAAAGCTACTGTTTAGGCCCCCCCCATTCTTTGGAACTGCTGTGTTTGCCACCACGAGTCATCGCTCCCCATGCTGTGCACCTGAAATTGGGGTTCCCATCTGCAGAGAGGGGCATAAGCATTGGTGTTTTCCAATTTCTTTTTATTTTTTCCTGGCTGTTCCTCTTAACAAAACTATTCTGTTTTTACTTTGTCTCCCGGTGTTGTGCCTACCAAACCCAAACCAGATAAGGACCACAGCCATAGTTCGTGGCTAATGTCCTGTTACCCTGTAGGAACAAAGCACTAGTTCGTGGCCAGTGTCTTGTAACATGCTCACCAGAGATCCAGCTACCCACTCCAGTGCAGATTGCCTTTTGCCCAAGCTTCTCCAGGCTTGCAAGGACCAAGTCCAATTGCTGGTAGGGAAGGAGCGAGTCTGTATTTTTTTCCTAGCTGTCATCCTAAACTTTGCCTTAGGCTACTCTTTGCATGTAGGCCTTTAGGAAAGGTATCCTGTTAAAAAGGCCACCTGATATCATCAAGTCTTTTCCCCCCTCCCTCAGCAATTTCAGGGTAGGTATTTGGATGCCATGGTCCTGGACACAAAAGCTAAGTATTCCTGCAAATGCATGTACCATTAGGCTATTTTTCACTCCAATTAAGTCATGGTATTAAACATTTTGTATACCAGAGATTCTCAAAGCAGCAGGGCCCTATGTTCTGTTACACTAATTACAGGGCTGCCACAACAGCTTATACAGGCCCCTTCCAGGAGGTCTTCAAAGTGTTCTCGGGAATTTTCTTTAACAGAAGATTTTTCCTCCCTTTGAGCAAAAGAAATGCACAAACAAAATACTACAGAACTGAGTGGGAATTATTCCTGTTGGGTCCTTTAAAAGTTACCCTGAAATCCTATGAAAAGCAAACAAGGAGTTTGGTAGCACTTTTAAAGAGTAACAAGTTTATTTATCACATGAGCTTTTGTGGAAGAAAATCCCACTTTAATAAATAAATACATTAGTCTTTCATGCCACAGGGCTCCTTGTTTGTTTTGCTGAACTAGACTAACACAGCTACCTCTTTGGAATCTGAAATCCTGTGGGATTTTATGGAGAACCATAGTCTATAAAAATTAAGCAACATCCCTTTAAATAATTTTGTAGCTCTTTATTGGGCATCCTATCTTCTAGCACAGAAACTACCTGATCCTAACAGAGCAACAGTGTATATACACAGCTAATTGGCCATCAAACTAAATACTGCCATTTAGCAGTAGTATATATGAGCATCATTGGAGACTAATGGCATGTAACAATTCTGTGGGTTTCTTTTATTTATTTTGATTGTAAAATGCCTAGAGGTGATGTGCTCCCAACTAAGTAAAAGATCATAAAGCTGTATAACTAAGGAAGCAGTTTATTGCCTTACCTAAGCAGCTAATACAGAAAGGAAATTATGGGCAATGGAAGTTCAGAATGTAGTAAGAAAGTTAGCTTTACTTCTTACAAAGTTTGGTGCTGTAACTGAAGAAATTTAGAGAAGGTTTAAAATCACCTACCATTATTTACCGTGTCTCTGCCTGAATGAAATATTCCCTGCATTAATCCCTTTTGGAAATACAGGGCTTTCCTATGCCTTATGCCTCTTAAAACTCATAATACAAAACAGAGACCACAGAAAAATATATGGACAAACATAAATATGACTCTCCCCTCCCCTTAGCTGCATCCATGCAGCATCAGTAACTATAAATTTGTGTTATAGCTCTACTGCCATCAAGTGATAGAATGATTTTTAGTGAAGATATCCTTTCTGAAATGAAAAAAGTTCATGCAGACTACAAAAGTTACTGAGATCCTAAAAAAAAAAAAAAAAAAGGGCAAATTTAACTTCTCTCTTTCCCCATCCCAAAAATGGAAACTCAGATTATCAGTTGCAAAAAGAAGAAAGCTTAGTAAACTGCAAACCAATAAAAGGCAAGGGTGCTAATTAAAGGAAGAGACTCAAATTTGTTATTTTTTATGGGTAGTTCAGCGAAAAATAATCTGTGAACAAGATCGACATCTGTCATAAATCTCTTGGTTTTACACTGCACATGGAAAGTAGTAATAAAGAATCATTCATTACTAATATGATTACTTTTTAAAGATATTTACATTTCAAACTTCTATCTTTCCCTTTGCATTTCTTGGGCTGTTGGATCATTAATGGCCCATGTCTCCACACTGAGGGTTATAACTGCATAACAGAATGGAGATTAGGAGGGACACCAATCTGATCCAAACCCAGGCTGCTGTAAAATCAGAGAAGCTCCCTTGGCTACAACAGATCTGTTGTTATCACAGCGTTTTAGACTATAAGGGACCGATATCTAGTCCAACTATTTGTATACCACAGGCCACTCCTACCACTCAAAGCACAGTATTGCATCACTCATGTTATGCCAATACACAACTGATATCAGAGTTTGGATCCAAATGTTTCAGTTCATGGTGTTCCCATTAAGCCCTGAGGTTTACCCCCCCCCCAGTGGAAAAGCCAGGGACCAGCCGATTCTGCAGATTTCAAGAGATCTGTCCAATGTATGGCCATCAGTGCTGAAGTCCTTTATTTTGCGTCACAGACTTACTGCAGCACCAAGACAATATGGCTTTTGTAGTATCCATGGTAGGATGGGCTTTACCAATGTTGGCTGAACTTTGAGGGCCACCCACCCCCTTCCAGTCAATAAGGAGAAGTTTCATTGTACAGAGGGGAAAACTGTATAATTTAGTGCTTTGGTCTATGGTTGACATCATTGTCAGCAGGTAGAGGAATCTGGCAGAAATATCCTGTCCATCATCACCCAAATATCCACAGAATTGGATCCACGGAGGAGCTTCCATGGGAACTGGTGCCAAGAGACATTCTGCCTTGAAAGTGCAATATTGACATCTTGTAATCTCTCGCTTTTCTCCTGTCAGGATGTGGACATATAGAGGGGGCCTTCAGCCATTTGTTTGCCCAGACTTTCTGTTGCTGCTATGCCTTGAGATTTGAAATGGAAATATTGGGCTGCCATGTAGCATAAGCATATAAGCCAGATTTATCCTCAGAGAGACTCCTCTTACTTCAAAGGCAATAAGGTATAGATAAACCTGGTCCAGGTAGGCAATTTCGCTAACCTTAACAAACACCCATCATCCAACAGAGAGAATGGTCCACAGGATTTAGCATTTGGTTTGAAATATCTGCCAGAAATTCAAAACCCAGATCAGCCCCTTTCATCTCTCTGAGATAGGAGTAGTGAGGGATACTACACAAAACAAAGGCATTTTGCTGTACCTGTGTGATAACTTCACAAAGAACAGAAAGAAAGGATGGTTCTGTACCTGGCTACTAGTGTGAAACTTGAGTTTAATTCTCTGGTTTTTTACAAGCTTTCTAGGTGATCTTGAACAAGTCATTTCCTGCACCTAAGTTCTTCCCTCTGTAAAATGAGGATGATCCCATTTCCCCACCTCACTGAAGGAAAGTGAGAATCAGTGCATTAAAGATTGTTACGCTCTCCGATCCAACGGAAGGGGTGCCATGTAAATGCCACATATGGTAATGTTTTCTCTCATGTCCTTCAGCAGATGTCCCTCCCAGCATTTATATTCTGTGCTGGTCTAACATCAGTGAGATATTGCTAGTGTAGAATTTGGCCCAATCTGTGCCAATACTGCCAGTTCAGTTGTACCTTTATAAGACCTGATCCTGCAAATACATAAAATGAAATTCAGTCAGATCTCTCACAGTATTCAGTACCACTCCTGCTGATAATGATGGGCAGGGTCAGGCCCAGAGTGTGTCAAACACTTTGACCCTTCTCTTCAAAGGTATTTAGACACCAAACACCCTTGATTTCAATCAGTTAGGCACCTTAAATATCTTTGAGGATTTGGGACCGAATGAAATGAAAGATGCTGGACACGTATACACTTAGTCTTGTGTCAAAAAACAATCAGGAAGAAATCTGAACCTTCCAAATCTTTCAACAATTTATGGCAAAAATAATACAGAAGGTCTCATTTAATTTCATAGCAGCAAAATGATAGTTGCTGCAGCCAAAGCATACGTGATCTGACCTGATCGAACCACGCTGAGACAGAGAGAGAGAGGCCTAATAAAGCAGAAATGCCGATAAGAGACTCAGTGTATTTTCCAATTGCCCAGATTTTGGTTCCGAATACACCAGCACACAACAGTGATATTTATAGACTAAATTGACTAAACCTTAGGACTGTCTGTCATGCCTGTCTCTGAATGGATGGTGAAGGAAAGCAATGTGAATAAAGGATAAAAAAGAAGAATGGATATACCACCAGCTACCAAAAGAGAATGTTATTTCATGCCCCTTTTCTTTCTTTTATTTTTCTTTTTGTGTCTGTTAAGATGCAATGGTATGTTTTGTCAGCTAGTTGGTGTCAGGTGCTTCAGTTCAATTGCATGAAGAAAGAATGGTTCAAAAACTCCAACATTTCCCTTTAAAGTAGATATTTTCCAAGATAATTTGCTTTTAGCAGACAGAGCTGTATAAAAGGCCACTTCCAACCTGGCATTGTAGCCTTTTGTTCTGAGTGAGCGAGGTTAGATGAGAAAAGTTCAATTAAGAGCCTGCCTTCTTGCGACTGATAATGGTTTTGACATTTGCAGAGTCTCTTGATGACAATGAATGCCCAAGGTGGAGTAAAACAAATCGAAGCCTGGCTTCTTTGCAGAAGTTGAAAACATCCACTAGTAACAGTGCTTGAATGCCTGTCTCTTTTGTATTCATGGCTTCAAAACTAGCCCCTTTCCTAGACCAGAGATAATAGGAATGATTCACCCTTGCATTACTGGGGATCTCTTTTCATTCTGGAACAACACAGAGATGGATCGAGCCAAATATTTTTGTCAGCTTTCCAAGGAGTTGCCATGAATAGATACAGACCTGCACGTTACCGAATCCACAGTCTCTTGCTTTGCTGGACCAAACACAGAATATGGTAACTATAGGGAAGTGTTCTCTTTTCAGCAAGGTCCATAATCAACATATACATGATCAGAGGACTGAGTATCAGTGAAAGAACAAGGAAGGGCGTGGCTGCTTCGGATTGCGTGCTTAACAACTTTGTTTCAGGTGGTGTTATTGAGAGGAGCATCCCAGTGGCTGGAGTTAACACCCAGAGAGTAGTTCTCATCAGGACAAACTGATATTCCCATTTAAGGCACACACTATTTGAATCAAAGCTTCCTCAGTCACTGCCCTTGACTGAGGAAGTTCAGAACGAAGAGTGTCATTTGCTTCTTCTGCAAGTCTATGATCAGATAAAGGCATAGACACACGCCAAAATTCTGGGGAGGAATAAGTAAAATTCACTCACATGGCTTTAGGTCAGGGGTCTCAAACACATGACCCACAGGCCTCGTGCAGCCCCTAAAGCTATTTCTTACAACCTGCAATGACACTATCATTACAGATATTTGCAATATCATTGTATGAAGAGGTTTCAGTGGTGCGGCCCTCGGGCTAATGTGCTACTCCTCATGGGGCCCTTGTGGTGATCTGAGTTTGAGACACCTGGTTTCGACACCCTCTTGCTTTTGCAAATGCCTCCAGGGCAACTGTGCATTTTTGCCAGAGAAGTTCCAACTCCCAAACTGCTGGCTTTTTAGAAAAATGGAATGTTCACTGCCTGCTTTTCACACTTGCAAACTGCTCAGGTTAAGCTCCATACTCTTTGCAATGGCAACATCAGAGGGTGTGTGAGAGGGAGTCTAATTTTAAGATTCATTTCAATGAGTCAGAAGCAGTGAGAATTACTGCACTTTTCTGGCTCAGAGTTCTAAGCAGACATGGACTCACTGATCCACCCTGTCACCTGACGGATAGAGAGAAAGGTATTATTCCATGGAAAGTGGATAAGTGTCCTGCCAAAGGACAGGGACAGGATCATGGTCCTAATGGATCATATCATGGTCCATCCAGTCCAATACCCTGTCTCCGACAATGGCAAGTACCACCTATAAGAAACCTGCACAATTATGGGATAGTCTGTCCCCTGAGGAAGTTTCTTCATGGCCCCCTATACTTGGCTACCCTAAGGTACTTATTTGGACCCCAATCACTCTAGCAATTGAGGCCTTCACAATTTTTAATATAATTATCCTCACTGTGTCCCTGTGATATTGGCAAGCACTGTTTTGCCCCTTTTCAGAGATTGGGACTGGAGGCAGAAAGACTAGTCCCTGATTCACAAAAGGAGTTAGACACAGAGATGCTGAATGTGGCAACACCAAAGTTTTAGGTACCTAGAAAATGATTGAATTTGTGTAGACTCCGTCACTGAATGGGGAGAGAGACGTGCCAGAGACGGGGATCCATGGAAGTCAGGGTGTTGCCTAAGCTACGCAATGAGTGGTGAGTCCTAAACCCTGCCCTCTCCTGGAGTTTGGCTCCTAAATCTTGGCTGCAGCGAGCACCAATCTCTGCTAGCAACCCATAGTCAGGAAACCCTCTCAAGAGTTAGGTGGAAGTCCACAACAGACTATCCCATCACCCAGTGGTATTTAGGGCAGGCCTTTGAGAAATGGAAAACCTCCTTCCACGCAGCTGTGGGGGAGTATTCAATCTTCTCAACTGGTAGACGCCTCCTCTTCCCCTGCTTTGTATAAGATTAGGAATGCTCAGAGCTCACCTTTGCTATAGAGCCCTGCAGGGAGGCTAGGAGGAGGAAATGCCTATCTTCAGTGGTTTGAGGATCACTCTGGTTCTGCGAAATGAGAAAGGTATCCAGGCACTTGGCCATCAGTGGAAACTTAGGCACCAGGGGAATTTTTAGACACCAGGCGAGTTGAGGTTTGGTGGAACACAGTAGCACTAATACCTGAGACTTAGGCACCCCAGTTCTTTTATGAATATATACAAACTCATTTCTGTAGGGTCACACTGGGATCTATACCAGTTTCGGGAATTAAACCTGGCTTTGCTAAGAATCAGGCTAGCACCATGCCCATTGAGCTATCCTTTGAGGGTTTGTGTGGCTTACAAAACTTTAATTTATAGATCTTCCTGACTCTTTATGCAACTCTTCTCTCCAGTGTGATGTGACTCACTGAAGAGGATGAGAGAGACCCACTACATGTGTCAGCTGAAGAAAGTTGCCTTTAGCTTGGCGTGAGCAGCCAACGTTTTCAAAAAGAACCATGTTTCTCGTTTAATCTCCACAGCTCTCTCTGCATGATTGGTTGGTTGTTGAAAGCTCATTAATTGTTAGTCTCATGCCTGTACTCAAGCTGGATCCAGCCATCAGTTTTTAATTTGACATCTTGCAAGTCAATGTAACAAAGCCTTAGTCTGTTGACCTTCCAAATATTTTGCAAGGCCTTACTCCCAAGGCTGGCTAAAAGCTGCTAAGGATGGAGATTTGGACAACTCAAATGAGTGTCACTGTTTCAGAGATACAGGATTCTTTCAATTTTGCTCATTAAGGATTTTTCAGGGGTGCTGAGGTGGCTGGTATGAGGAGTGCTCTCTGAAAAATGTGTTTTCAGAGGGTTGCTAAGACATTATAAGGAGTCGGAAAATTCACTCCCAGCATGAGGACTGCATGTTTTTCTAAAATATTTGAGCTTTGGAGAAGTTTTGTTACGCAGGAGATCAGATTATATGATCCTTTCTGTCCTTCTTGTGCCACTGAGGCAGAGCCTTGGCCCCTCTTTGGGACAGGTAGGCACACAGGCCTGAGGATCTTCCAAAAGGACAAGTCTGGCCAAAAAGTGGTAGCTACACATAAGGACATAGCACAAAGAACACAGCACTCTTTGCGTCAGGTGAGGCTGTGTGGGAGAGATTTATGTAGGTACAAAGGAGATGAGATATACACATACGAGACAAACAGGACTCAAGCAGGATAGGAGGCCCAACCACTAAACAAACTCTAACTCATCTCTCATGAGCTGCCATCATGAAGAGGCCAGAGGTTAGGCACACACCTCTCCTTCCAGGATGGGAAAAAAGCAATGTGATTTTACAGGGTCTGGTCCAAAGTCCAGTCTGAAATTCAGCAGGAGTTTTACCCACTGGCCCTAAAGATTAGCTTCAGGGTTTGACAGTAGCTGCAGAGCCAGGACTGTATGCATATGCTTGTGTGTATATCTAATTTACTTTTGATTTGCCTGCCATGCACTGTTATGTGGATAATAGTCCATATCAGAGACAATAACAAATAACGTTACTAATGTCAGTGGTGGTGGGGCAGGAGAATACTACATAAGGAGGTTATATATTAAAAACAAGCAAACAAAAAAACCCACTATGTATCCTAAGGGATCTGAGCACTTAACTCCTTTGAAATATTTCAGTCAATAACTTTTTGGGAACAGCCAGAGGGACTACACTTTAACAATTGATACATCCACTATTGGAACCAAGGTTTCTGCTATTGGGTTCTGTTTTCACTGTGACCCATGAACCCTCTCAAATGAAACATCAAGGCTGGTTTCTGAATAATTAAATCCACACTTCTGTACAGACTCAACTCCATTTCAAAAAGCTGGAATCAAATATTTGCTCCTCAAACCAAAATTATTTGAATAGGTTGTTTAAAATTGAATTAGTGAAACCCGTTTGCTTAATCAAATTATCTGAGTGTATGTAAAGAAAAAAATGTCCTACATCAATTGGAGCTCTTGCATTCTGATTGTCTGTTGCAGTCAGACTACAGTGTTAAGAGTGAAGATACGGCCAGATGCTGGAGAACAAAACAGTTGGTCCCAGAGGTGGATTGGGTCAAATGTTACCCTTTATTATCTTCTCGTTCCACCTCAGTGCCCCAAGTGAAAAAAGAGGGGCTGGCTGCTTTGCAATGCTTTTATCCAAAACACTATGGAAATACAGCCATGACTGACAACTTTCCATGGAAGCTTATTGGTGACATTAACACCTATACAATGAATATTGATGACTATGTGATTACTATAACTCTCCCCATCCCTGTTTACGGTTTGCAGGGTTAGCATACATTACACAGCCACTTTACATCCAGGCTCATTCTTTTCTAGACAAATAATGACTACACATTTCTTAAGAAAACCTGGTAGCAGGCAGGGAAGGAGAGTAAAGGAGATACCACCTTCCCATCCAGGGAAAGAAAGGGAGGAAGGTGATAATGGCTACCTTCTCATTAAGGACCTAAGACAAGACAGTCCTGACTATATCTCTTACACAGATGGCCAGGATGGGAGGAAGAGAAGGGGAGATAACATACTTTATCTAAAACAGACTAGCAGTCCTCTGGCACTTTTAAAGCCTGACAAATTTATTTCTCACATGAGCTTTCATGGGAGAAAATTCCACTGGCAGATGCAGCATCTGACAAAGTGAGATTTTCTCCCATAAAAGCTCATGAGAGAAACAAATATGTCGGTCTTTAAAAATGTCAGAGGACCCTTCTTTGTTTTGCTGAACTAGACTAACAGAGCTGCCCCTTTGGATCTTGTCAGCGTGCAAGACATTTTAACAAGAATCCAACACCACTTACAGAAGAGATATGACTTGCCCAAAGAGTGACCCTGTTACTATGGTGCCCTGTGGCTTAAGCCTGGCCTGCAGTTCAGTACTAATTTTCTATCCCCCTACACCAGACACTGTCTTTTGGTTATTATTTAAACAAACAATTATCCCTCCTCATTCTGCATGATTTGTAATGAAGAAGAGTGCTTGGTATCCACAGGATTTCAAATGCAAAGATGTGATTATGGCAGTGCTAGCCATCTGAAAATCAGTTTTCACTTTCTTCATAATTGCCTATGCAAAGTACCTTAAAATTGGACAGCCCTTCTTTTCAAGCTAGACGATTTGACACATGCAGAACAAAATGCTTGATTAAGAACGACTTTTCCTTTTGCTCCTAATGACATTTATATTTTAAATTGCCTCCTTTTAATGTCACCTTTCCTAAGTCTCAAAGATAAACATGCTGTTGGGTTAGACCTTTTCGCCTCCACCGCCCGGTATAAATCAGCGAAACAGATTTCAGTGGCCCACGCTTACAGCACATGGCGCTTCTGACAATAGTGATCAACCATTATCATCTCATTGGTTCCCTTTGCACCCCAATGTCTATACTTTTTCACCTGTTGTTTTTTTGTCATTTGTATTGTAAGCTTTTTGGGGCAGGGACTGGCTTTTCGTACAATAGCTGGCTCACTGGGCACCTGGCTCATGACTGAGGCTCCTATGGCACTATAAAGGAAAAATGGCAACTTGGTGTTGTGGTATGAGCATGCAAAGGCCTAACTAACAGCCAGAAACACTCCGGGCTGTTACCTTAGCTGTGGTATTAATGCCTTCTGTGTCCATTGGCATGCCACTTTTTCTTTGTGCCTCAGCTTCCCCAGTCACAAATGTGGGCTACTGATTATTTTTCTGAATCACTGTGCAGCTGGTGTTGAGAAAAGTGGGTTGTGGGGGTTAATTAGCTGAAGGCTGCAAAGTATGCAAATGTAAACATTAATTAATATGTGGCATATTTTATATTAAGAATCTGTTATAGTGTCTAATGGGTTAACAAAATGATCAATTGTTGTTTGAATAAATGGCTTTTGGGTTATTATAGATTGTGACAGAGCCCAACAGATGATCAGCTTGATGCTAACCATGACATATAACCAGCCATAGCAATTTATAATCTGTACATGCACCCTGAATGCTTCAAAACAAACCAGGATCCTGTGGCACTTAAAGACTAATAAATGTATTTATCACATGAGCTTTTGTGGGAGAAAATCCCACTTCATCAGATGCTTTGAAGATGGAGTAACTTAAAGAATGGGAGGAAAAGAAATGCAGGGGAGTGTAAGTTATAGGATCAGGTCACACTGTAACAGCAAATCAGAGCAGTTGTTAAGATTCAAACACCAGGAATCATCACATAGAGGAAGATGAGGTCAAAGCACCTGTTGTAATGGGAAAAGAATCCATAGTCATGATTTAATCCTACTTTCACACAATCAAATCTGTTTATCTTTGAAGTCTTGAGGTGTTGCCCATCTGCTTGAGCACAGCGTGTTTGTGAACTGCCCCATCTGCACATGAGGATAATTCTTACCTACTGTCAGAGTGTTACGTAGATAAATACTGAAATGTGGGTGAGGCGCTCGCATACTACACTGAAACACACTACATCCCAGATTTAGATTTTGCAAACAACCTGTACTGAAATGAAATTCCTGATTCCAAGCACCCATGTACTTCCAACTGTTCAAAATGAGGATCTGCATTTAATTTGTAAGCTGATCATTTTGTGATCCACCATGGGAAATCCTTATGTATCTACAGCTGCCCCCTGCAAATGCAGCAATCTACAATTTACTAGGTCTGTGTTGGGTGCTTTTCTCTTTTCCTCAGAAGGAT
This sequence comes from Podocnemis expansa, assembly GCA_007922195.1. NCBI lineage: Eukaryota > Metazoa > Chordata > Testudines > Podocnemididae > Podocnemis > Podocnemis expansa. The sequence continues at coordinate 10,817,005 of ML682065.1, forward strand.
TAGGTACTGGTCACTCCCAGAGGTAAAATATTGACCAGGTGGACCAATGATCTGATTCACTATTACAACTCTTCCGTCCCTGTTATTTTGGTTTACGTAACATTTCCCTAATTCATTTGACAGTTTTGAAAGTTTCCAAATGTGCCTGAAAAAGTTTATGCTGCCAGTAAATCATACATATGTTCAGTAGTGATTATTTTTTCTTGGTACATTTTTTTAAAAAAAATCAGATTAATAACTAAGACGACTAAAGCTCATGCATGGATCCAGACACTTGACCATAATCTGTTCTCACTTCCATCAGTTTAAACCTGGATTCTCTTTCCTTGAACTCAATGAATTCACTCAGGATTAAGCTGGGAATGTAGACATAGAAATATGCCCAATATCTTCTCAACCCATCTGCATGGATTACTACAATCTCAATTTGCCTAATTACAAATGTTTGTCAGAGAGTTGGGCTAATAGTACCAAGAGCAGGGTTTAATCCATTTAAGGATCTTTTTCTGCAACAAATAAGATTGTAACTCAAGCCACCACTCAAATCATCTTCGTACTTCTAACACAGGGAAATTAAAATAGAAGATCTCTGTCTTGCAGATATTCTCCCTCCACTCATAAACCCTAAGTCTCTTTGGGAATGAGAAACAACAGGGAACTTTTATTGGGGGGGGGGATATGATAATGACGTATTTCTACATACAAAAAAATAAAAGAGCAAAACCTAGTCAGTATGCGAGGAGTGTGGCCAGACCTGCAGTTTCAGTGTATTAATCGTTCAGCTTCTTAAGCTGCAGAACTTAGTCACAAAACAATCTCCAATCATTCTAAATGCAGAGGTCCAGTTAGACTCAGCGGCATCAGGGAACGAATTTCCACTTTCTGCTTCAGTCCAGTAAAAGCTAAACACCCAGATCCCCCTCTGATGTGAAGAGACCTGACCCAATTCCAGGACATTTGTTGGGAAGTGGATCCTCTCTACAAAGCTTAATTTGTGCCAGGTCTTGCCAGGATTCAGCCCTTGTACCTATAGGTTTGGCAGTCCCTAGCCCAAACACCTGTGGGCTTGCCACATCAGTTATGACCGTAAAAATCTTGCTTGATCCCCAGAACCTCTTTCATTACAAATTAAGCACTGTCTCTCTGTGATGTCAGTTATCTACCACTGTTAGGTCACTGCAAAGTGAACTCTGGGCTCCGGCCAGTCCAGTTGGGCATGTAACAGGCAACTGCCAAACATGAGCCGCTTGATGGTTAGGGTGGCTCTGTGGCACCCTGCCTCTGTTTCCCCACTTCAGAGCCTCTTAACAGCTCCAACCAATGCTTCTCATGGTTGACATCACTACTATCTGGTGTTGGCTTACTGTTGAAACAAACCCCAAGGTTTGAAGTAAAGATTATGACCACAACAAAAAAGTTCATACTCAGATCTGGCATCTTTTCTCACACCCAGTGCTCATCTTCTGTCCCAGTCTGTCTTCACAATGCCACCATGCTCAGCCTTTCCTAGCTGAAGTATAGCCTTTGGGCTCTGGCCTCTAAGCTGAAATCTTTCTCCCAGACAAGGCCATCCGCTGTCCTCTATCCCAGCTTCCTCCTCCTCTTTCTTCTTCTTAAATTTCATAGAGACAGGCTAACTTGCTGACTCTTTGATTGCCAAGCGCTGGACAGCACAGATAATTCAAGAAGTAAAGTCTTTCACCATTCCCAATATTCTTATAGAATTTCAATATTGCTTCCTTTATGGAGCCCCATTTTTCTGATACTCCTATAAAGTATTACAACAAAAAAAGATACATTAAGGCCTCTATGTTTTTCGTATAAATGCACATTTTGATGATACACTCTTAAAGGAGATCATTGCCTCTTTCTGTGCCTTGCACATCCACATAATCCATCCTTATGTCTATTTATGAGAAACAAATTTAATCCTCAATGACCATTTAAAATTTTAAGTAGACTAACTTCATGCTTCCTCTCAGGCCCTTGTATTATAACAACAGTTTTGACTCTAGTGCATATTTAATGGAATCTTTCTCGTTTATTTTTTTGCCCCATACTTCCAGCCATTCTGCTTTTAACTCATTTTTATTAGATTTTTAAACTCCAATATACATAAAGTGTGTCTAAATTAACTTGCTTGTGTTTGACAGCATTTTTTGCTACTTTGTTAGCCAGTTCACTGCCCAATATCCCTACATGCTTTGGGATCCATGCTATTATTATAATTAAGCCTAACTATATCAGTTCTAAAGGGGTAACTGTGGTTCACAAGGTGTCCTGCGGCATTTTTAAAGACTAACAAATTTATTTATCTCATGAGCTTTCATGGGAGAAAATCCCACTTTGTCAGATGCTTTGAAGATGGGGGAACTCACAGAATGGGTTCTTTAGTTAATAGTAATAATTCATAAAGTATATCATTTTGCCAGCTGAAGTGTTATTCCTGATTTCCAGTAGTCCTACTAAGGAATAAGACAGGCTGTCCAGAATAGCTGGGCACATATCTATGACTTTATTTAATGCTAATACTATTCCTGTGAATTCAGCTGTCAAAACAGCTGTATCGTTTAATACTCTGACAGCTTTCTTAACTCCAAATGAAGGAATGCAGAATGCTACTCTTCCTGCTCTTGCATCTTTGGAACCATCAGTACACATTTGGCAATAGTCTTCCCACTTATCACAACTATATTGATTTGCTATAACTTGCACATTTAACACTCCTTTTCCTGGTTTAATTTCATTTTACAATTGCATATCTACAGCAGGACATATAATTTTCCAATTAGAATGGGTTTTCCTAAAGCTGATAGATTGTAACTTCTTTTAGATCTTACTTCTCACTAAGATTCTTTGTCTATGATTTAACCCCACTCACAGTCTGAATTTTTGCCTTCCATGGCTACCGCTTAACTCCTAGCATTCATCATTTATTACTTTAGTATTTGCATCCTCACTGTTTCCTTTAGTCCACAAGATTAAGTCTAAAAACTTAATTTTTAATATTGGTTGAGTCAGTGGCACACCTAAAGGTGGGCCTGAGTGGGTCATGGCCCACCAACTTTGAAAAGCAAGCCCACCCAATCAGAATTTAAGCAATTCATCACATGTTTTTATCAGCCACTGCTTCCCTTGTGACACAAGGGTTGGCCCCTCCTATGTCAACCATAAGCCTTGTCAAAAAAATCAGTTCTGGCTACACCTGTGCTTTAAATTAGAAGATGACCATACATGAGTGTTTGGTTGGTTTCTGTGAACCTCATGAGTGGTGATCAGGCTAATTTGTGCTTTGAACTGTCTCCGACACACTGAACAAGAAATGCCTCTATGGGTTATTTGATTGAAAACAGACATGCCGCAGTTATGAGATTTATGCTGGTGGCACTTCAGCTCTGCCTCAGTACTTCTCTGCTCATTGACTCTGGATCCAGCATGAAGGAGATTTTGTCAGGTAGAACCATTCTGACTGAGATCTTCCCAAAACTCCTTCTTAAATGAATAGGCATTTCACCTGCTGCTGTCTGCTGTACACACACCAGAGCTGTGAAGAAGACACCACACCCTATTCTCCACACTTGATCTTCAACTGAGGCAAGCATTGTCATGTTCATTTCCAAAGCCAAACTGAAAGCCTGTTATACATACTCAGTAATTGGTGTGTGATAGGGTATGTCTTCATGGTTTCCCTGAAGGGATTAATGCAGGCCAGAGGGACCAATGAACTCACTAAGCTGCAAGCTGGGATGATTAGAGCTGAGAGGAAAGCTCTAGTTAGGCCAAACTCACCTGTGCAGGGTAGGCAGGATGTCTGTAAACTCAGATTGCAACCAGAAAAGACTGTAGTGAAATAGTCCACAGTCACTATCTGCAGGAAGGAAGTTTGGAGTCTATAGAGCTCATTCTGCAATTAATCCCTAGGAGGAGAGAGTTTGAGCTGACCACCTTGGAGGGAGCCAGAAGGAATAAGAAAGGTTTAGGGAAAAGGCAGCAAAGTTCAAGAGGGTGCAGACTTCAGCTGCTGTGTAATGATTCCTTGAGCTGGAATCCAAGCAGACTCTTGCTCTCTTACCAGTCACTGAGGAGATTGCACCATAGAGGCAATAAATAAGAAGATAATCTATGTCTGCAGGTAAAGAAAGACCTCCCCTTGGCCCCTGCCCTCTGGAAGGGGGAAACATGCATGTTGGTCTGGCTGGAGGACCAAGTCACAAAGAGTATGTACTCAGAGTTGCAGAGTGAGTGGCAACAGGGAATGCAGTGAGCAACAGAAGGGAGACCTCAGGCCAGGAAAAAGCTAATCCCTGGAATGGCTGGCAGGACACACCCACTGCAGTGAGGCCCCCACAATGTGGTCTTTTTAGTTTTCTGTACAGTATTACTGTTTCTTTCTTATCCACAGCCCAGAAATTTTCAGGCTTCCTTTTAAGTTGGTTGATTCTGCTTTTACACTTATCTCTAATATCAATAGCATTCTTCCAAGTGACTTTCCTATCAACTGTCATACCTGAAGACATGAAGCTTGCTGCTATATTTATTTGCTGCCCATATAGATGCAATTTATAGTCTATTTTTTAAAAGTTTTCTTTCTAGTGAACATCATTCCCTTCATTTTTGCTTCCTGTTTCCTTTCTTTCTGAGTCCTTTTAGGAGACAGCTGTGCTCTATCAAGCCCAGTCAAGGTGGTTTATGAGCCACAGATGGGCTGGGCCAGTTCCTTTTTTAAGGGCCCCCTCTACCCTGGAAGAAAGACAGTTCTGGGCTGCTGCTATTGTTCCAGTCACCAGTTCAGTGTGAAGTTATTTCTACATCACTATGGCATTGGACCAACTTGGTCTGGTTTAGCTCAGTCCAATTCCACTGAGTCAGCCCATGCAGCCAAAGAAGCAACTGAAAAAAGACAAATGTCAGCTAAAGCAACAAACACAGTATATAGAACAATAGAGAAGCAGCATTATAATTCATGTAAATGAGACTTATTCCCTGGACAGGGAGCGGAGTTGTATTCTGCTAAACCTTCTAGTTCTAGGGGTTACAAAGTATTTGTGAAAACTCAATGGAATAAAAGCTGGTAATTCACTTCATCAACACACACAAGTCCCTCTATTCCAGGGGTCTCAAACTCAAATCACCAAGAGGGCCGCATGAGGATTAGTATGCTAGCCTGAGGACCGCACCACTGAAACTTTTCCATACAATGATATTGCAAATATTGGTAAAGATCGTGTCATTGCGGGCTGCAGGAAATAGCTTTAGGGGCCACATGCGGTCCACGGGCCGTGTGTTTGAGACCCCTGCTCTATTCACTTGCTACCAACATTCAGATGAGTTCATTTCTAGTCATAGGAATTCTTGAGGACAGAGAAAGTTTCCTGAATGCTTGTTTAAATACATATTTGCATAAGCATTCATGCCTGAAGCATGCGTCCTGTCATCTTCAAAGCTGTTCATAGCCTTAGGAGTCATTTAAATAAGGAAGTAGAAACAATGTTATGTGACTAATGACACAAGGTAAATGGTGAATGAGTGGTAAAGACTTAAAGCAGTAGTCATGGTAACTCATTCCTAAGGGATCCGTAGAATAAAATATCTTTGTAGAAGCCACATAGTGAATAACTGTGAATGGGAAATCATTAAAATATATATTTGTGGACATATATGGGGGAGGGGGCTTCCAAATAAATTGTTTGCTGCAAATAGCCTGTCCAGTTCCATAAAATTGTTCATGGCCTTAAACTTAGCCAGAGCCTCTGAAGAGCTGATTTCTTATAGTCAGTGCCTTGAGAATCACTCCTAAACTTGCCTCATATAATTTTCAGTCAGTACATATCTTCTGATATGAATCATTTGTAACAGCTCCACTCCCCCTGTAATCGCACCTGTCATCTCCAGCTCTGGAAACTGAGTGAAATTGTCACAGTGCCTAGTACATCATTTTCTAAACTCTTCATTTTCCAGCAATGGTAAAAATAACGTCATATCCTTTCAAATATTATCCCATACTAGCAATAAAGACCTCAGCCCAGAAGAATTAATGGCCACCTTGCTTAATGGCCTGCAGCTTTGCCTTGGGCTATCAACTCTCCAGCCAATCATTAATCCCCAGGAAATGTCCTGAGCCTTGAACATTATTGCTTAAATGTAAAATCTGCTAATGTTATATTTTACAATGTCACTCATAAGATAAAACTTTCTGATCACATTTGAAAGCTGCTCTCACTTTTCTTTTTTGTGCTTCTAATAATAAAAAAGGTTTCATCAGCATGATCGTACTTAGTGATCACCCTACATATGGTCACTACCTTGACACATGAGCTGAGAGGCATGGAAAAGGGGCCTTCACAATTCAATAATTACTCAATAGGGAACTGGAGAATAGCTCTTGATTTTTTCCCCCTTAGTTCTCTCATGAACTATGAGTTGTTAAATTTTAAGTTTTCCATCACGTTATCTGAAGTCTTTGCCTTCCCTGCTTTTATCAGTCCTACATAGTGTTGTTTTAGTTTTACATTTTTCTTATCAGGGAAGTTTTTTTTTAGGATCTATCATTGTAGCACTGGAAGTGACATGCAGAAGACAAATGAAAAAACAGATTTTGTATCGTGGCACTGGAATTTTCACATCAGTGAAGAATTCTCAGAGGTGAGAGACGGGAAAAGGGTGATGAATAAGAAACATGAATCATAGAATCCTAGAAGATTAGGGTTGGAGGTCTTTTAGTTCAACCCCCTGTTCAAAGCAGGACCAACACCAATTAAATTATCCCAGCCAGGGCTTTGCCATTCCCAGCCTTCAAAACCTCTAAGGATGGAGATTCCATTCCAGTGAATGATTATTTAAACTCTTGTAGCATTTTCTAGCTGAGGATCTCAGTGAACCTTACAAACCACAATGAATTAATGACACCTCAGAGACAGGGCAGTATCTCCATTGCTGTGATGAAATAACAGAGATCCTGAAAAGTTCAGGTCATTATTTTCAAAATGAAGTATATAAAATTAACCATATAAACAACAAGGAGTCATGTGGCACTTTGAGACTAACAGATTTATTTTTTGCATGAGCTTTCATGGGAGAAAATCCCACTTCCTCTTCGAAGCATCTGAAGAAGTGGGATTTTCTCCCACCAAAGCTCATGTGAAAAATAAACCTGTTAGTCTCAAAGTGCCACACGACTCCTTGTTGTTTTTTTGCTGGAGTAGACTAACATGGCTATCCCTTTGGAAAATTAACCATATAAATCCATACTTCAGGTCAGTTTAATTTGGTTGCCTTATTTTGTTGAAGCTCTGAGCACTACCGTAAACATTACTATAGGTCAAATTGTGAAGCTATCAGTTCATTGAATAATACCTTTCAGTTTGAACAGTCCCCTCAATTGTACAACCATTAGAATCTGGTTCTCTGTGCTAGGGATGGAAACAAAGCTTTTCTTGTTGAAAGGTTCATATATTCTTCACCATAACATGACCAATATTAAAAAGAAGGCACAGAATGGATGATTTTAAAGAAGTTCTCATGCAACCAAATGTTTGCAGCTTTTTTCTACCTTACTAACATTGTGGACTCTTCTTGGTGAGAATAAAAATGGGAGAACTCATAGATGCTGAAGCTGCCATCGTGCAAATAAAGAATGAAGGATTTTTAGCCTTCTCCAAGGGAGAACTTGATAACATCTTTTTTTTCTTTATTTTTTTCCTTTTTGGTCTGATTTACAACTCTATAGCTGTCTTATTAAAATTTTACTTGAATTTGCTACTCTTTTCCCTTCCAATTGATTTGTTTTCATATCTAGGATTTATGATTCCTTCTCCTTCAGAAACTGACTTCCCAGAAAACATTAGTTTGCAGTCTACTGCAATCCATTTATAACTATTATGATGACTAGTTTTATTACTGCTTTGCATGTCTAGAAGCTCTAGACAACTTCAAGGTCTATTATGCTAGGTGCTGTATAAACCCAACACATAATAAGAGAGGGTTCATATACTGAAGACCTTGCAGTCTAAATAAATAAGAATGACAAAGAGTGGGAGGGTAAAACAGACCCAGAGAACAGTGACTTGCTCTCTAAAGATCACAAAGCAGATGGCTAGCTGAGCAGGTTTCCTAGTCCACTGTTCCATCCATTGGACTGCACTGCCTCTAGGCTTATCTAGGTTTTAATGCTTTTTGAATGGAAGACTTTCAATATCAAACTGAATTCACTTCTGGCTGATGTACAGAACAGCAAGCTGCACACCTATGCATTAAGACAAACAAGGAGTCTTGTGGCACTTTTAATGACTTACCAATTTATTTTTCTCATGAGCTTTCATGAACACAGTCCCACTTCATCAGATGAATGAAAATGCATTAGTGGGTGAATTCAACTATGGATGAGGGCTGCAAGTGCCGGTACCAGGGCCCTTCCCTGATGGTTGTGGCAGGGAGTACATCTGGACTGAGATCAAAGGTCTGGAGTGTCCCATATGATAGTAAGGAGAAAGGGTTGTTTATATATATTATAGAGAAGAAATGGTGAGGAAATTGGAGGGTACGGAGCAGGAACTAAGTAACATTTTCAAATCACAATTTTTTCCTTTTTTGGTCAAAAACTCATTGTCTCCAAAGTTTCTGACCAGGTGTAAAACAAAATGAATTCTCTCCTGCAATGACTGGACACAGACAGACCCTGTGCAGTTTCCAGTCTCTCTAGTTCCAATATTAACATGGGCTATGCTGCCTAATGGCATCACACGGGCTCTTCCTACGTCCTGGTCAGGACTCAGCAGTTATTAAAGGAATTGATGGAGACACTCCAGGTACCACGGGAGCTCTGCCAATAGAGGTTGCCCAGGAGGGATGATTCACAGATTGGTAAATTTTCAGACCAGAAAGGCCTATTATGATCATCTAATATGTCCAACACCGTAACACACACCCTAGATCTTTTCTCAGTAATTTTAGCATACAGGCCATAATTTCTGTCTGAGTTCCAGCATATGTTTCCAATCCAATTATGTATCAGTGTGTAGTGCAGCCATGATTATAGCTCACTTTTGAGGCTGCACTGGATAGTTACAGCTCCATCAGCCAGCAGAGATCCTGGATGCCTCCTGGTGATACTTTTGGTCACCAAGGGTCTTGTGCCTTGACTACACCATCCTTCAAGCTAGCCCGACATTTTGATATCCATAGAATCATAGAAACTGGAAGGAACCATAAGAGGTCATCTAGTCCAGTCCCCTGCACCCATGGCAGGACCAAGTACCCTCTTAAACCATCCCTGACAGGTGCTTATCTAATCTGCTCTTAAACACTTCCAATGATAGAGATTCCACAATTAGCTCTTCGTGGAAATCAGTAGTTAGCCATACTTCCTATCCTTCCTATTGAAATAGTTTGTTCTTGTGCCCTTAATACTGTCTCTGAAAAACTACTAATTGTCTTCAGATGTTTTTCCTCTTAGACATTCTTCCCATGGGATCCTACATATCAACTCCCTGAGTGTGCTAAAGTCTGCCTTCTTTAAATCCATCATCTTTATGTTGGTGGTCTCTCTCCTACCATTCCTAGAATCATGAACTCTACCATTTCTTGATCACTTTCACCTAAGTTACCTTCCCAACCAGTTCCTCTCTGTTTGTCAAAATCAAGCTGAGAATGGTGTGTCTCGTCTGGTAGCTTTCTCTGCTTTTGAAATAAAAAAAAATGCATCTAATATATTCCAATAACTTGTTGGATAGTCTGTGCCTTGCAGTGTTATTTTTCCCACAGAAGTCTGGGTAGCTGAAGTTCCCCATCACCACCAAGTCCTGTGCTTTGGATAATTTGGTTAATTGCTATAAAAAGCCTCATCCACCTCCTCTTCCTGCAAATTCTATTCTACTCCTATTCTGCAAAGGTATCATTTTTAGTACAGTTAGAATGAATCTTCCACACACACACACCCTTGTGCTTTTGTGGTTCAAGTCACCAGGTGAGAACATTAGATATTGTTTCATAAGTTCCTTTCCTTAGCCTGTGAGCAGTATACAGTCTTTAAAGAAATTCTGTGCCATTAGCTTCATGATATACCATCGCTGGAAGGGGCTGTGGCAACCAGCAAGGAAGTTTGCTCTCTGCTTTAATCTCTTAAACCAGAGCGAATTGTTGGGACAAAGTTGCTTTCTGAGAATTGGGCTTGGGTACTTAAGCATGCATTTCTGAAAGTGAGCTTTCCTGTGTGCTATTTGTGACCACTCCTGTTCAAGATGTACATTGTGTGGATATAGTTACACTAAGAAAATAACCAGACTGCACATCACTGATTTCTCCTCTATGTGTCCAGACTATCAAAGGGGCTAAAGGGGTCGAAGTCCTGGGCCCTGGCCAAAAGGAAGGGCTCAGGCTCCAGCTCCTAAAACCCCTGCTATAATACAGTGGTACTGTGCAGGCTGACCAGACCTGTTTTGTTTTTTTGTTTTTGGGGGGGGGGTTTGGGGGGGGAGGCGATTTTTGTGGCTTTAACCTGAGAACGTTCCCTAAGAGCCTGATCTTGTATACATTGGACATCTAAAAAGATAAGGGCATGTGTCCATCCAAGGAATTAAAAATCAGGATGGAACAAATTAAAACTCAATAATAAAACATATGTGAAAATCCAAATACTCTGGCTTTTGTCATTAGCATACTGTTATTGCTTATAGCAGGCCAGTTACTGCCCTACAGGATTCAAGAGTTTTGCTAATGACTTGGAATCAGATTAGGTAAGGATTGACTTAATGAGTCCTTACAAATGGTATGCTTCTGTGGCTGAGGGTGATTGCCAAGAAGGGATTCAGTGTGATGCATTACAGACAATTAATAACAGTGACACTACTGATAGTAAAAAGCCTATTTAAATTGCACTCTGAGGCTTTTTTGCAAGCTCTTTCACACCAAAGTGTGTGCACATCAGGGTTTGCTGGCATAAACTCCCCACTGTGCTACCTATTGCTCACTTCACACTGAACTGGTTTGGGCTAATGTAAATGTTTGAACACTTACAGATGCTTGATGGGAAAGTTATTTTCAAAACAACTCATAAAATAAAAGTGAGCATCTCAGTACAATGGAGTCTAGCTAGTTAGTTGCCAAGATTCAAAGGGGTAGCCATGTTACTCTTTATTTGTTTGTTTTAATTAGTTAGTGATACACTAGAATATATGGCTTAAATAACATTGAGAGAGATGAGGCTAGATTCTTAGCTGTGCTGAAGCTATATGGACTGATACAAGTGAGGGAGTTGACCCACAGATATCTTGTCATGGGGCATCTGCCCCCACACTGGCCAGTAAGGAGTTAATAGAGCCCGAGGAAGGCTGCATGAAAAGCAGCCAATAGAAGAGGAGCAGTGAGGAGCAGCCAGCCAATCAGGATCCAGGAAGCCCATATAATAAGAGCCGCAGAGCAGAGCAGAGTTTAGTTAGAGAAGAGAGAAGCATGTCTGGCTTCAGTCCTGAAGGAGTTTGTATGGAGCCGTGCCGTCAGGGACCTTGGGGGAAGACAAGGAACTCCAGTTGCTGAGACGGAGAAAGGTGCTGTAACTATCGGCAAGTGGCCCCGGGAAATGAAGCAATAACAGAGGAAACCGAATGAAGTAAGTGACTCTGATGTGGAGGGTTCCTGTGTTGCCCAACCTACCACTGGGGAAGTGGCAGGATGATGGCCTACGATGGCCACTGGGGAAGTAGCTAGACTCCCCTGGAAGGGGGGAAGCACAGACAATGGCATGGCTGGAGGGCCAAGCCATTAAGACGACACTGGTTCGTGAGGCTGAGGGCAAATGGCAGTGTGCAGACTGGATGGGAGTGCTGGCGTTGAGCTAATCCATAAGATAGGCAGCAGAAGGTGCCAGCCTGGCAGTGAGTAATGGTGCAGTATGACGCACCTCTACTGGAAAAGAAGAAGCAAGTAACCTTGCGTGGCCCTTCATGGTGACAGGAACCTTAGATGAATGGGTGGATAGGTGGGCAGCTAACTGGTATAATTTTTCTGTCCTTATTAATTCATAGAGAAGAAGAAAGACTCTTCTTTGGCCCAAATGTTTCCTGAATTGCAAGGCCCAAACTATGTAATTTCCAGAGCTCTTCTATTACTACCTTTCTTTTTCTCGTTTTCTCCCCTACCTGCCTCCACGTAATGGTATCACTGTATCTTATTGTTAGCACAAGAGAACCCTCTTCCTTTTTACTCTCTTTTATTCATGAAATTGTTTCAATTTGCAGCAATAAAAATTAAAAAGCAAAGCAAGTGGGAGGAAAAATGAACATTGTTAAAACTGCCTGCTTTTCACAGTCATCGTTCTCATATGGTTAGGTAGCTCGCTGCCTAATGTGCGTCAGGTGTGTATGATCCATAGAGGTCTGACGTTATTATACCACTGAGCTATACAAGTTGCTTCTTCAGCAACTTGTGTTCTTGGCTCTGTAAATTCCAGGCCCTTGTGCTGCAAATATATGGTAGCCATCACAATTGCACCATTTTTGCTGAAGCCTGGTGAAAAAAATTAATCGAGATGCATGGAAAACATCAGCTCAGACACTTAAGTGTCTAACATTAGTATCTGAAAAGAGGGTGATTATACATGAGCCATGTTAAACAGCCTTTATATAGATCTTGCAACCAGCTCTGTTCATAATTTCACTTCAGTGGCTCATTTTAGCCTCCAAAGATTGCACTGTATAAATTTACTAACATAATTCTGATAAGGGTTTGTAGAATAGATTAGGCCAGTGGTTTTCAAACCACAGATTGGGACCCAGTTCTGTGTCACAAACCCTCCAGGACTGGGTTGTGGTGAACCCTGCTGCTGCCGCTGAAAGCCTGAAATGCGTTGCTCAAAGATGGAATTATTGGGGTGTGGGCATAAATGATTTTTTTTCAACAGGGTCCCAAGGAAAATAGTTTAAAAACCACTGGATTAGGCAGACAGTGACTTGCTTATATCATGGCTCCCATCAGGCAATGGAGCCACCTCCTAACCACCACAGCCATCAAGGTTTCCAGAGAAAGATGTGCAGCTGACCCAAGGAGCCTTTGCACTGCCCCTTTGAGTGAGTTACCCAGCATGGATGCTCTTGAGTCGCCTGGCAGAAGCAGTACAATATTTCAATCTTTCATACCAACAGTGAAAGTCTTAAATAGAGATCATTACTTAGAAACACAGGCCTGTCCCCTCACGTTCATACACATTGCTCACTTGGGCTCCATCCGAGTAATCCATCAGACCTCATTTATCATCTGAAAGGAGAGACTGGAAACGCTCCTCTTCCACAAGTAAAGTGCCAGTTTTCCTCTCCCTCTGGATCCTTGCTTTGTCATCCCCATTGCCAATGACCTGCTAACTTAAGATGGTTTTGCTTTCGTGGGACAAAATCCCACTTTGTCAGACACTTGAAGTGAGATTTTCTCCCACGAAAGCTCACATGCTAAATACATTTGTTAGTCTTTAAAAGAGCCACAGGACTCCTTTTTTTGTTTTGCTGAACTTGACTATCAGAACTTCCCTTTTGGAACTTAAGATGCTTTTGTTACCCAAACCATTGTCATTTCTGCTGTACTCCTTCATGTTACTGTTTTCACAGCACCAAGCAAAACTACTCTGGCCAGATGTGGCAACAATCTACTCTTTGTGCTACCACCCACTATCATCAATTTTAAAAGGGATGGGTGCATGTCAGTGGCAAAACCTGCTTTCAAAGTAAAGGGTCATGCAGGTTTTCTGCTTGTCTTTTCTGCATGCTAGGGGTGATTAAGGCCACTGTCTACACTGGTTGCAAACATTTCCCAGCTGCTTTTTTTTTTGTTCTTTTGGACTGTGCTTTCTTTGCCCTGAAGGATTTCAGGGCAGACGCATCATCCGTTTCTTATCCCTTCCAAACACTTGGCTTTTGTTCTTTGTTCTGCTGTAACTGCACAAACAACAGTTCTCCCCCGATTGCTCTTTCCCTCTCACAGATGTATTTTTGAAGCTTATCAGCTGTTAGGAAGATCTTGTTAAGAAACCTGCAAAACAAAACTTTGCTTCAGAGCATGAAGTTAAATGTAACTGACTCCTTAAAATCAACTATGGTAGTTTAAAATAACCAATGTTTCAGTTCCTAGATGGTGTAAACCAAGGAGCAGCAACCTTTGCTGACCACTGTGGTGGCCCTTCCTCCTCAACCAATCCTGGTGGCCCCCTCTTCTGAATAAATGTGACAGCCACAAGAAAACTGATGGCAGCCATGGCTGGAGTCTGAGTGATAGGGGAGAGGGAGTGGGTGCTTTCCAGGCATGCCACAGAAAGAAGCCACCCAAAGTGGCTCCTCTTGGCAGCAGGCCTGGGGACGGGGGTCCTGAGGCATGCCATGGAAAGAAGCAGTTTATCTCAGGGGTTCGCAGGTATTCCACAGAAACAAGCTGCCTGAAGTGGCTTCATTTGATGGCAGCATGCTACAAAGAGGAGCCGCTCTGGGCAGCTTCTTTCTGCAATTCCTCAGGGCATGGCAGGGCCCCCCTCTACCCCAGCCGCACCTGAAAAAAGTCGCTTTTGGTCACAGGAGTGGCAATTTCTGTGGCACCACAAGAGGTTGCCATGTGCTGCTCCAAATGGGGCTCATGAGCCAGCGTCACGAGTTGTGCCAGGGGTTGTCTACTCTTGGTGTATATGCATTTAAAGACAAATGCAAACTAGAAATATGTGCTCTAGCATGTCACTGAAAATGACCAAGACTACAGTTGATGTGAGTAAAGCATAAAAGAGAAAACATCTAAAAGATCTTCTGGCATTCAGGCAAACCATTAAAAGAAAAAATATTCCAGTCCTATTATTTACACTGTGGTGCTTAGTGGTTTAACAGTGCACAAAACCCACCCTTTTAGTCACCTACATCTGTCTTCAGGTGTTACTGGAGAGGACCATTCTGGGCGACTAACTTATTTGCTTTACTCCCCTCTCCTGTGCACATTATCAAACTATTACATGGCATTTGTGAGTAACTGGAAAGTAGCATCTTTTATCTGACTTATATACTGGAGTTCCATCCAATGTATTTGGCCAGTGTCCTGTTTAAGGTCTTGCCCATCTCTGTTCTGATGCACATGCCCAATTTCTGATTTCAGCTACTACCACCTTTCTGACCTGTCTGATATCCACATTGCTCCCTCCGATGCTAGCCCAAGAATGACCTTCTTGCCCTTCAGACAAACTAACTCCATCCTCCCTTTGAATGATCCCACCGGCTATCAGTTTCTATCAGTATCTGCTTCCAAGATCTGAATCTTAAAGCTCATCTACCATCACGCCCCCTCCTTAATTTCATTGCTGTCAAACTTGCTGATGCCTTTGTACCTTCCTCTGAGTCATGATTTTTTTCAGCTCTCCTCTGTGTCAACAGAAAAATACATCTGATGGAATCAATGTGGTTCACTCACATCCTTAAAGTTGGGCAAGCGCATAAGTGTCTTGCTGAATCAGGGCCATACACGCAAAATAAAAATATTCCTTTGATTAATTCTTTTCCTACTTCACCATTTTTGGGAAACTGACATGTATAATGTTGTTTGTTTTCTCACACTCTCTGGAGTGGCTCATGATCATGATTGCCTGCTGCTGGGATGTCCGCCAAGTTTTTGACAGTCTGCCCTAACCAGTGGTGTGTTCTGTAGTTAGATTTCACCAAGTCAGTAAGAAATATAAATGGCTTGATCACTTCAATGGTCTTAACATGGAGTCATAGACTATCTCCTTGGACTTTCCAGTCTGACTTAGTAATAAATGCTTATTTATTCACACCACATTCAGGTTGCCACCAGCAGGTCCATAACTAGAGTGGGGCCAACAAGGCACAGCTCCAGGTGGCCTGAAGTGGCTTAATAGAGCCACGCTATTAAAGGGGCGACTTTGTGGTGCCGGATCTGAGCACCACTAATGGGAAGGGGAGCATTACAATCAGAACACACCCTGGGTGGCAAAACGCCACGCTACAGCTCTGGCCACCAGTCACATACCTCCAGATCAGTTGATACTGAAGATCTTGTATCAAGGACAATGCCTTAAGCCAATCCTGTAATAAACTAAAAGTTTGTTAACCAGGAGGAAGGAATAAGTTATTTCCAGGTTAAAGCAAGCAAACATACGCACACACAAGTGAGTTACCATCCAAAACTTAAGTGCAGCAGAGTTGTGATCCGTCAGTTCAAAGTGCCTTTCAGGGCAGACCCAGGAGGCAGCTCCTGGAGAACTCTGACTCGCATTTAAAGTTTCTAGCCCTTCAGAGTTCAAACAGCCTAAAAAGATTGGGGGGTTTTGTCAGGGATTTATGTTCAATTCCCTAGAGTTCAAGATGATGGAATGAGTGCATGTGTATGTCTCCTCTTCATGGACAGAGGGGGGAATCAATCAAGAAAGTCTTCTGTCCTGTTATGTTGATTAATCTGGGGTCTGTGGGCCTTATTGTGTCGGGCAGGAGATAAGATTTCCTGGCCGGGATCAAAGTGAGCCGCAATGCCCTGGAACTGACCACAAATCTGACGGGACAAAGTTCCAGGGCCCAGACTCCAGAATCTAGAAAAATGGGGCCCACACATGCATGAAGGAGGGCTGGACAATACAGGCCCAGAGATTAAGAAGGTTCTGGGACCCCTCAAATTCTACTTTAGCCACTGCTTCCTGGGCAAATTAGCACTTCACACTTGTTCATGTTTGTTTCCTGAATCAGGGAGGGAAGAGGGTGCTTACATTTACGGAGCAAACACTTAAGTATTGCCCTGCAAAAGGAGATATATAGATATATCAGTGGTTCTCAACCATTTGTGGATCATGACACACTTGGTGGCATGCACTCCCCTACATCAGTGGCACTGGGTCGCAGAGCTTCTGGCATTGAGTCACATCACCCCATGCTGTCACTGCCAAAGACTGGAATTCGTTGCTCAAAGATGTTGTTGGTTTGTGGGCATAAATGATTTTTATCAACTGGGTTCTGAGAATAAAAAAAGTTTGAAAACCACTGTACTACAGGACACAGCAGCCCATCTACCTCCAGGCTGAATCCAGCCCTACCCTGTTTGTCCATGACAAATTTTTACCACTGTGTGGTGACAGTAGTGTGTCCCAACACAGGAATGCAGCAACAGAACACCTTTTCATATTCTAAACACTAAAAATAGTCAAATAAGACTATTGTTTTGAACAAAACTAACATACAGGTTGACTTGGTCTGGTTTCTAGCTACAATGTTAATTAGCATCTGAAGCCAGGAAAGAGCTGTCATCTGGCCTGCTGGTGTCACTCTCTTATCTTCATTTAATTGTTTACTCACCCAACTTCTGTAAATGAGAAATTAGCCATACTTTACTCAAATGAGCTTTGAATCATTTGCAAGCTACCAAATCTTTACTCTGCACTGGCTTCCACTAAAAATTATTTCTTTTTATGACAAACAGTCTCTCTTCCCCCTTTCTTTGAGTAAATCTGAGAGTCAACATAAACCAGTACTATTGACAGCTATAAAAATCAACAGAGACCAAGCTCTGGTGCTCCTCTGCCTTCCTCCTCCCTTGGAATTACTGATTGAACGTCCCCTATTTTAAGCAAAAGCTGAAATATGGATTTTCTTTTCATCAGTGCCTCTTGCACAACTGCATCAGTCATTAAGCTGTCCTAAAGATCTGTTACCTGGGAACTGGATGCCAGGTATATATCGTATCCTGAGGCGAGTTGTGGTGAAGCATAAATTGATCATATGGGCTGTGCCTTTGAAACCAGAGTGAAAGAACATCAATTGTCCCCAGCTTCAAGAATATAAACATTAAAGAGCAAATCAGTTCTGGCCTAAATGCATTGTGGAGAGAACTACCAAAACCGAGGAGCCAGTTGAATCAGAGTAGAACTTTATACTGTACAGAAGCTAAACACAAAGGTCAGAAAGGTTCTCAGGTGCCTACTTAGCTTTAAGCACCCCAGTAATCCCATTCACGCACAAGGCTGAGAGGATCACAACCACCACACCCAGGAAGAAATGTAGAGTAGTTGTGGTTAAGAACTGTCTTCTGGGGGGCTGGAACCACCCCTCTGTCACCCTGATATGGCATCCTCGGAGGTATGCTGCCTGCCTGGGGCCTGTATCTGAGACATTATGGCAAAGGGATTGTAGAGAATCATCTAGCCCTCTGAGTACTATCACATGGAACTCATCCATGTGGGCCCTAATGATACTGCAAGATGTGATCCTCAGCAGATCAAAGGTGACTTTACAGGGCTCTGGGAGTGCAGGTGAAGAAGTTTGATGCACAGGTGGTGTTCTCTTTGATCCTTCTAATCAAGAATAGGGGCCTGGGCAGAGATAGATGCATCTTGGACGTGAATTCCTGGCTGTGAAGATGGTGTTGGCAAGAGGGCTTTGACTTCCTTGACCATGGGATGCTGTTCTAGAAAGAAGGACTGCTAGCCAGAGATGTAGTCCACCTATCGAGGAAGACGAAAAGCACATTTGGATGTAGAGTGGATAACCTAGTGAGTAAGGCTTTAAACTAGGTTTGAAAGGGGAAGGTGACAAAAGCCCACAGGTAAGCCAAAACCAAGAAGATCTAGAGAAAGGGTTGGAACTTGAGGGGAACCTGGGCTGTAGCAGCAAGGGTAAAAGAGAGACTAGTCAGAACTGGATGGTGGGGGGGGATATCAAGTCAGTATCGTAAGTATTTATACGCTAATGTTAGAAGTATGGGGAAGAAGCAGAAAGAACTCGGAATGCTAGTACCTAAACAAAACTATAACATATTTGGCGTCACAGAGATTTGGTGAGATAATACACATGACTGGAATATTAACATAGCAGACTATTGCTTGCTTAGGAAGGATAGGTGGGGGAAAAGGGAGGTGGTGTTGCCATGTATATTAAATATGTGTATTCTTGGACTGAGGTGGAGATGGAAATAGTAAACAGACATGTTGTAAGTCTCTAGATAAATATAAAAGGAGTTTAAAACAAGGGTGATGTCATGGTAGGGGTCTACTCAGGCCACCTAACCAGGAAGAGGAGGTGGATGATGCTTTTTTCTCAACAATTAACAAAGTCATCCAAAGCACAGTACTTAGTGGTAGTTGGGGGACTTCGACTACCCAGACATCTGTTGGGAAAATAACACTCAAGACACAGATTATCCAACAAATTCTTGGAATGTACTGCAGACAATCTTTTATCTCAAAAGGTGGAGAAAGCTACTAGGGGAGATGCCATTCTCTACTTGATTTTGAAAAACAAAGGACCTGGTTGAGAATTTTAAAGTGGAAGGTAACTTAGTTGAAAGTGATCATGAAATGGTAGAGTTTGTGATTCTAGGAATGGTAGCAGAGAGAACATCAAAATAAAATATTAATTATTATCTACTAGGAAGGAGTACTGTGGAAAGGGATCTGCATGTCACAGTGGCCCACAAGCTAAATATGAGCTGACAGTGTAAAACTGTTGGGGAAAAAAGCAAACACCATTCTGGGATGTATTAGCAGGAGTATTGTAAGAAAGACATAAAGTAATTCTTCCACTCTATTCCACCCTAAGTAGGCCTCAAATTGAGTATTGTGTCCAGTTCTGGGCAGCACATTTCAGGAAAGATGTGGACTCATTGGAGAAAGTCCAGAGAAGAGCAATGTGAATGATTAGAGGTCTGGAACGCTGCAGTTATGAGGAAAGATTGAAAGAGCTGGGTGTGTTTAGTCTATAAAATAAGAGATTGAGAGGGGACATGATAGCAGTTTTCAAGTATCTAAGAGGCTGTTACAAGGAAGAAGGAGAAAAACTGTTTTCCTTAACTGCCGATGATAGGACAAGAAACAATATGCTTATTACAGCACAGGACATTTATGTTGGACATTAAGAAAATATTCCTGACTGTCAGGGTAATTAACCACTGGAATAAGTTGTCTAGGCAGGTTGTACAATCTCCATTATTGGAAGTGTTTATAAGCAGATTATACAAGCAACTGTCACGGATGGTTTAAGATGGTACCAGGTCCTTCCATGAGTCCAGGGGACTGGACTCGATGACCACTCATGGTCCTTTCTGTGTTTCTATTCTTCTATCATTTTAATGGGACTAGTCAGTTATATAAAAATATACCTGTGTTTACATTTGAAACTTATCTATAGACCCCATGGCTTTCAGCAGGGCTTGAATTCAGGACCTTGTATACAAAATAAACTTTGTCCTCTACCATACAGTGAATTCCATTAGATAAAATAGCAAACATATGCACTACTGTTTGGTATTACACATGCCTACCCACTGACTCAAATAAGATTCCAAAAGCAACAGAAGAGGATGTGGAATCTGTACAGAATTTATATTATATTAACTACGTAACTGTCCACTGGATTTAGAAATCAAGCTGGCTATTGCAAGCTGAGACATTAAGGCCATGGTATCCAACATGTTCACCACTCACCACGTGTGGTAAAACAGCTATTGACCTGTGGTGAATTGGTGCTTTACTTCTACCACTTACTTTTTTAAAACAAAATTTTTAATAAACTTCATTTATACATGCACCAGTTCAAAAAAGTGTCCATTTTCAAATATCTCAAGAGCTTGTGACGCTTCTTTCTCTGGAGAGGCACCTTTTTAAGACAGATGTGATTTTATTTCAAAGCACTCCACATTTTGAAAGAAGATTCAGTTGTTACGACATGAACTTATATTTTAATGAAATGAGTTCACAGTTCAAAATACAGTTGTTCCAAAGCTGTTTTCAATATTTCATTCAACATGGCTCTGCGAATCAACTTTTTCTGAGGTAAAAATGGTGAAATCAAAACATAGATTGCAGATATTGGATGAAAATTTGGAGGCAGAGTTGAGATGTAGTCTAACTGATTTTATGCCTGCTTTCATTGCACTATTTAATGAAAAGATATGTCAGATTTCTCATTAATTCTACCACTAAATAATTCAAAGCATTACTCTGTATTTTTCTACCCGTCTAGATTCTATAAAAACACAGTTAAATTTTATTTTGTCATGTGGTGAAAATGTTAACACATTCGCCACAATTTTGGTGAGTATGAAAAAACTGTTGGATATCGCTGCAAAGGTGTAAAAACACAACTTTGCTGGGAAGCATCAAGATACAACTAACAAAGGAAATTGTGATAAATAAATTTGTTAGTCTTTAAATGCCACAGGACTTCTTGCTTCTGTAAGTGAAAACAGTTCACTGTTAAGTCAGGGCAATTTACTGTAATGGCTCTACCAGTAAGAAATCAATAACAACAGGTCTTTCCCTGGTAAACACACTGACTTGGGGAGGGCAAGGTATCAGAGAAGGCAAAATAGCCTTGAACATCTCATGGATCAGCACTGTATTTAGTAGACAAATAACTCATAAAGAACAAATGAGGGCCAGCTAATTATATTCTGTAAACTAAATATAGTCTAATCATGTAACCTGCATATTAAGGATAGTGAAACCATGCAAGGATTTAGGCATGATATAACTTCTTATATTATGCATGTACCTGTTGCTTTATGTATATTGTATTAGCATGTTAGAAAGGTAGATATATCTTGTGAACGCTGTATTCTGGGCTTACTTATACAGGTCCAGGCAGGGTGTGGCTACTCTGTGCTAGGTTGGATATATACTATAAAGGGAAACAAGTACTCTGATTGGCTATGTCTACACTAGGAAAAGTTAGTTTGAATTTGTTAATTCGAACTAATAAGTTCACGTTTAGTTTGAACTAAACTTAAACTTATTAGTTCAAATAAACAAAGTGGACTAATTTGTCTTAACATGCAGTCAAATTAGTCCACTTTGTTAATTCAAACTAACTGCCCTTAATTCGAATTTATTAAATTCAAACTAAGGGTTAATCCTACTCTACACCATGTTTAGTTCAACCTAATTGACAGGTCTTACTAATTCGAACTAAGCTTTCATTAGATGGAATTAAGGAATTCCTTAATTTGAATAATGAAATGCTAATGTAGACAGGTACTAATTTAGTTTGAATTAAGCCCCCCTTACTTTGAACTAACTTGCAAGTGTAGACATACCCATTAAAGATACCATCTACTCATTCTGCTCTTGAGTGGACCTGATCTTTCTTTTCTTCTACCAGAATCACAAATCCCTCTTCCAGATTGCTCAGAGACCCCTCCCTATGAGGCAGCTGAGCCTGTGAGTTGCACTGAGCAGGAAGAGGCAGATAGAACTGCACGGGAAAAGTAGGGAGGGACCTCTGCTTTCTTGGAGGAAAGGGCTGCGTGGGAAGGTTGTGACTCAAGCTGTACCACAGTTGTTTCCTATTGTTTAATCAAAACTACTTCCCACTGACCCTGTAAATGAGCTTTCATCAGTTCTCTTGTGCTTAACTCATTAGCTTGTGATGAGCTTTCTAGTAGCCCAAGAAATAAAATGAGAGAGTACTAAAAATCCAGCTCACAGGTAGCCAATGGCCTTTGTTTCATGTCCAAGAGAGATGAGCTCACAAAGCAAAATGGAAATCCAGATGCACAGTTCAAATTCCCCAGAGCTCAGGCATATTTGAATCCAATGGGTTGCTCTGACCTATGATAAAGCTAGTGGTTGTTTGCAAAATTCATATTTGGATTTGGCTTTTGACGACCGATAGTTCAAGGGTGTGCTTTTGTGTTTAGGCTTTTCTCTAATGTGAAATTAGTTTGATTGTACAGGAAGAACTATGCCACAGTTTAGGAGATAAACCTTCTAGCTAGTGAGAAATCAAAGACTGAATTTGCTCCAAACAGTTGATTTTCCAAGACAGGATACAATTTAATCTTTACTTATTTTCATATTTCTTTTCAATTGCCACAAGAGTATTTTAATATCCTCTATTGAGTTTAAATTGATGCAAGTAATTGCTTTAAGTAATTTAAGTGCTATTAAAGATAACAAACCTCTCATGTGAAATGCCTTACTAAGCAATGATCAACAGAGAAGGGGTAACAATCTTTTAAGTGCAAATTTGAGTT
Organism: Podocnemis expansa; assembly: GCA_007922195.1. Taxonomy (NCBI): domain Eukaryota; kingdom Metazoa; phylum Chordata; order Testudines; family Podocnemididae; genus Podocnemis; species Podocnemis expansa. Next base: position 10,839,985 of record ML682065.1, read on the forward strand.
CTTTTTATAGGTGAACAGAATTGAGAATATAATTACATTAGCTATGATATAAAAGGTGTCAGATATTCAAACACCTACCATCTCAATCTCAGAATGACTCACAGAAAGCACAGCAGAATTTTAATTAGCCTCGTTTCTACCATTCAGCAGCCCAGGCGTGATCTCTGATCCCACCTCCAGTTGCAATGATAATGTTTAAATTGAAATGTTGTTCATCACGGCACATTTCTAGAAGCTGAAATTAAGTTTCTCCCAGATTACTTTCAGGAGATTCAGAGGAACAAGCCTTAATAAATCTCACAACCACTGTTTTTTTTCTTTTATTCCTCCAACTTTAATACATACAACTAGAAAATTAGTTTCCTGTCTTTGCCCCATCTCTTTTAATAGAAGGATGTCTAAGAATTTTTCTACATTGGGGATGTTTGGAATATTAAAAAGAACCCAACAACCTCATATTACGTTGCTTGAAGTACCCCATTTGATCCATATTATAACTTGTTGTCTGAAACTCTTTAGCTCACTAATGGAATGTAGTTTCAAGTGGAACGGTGCCCAAGTGGTTAAAGCACCACTGATTAGACTAGAAAAACGAGTGCAGTTGGCTGCTCTCACACTGATTTCCTGTGTGATGCTGGGCAAATCACATCATCACTCTGAACTTTAGTTTCCCAGCTGAAAAATGGAAATAATGAGCCTTCCTTCAGCTGCCTAGTCCATTTAGTTTATAAAGTTTTCAGAGCAGAGATTATGCATCTGTACCAGCTTCTGGCATCATAGGGACTTGGTTGTGAGGGAGGTCTTTAACACTACTGCAATGCAAATAATACTTGAAATAAACCAGGTAATTTTAAGTCTGTTTGCTGTATTGTCTCTGTAAAATTGACAGGCAATATGTATGAAAAGGGCCTGATTTTGAGCTTATTGCACAAGTCTTACAGCAGCATTTCTCCACTAACTTTAACAGAGTAACCTCTGATTATTTCTAGTGTAAGTGCAATCAGAATCTGTATAACATTCTGGGGTTCAATCCAAACTAGCGTGCAGTCGTGTCACTATTTGCCTTGCAACCTGGGTGTCTTGCCATGCTTTGCAGCTATGGCTCCCAACCTGGGCCCCTCACAAATAGCAAGCAGGTCTCACCCCACACACTGCTGTATAGCTGCAGTCTGATAGAGATGTAGCTGGGATATCAAGACTTCAAAGAGAAACAGCTGAACTCGAATTAATATGCAAGCTAAATTCTGTGAAAGCAGGACTTAATCGAGACTATGGGTTCTTTTCCCATTACAAAAGGTAACTTGACTTCAGGCTTCCCATGGTTTGAACCTGAAAACTGCTCTGATTTGCTGTTACTGTATGACCTGATCCTATGTTTTACACCCCCTTGCATTTAGTTTCATTCCTTTCTGTAAGTTCACCCATCTTCAAAGCATCTGAGGAAGTGGGATCTTCTCCCACGAAAGCTCATGCAAAAAATAAATCTGTTAGTCTTAAAGTGCCACATAACTCCACCTACTCTAGTCACTCTCTGGTTTCCCCCAACCATGGTTATCATCGGCAGGGTGATGCCAAAACACTTCCAGGCCTGAATTTTCTCCCAGAACATATGCTCTGCATTGTCCAGCCCTTTTCTGGACAGTTGAGATATTTTAGGGTCACTGTCCCTCTAAGAGACCAACACATACTATAATTTGGAATTACTCCCTCAAATTAATTTAAAGACAACAGTAGATTAGTTTTAACTGGAGATTAAAATAAGTTTATTTAACTACAAAGATAGACTTTTACTCACTTCAAGTCTAAGGCATTAAAATCAGAAATGCTTACAAGAGAAATAAAGATAAAAAAACTTCCTAGTGCTAAATCTAAAATTAAAAAAAAAAATTGCTGACTAAATTCTCAAGCCAGGATCTGCTCCCAAAGGCCAAAGAAGTGTTTCTTTCATCATCTCAGGTGAAGGAAAGAAAGATGGATAGAGGTAACTCAGGGCATGCTTGCCATCTTTTTTTAGAGTTCACTAGCCCTTCAAAATACACTTTGCTGTTACTTGTAGATAAAGTTAAATCTCATTGTGAGGATGAAGACAACCTGTTTTGTAGTTAGCAGAGGCATAACTATGAGTGGGCCCAGGTGGGCATGGGCCCACCTGGTTGGCCAGAAGGCCTGCCCATCACATCACCCAGCAGTGGTGTAAACTTGCTACCGTGACCATGAACCAGCCACGAGCTGGTGGCCATGGCTGTGATCAGTGGCACTGCAGGCAGACAGGTAGAGGTGGGCTGTTCTCCACCCATGCAACTTTGGCCCTGCATGGTCATTACAGTCTTTGTGCAGTGGCTGCCTCTCCCCCTCCTTCCTCTTGAAGCTCCAGCAGATAGGCAACTGGAACATTGTTGTGAAGAGTCCCATCACATGAACAGAAGTAGGACTGGCCAAGCCCACCCTGGAAAGTCAGCGGCCCAGCCAAATAAGTGGGGCTTGCTACACCTCTGGTAGTTAGCTTTCATACTGTTTGTCAAGATGCAGATCTCTTTGTGCCTACCTCCCTTCCTTGCCAAAGATTGTCAGCTTGAGATGTGACTGCCCATCAGCTTGTCCTTTGTCTTTGAGAACCAGATTTACCCAGGTTTGCCTGGTAAACACATTTTAGACCAAATTTCAGCTTATCTTTATAATTTGCATTGCTTTGTATATTTCTTCATGATATTATTGGTGCGTGAGTTACTTGTTTTCAAATGATTCCCCACAAGGCACATTTTGTACATGGAGTATTTTGTATTTCATACCTTAGATCACCAATCTTGGTTCAACTAGTAAGCCAAGAGATGTTCAAATGCAGAGGGGAGAGAAGTCCTAAAGAATTAGAATGGTAGAATTAGAATTCAGCTTTTTACTGGACTAGAATCATAGAAAATCAAAGGGACCATGAGAGGTCATCAAGTCTAGTTCCCTGCATTCATGGCAGGACCAAGTACCCTCTTAAATGATTGCTGACAGGTGCTTGCCTAACCTGCTTTCAAAAACTTGCAGTGATGGAGATTCCACAGCTTGCCTAGGTAACTTGTTCCAGTGATGAATCAGCCTGACAGGAATTTTTAGCTAATAATTGTGATATAGAGGGTACTCAAAACAATGATGGGAACACCTCAAAAAGTGCAGATCAGCCAACCATTGAAAGGCAAATTATCCAACCATTAACTAAGCCAAGGAAGTTCCATCTGACCACCAGTTCCACTTAGCAGGATTTCTTCCCCTTCATCTTGTGTATGTCTCCATGTCACACTGTTTACATATAGAGTATATAAAATGCACACTTCCCAGAACAGGTATAAAAACGATAGACGATGAGGTACCACTTAAGCAAGTGCAGAAAAGACATGACACATCTGAGACCTTAATGTATGTACCCAGCTGTCTGGACACCCAAGCCATGCTTCTTCCATCTCCACTCCTATTTTTAGCAATGTAGTGTCCTGCTTTCCCACAGCAGAGAATGGTTCCAGCAGTGAGGAAAGGCTCTGGTAATGGGGAGGTAGCAGGGAACAGGTCTAGGAGCTCCCAGCTTCCAGAGCCGTTCAATGACATGTGTAACTGCAGTGTGATGTAACCTGCTTTTCTCTTCAAATGTAGCTACTTATAGCCTAAACAACACCAAAACAGTTGTGCACACTGACATAGCCTTAGATTAACCTATCATCCCACATCTACATCCTCAAGCAAACATTGGTCAACCTTCCAGTCTTTGATCTATGACTCTCCATGCTGTCATCAAGAACTCTCTCCACTTTCATGTTAGGTCTCATGATTTGCTGGGCAATACAGTGTGTGGTTATCTAAATCCCTGGGCACACTAGATGGAATATTTTCAAAAAATAGCTCTTCAAAGCATCTGATGAAGTGGGATTTTCTCCTATGAAAGTTCATGTGTTAAATAAATCTGTTACTCTTTAAATGCCACAAGACTCCTTGCTTTTTTCACAAAATAAATGTTTTATTGGAAAAAGATCTTTGTCAGAATGTTTTGATAAAATGTGTTAGCCAGTTGTATTTGAGAGGAAGAGAAATTCTGATCATAAAAAACTAAAACCACAGGAGAAAAAGTTGCACCAAAAATTCAAGCCTGAGTGTTTAACCAATAATGATAATGGTCATTCAGTGTGTGACAACATGGATAATCAGTAACAGGCAATGATCTCAGTATATCAATCATGCTTTCCAAAATCATCATTTGAACTCCCTCCTCTATTTGTATTTTAACCACTGTTATCTTGGAAGCTCTTTGGGGCAGAGGGTTTTATTGTTCTGTGTACATCACCTTGTACAGTGGTGTCCTGGTCCATTACAGGGGCTCTTTGCTGTTATAATAATAAGTAATGCAATCTTGAGATTTTATTTTGATGTCATTTACAGAAGATGAGAAAGCTTCCGTTTAGTTGGAAAGTGCACTGCTGTTTTATTAAAATATTAACATCTGCTCAGCTAAACAGTATCAGACATTCCCTTCGAGCTCTTTGATACTAATCATTTGTTGCCAAAGGAGAAGGCTACAGAAAATGCTGCCGTTTATTCTCATTGCAAACCATCCTTCCATAATGACATAAACTGCAGCTGTTGCCTGTCAGCTCTGTGTTCTTGGGGAACCAGGGTGCAAAACCTTTACTGTTTGACTCAGCTGAACCCCTGTCCTCCTCCCCACCCCCCAGCCTCTGCTTAATCCAGGAATGGCGCTTAGGTTTGTGGCACCCCCCTACAGTGGAATGACACTGGCGCAGACAAGTGATGTCATCAGGGGAGCACAAGGATGTTGTCCCCTTTTGGCACCCCTCAAATGTCGGCACCCCCCTGCAACACTTACCTGGCTTACCAGGTTGTGCCAGCCCTGGCTTTAACCAGAACCAATCAGAGAAAGACTCATCAAAAGCAATTAAAAGGCAGTGAGAGATACACCTAACCCCTCCAGACAAGGTGACAGGAGTAAGGCAACTCCCCATGCCTCATCTACATTGAAGAAGAGAAGAAAGAATCTCCATTAGCACACCAAATGGCAAACAGAGCCTCATTTCTATCAAAAATGGAATAAGGAAACATTTCTCTTGGAATACTGAATGCAGAATCAAGCTTTAAAGTAGGAACCACACATGTTGTGCAAAACAAGCACTCCAAGCACTCCACGAGCAAATAAGGAGTCTTACTCTGGACTAATTTAGCCCATAGCAACACTAGGCTTAGTTTGAATTAGTTAATACCGGCATTTAGTCTGGACTAACCACCTTAGTTTGAATGTCAAAGTCCGGCCAAGACCCAAACTAATGCTTAGATCGAACAACTTAAGAAGTCAAAATTAAGCCGATTAGTTCAAACTAACTGTGCATTCTAGTTTGAACTAAGCATTAGTTCGGACTAAAATGCATGGTTATTTCAAAATTATAAGTGTGAGGTTAGTTTGAACTAACCTCGAACTTCTCAGTTTGGACTAACAAGTCTGAACTAATTTTGGCTGATGTAGCCATAGCCTCGAGACCATTTCAGGGGAAAAAGGCAATATGCTGCATTTATTGAAGTTACAAGATATTAAACAATTCAGCATATGCGCGCATGCGTGCGTCCACACACACACACAAGTCCTGCTATGATGTTAGTTACCCATCTGTGGCTCACCCTAATCCAATGGCCAGTTGGACCAGCTGTGAGAGATCGCCCCAGGCAGTTACACTTCTGAGACTCCAAGGCTGAGGCAGGATGAACCCAGAGTTCATTGGCAAGAGCATCCACTTTTATGATAAATCCTTTACGTACAGCTCTATAGGTTTTGCAGTGTCATTGTTCAGTCATTCACAGGGGTTAAGTTCCTGCTAGCTCCCCTCACTGCTGCTTCCTGAACCACAATCAGCCTCTCAGTAATGACCCTGCAGCAGGTGGTCCCAGAAGTCATCTTGCAGATTTTAACATAGTTTCATTATCTCAGGATATTTTCCTCCAGAGGTGTCTGCCTTGGCTCCAAGCTTGTCGATCTGCTCTTTGATTCCTCACTGGACCAGACTGGTATCAAGAAGTCACAGCATGCTTTGCCTTGTCAGATGTTTCACATGCATGCATTTCTTATTCATATACAAGTCATGAAACATTGCAAGTTAACAAAGAACAGTTTCAGCTAGAGTCACAGTATAATGACAGCAAGCTAACAAGATATAATAAAGTAATGTGAGACAATGGTTCTCTTCTAAAAATGGTGGGTTACTTATCAGTAACCGTCCTTCTTTGAGATGGGCTGGTCGTATACATTCAGAACATTCCCACCATCTCCACCACTTGGAGTTGGCGATTAGAAGGGACTGAGGAGGATCAGGGTCGGGGCTTTATATATAGCCAAGGGACTGGCCAGAGGGAGTGTTGGCTGTCGATCCTGCTCAGACAGGCTAGGGCTAAAAAGTTTCCGACTAATCATGCGCTGCAGCATGTAGACGCCTAATACTGAATGATGCGTACACTGCTCAAAGAAGAACAGGGTGATACACGTCCTTATGCTAAGGAAGAGTGGTAACAGTGAATAATTGCCACTGCTTTCTAGGAAAAGGGTACGTAGAGAGAATACTGTCAGTTAATTAAAGAATACAGAAGACGTGAACAATTCACATAAAAGTTTCCAGCACACTGAACTCTGGGATCAGCAAAGCAAGGAAACATGGCATGATGGGAGATCTCTGCTCCAGATGTTAATGACCCCACATCTGCACAAACCCAGCTTGGCAGTTATCAGATGATTTCTAGTAATAGATCTTCTATTGGTAGCCAAATCACTGAATCTGCCTGACTTCATTATGAGCTCCCTCTACAGAACACTGCCCATAGCCAGCAATGATCAGTTCCTATTGTCCAGCCTAACAAAACAACTCTGGTATACTGAGTCATCATTTACTCATAGACATATCCAGTGTTCTCCCTTAAGCTATTGCTTCTTCCCTAAAAAAAAAAAAAAAAAGCCCATACTCAAGTTCAAAACTTTGTTCTGATGTACTGGATCCATGTTGCTTTGTTTCATCGAGACTTCCCCTTTTCCTGAGCAATCGTACTGGGGGCTGTCCTTGTTTCCAGCACTCTGGACCCTAAGCTGAACAGGCTAGAAACCTTTGACCGGATCAAGCTGCACTGACTGGTGAGACCCCAGCTCTTTCTCTCTCCTCTCTTTTCTCTGGTTAAGCTCACATCTCCCTCATACCTAAGTTGATCTCTTTCTTTCTCACTCCAGGACTAACATTGTAAATGGCACTTCTAATCAAAGTTGGGCTCGATTTCCTTAATACCGCAACTGAAACTGTGAGTACCGGTAATAGTTTAACTGTTTTGTTTCTGGGCCTCTTCTTGTGTAACTATTTTTCTATATACCAGGCAATGAAATAACTTACAATTAACCTGGCTGCCAGATGTTCTCCAAACTTCATTTCCTCCTTCATATTCTTGGTGTCCCTCTCTTGCTGTAAAGCAAGACTTCTTTTACCTAAGATGGTGGCTCCCAACCTTTTTCAGGCTGGAGACCCCTTTTTAACAAAAAAGAATCTCTGTGCCCCCCCAGCCCCTAGGCTGATTATGTAATCTGGCTCACACCATTCGGGCAATGCCGCTGGGACAGCCGGCAAGTGGCACCACCACCACAGCCCGTGCCACTTGGGAGCCGAGCCACAGCAGCTATGGCCCCCTGCCCTTGCCCTTGCCCTTGCTGGGGAGCCGCCATGGCCCCATCCGCCTTCCAGGATCCAATCACAGGCAGGGAGAGGCAGCCCTGGCAGGGAGCATCGGGGCTGCAGCTGGATTCCAGCCCCAGTAGGGAGAGGCTCTGCGGACCCCCTGAAACATGTCTGCAGACCCCTGGGGGGTCCCTGGAGCCCAGAGTGGGAACCACTGACCTAAGACTAAGATCCCTGCAAATCCCCAAAATCCTGTGAGGTTTTCTCATAAGGTGTTTACCACCAGCATAAGTTTAGACTAAAAGCAGGGATAGTGATGTGCTGAGCCTGGGGCATATAAGGTTGGCAACTGGAAAGTGCTGTTTGACCCAGTCGTCTCAGATGCACTCTGTTAATCTGTGAATGTGGGTATTTGAATCTGGGGCTGGAGGAGACCAGCCCAAAGAAAGGTAGGTCCTGCAGCGTAGCTTCATTAGGAGGGGACTTGCAGAAGAGAAAAGTAAAGCTCCATATGAAAACACAAGAGACATAAGCAGTACATTAATAGAATTACAACACACTCCAAGGAAAGTAACCCTAATAAATGACTATACACAAAGGTGATGGACAAATTTGGTAAGATCACATCTAAAACATTGCTACCTACTAGGTAGTTTTTATTTCTGTTTTTCTTGCTTTCTGCAACGTTTCAGGCTACAAGCATCTCTCCTCAAACCAGGCTGACATGCTAAAGAAAATAATATTTCCTTGCCATTCTTCTCTTCTACTGACATTGATTATATTTAGTTTATGTGAGCTGAATGCTAATATGGCTTCATGATGTAAAATAAGGAAAGATGACGGATGCTTTCCAGTTGTATTATGGATAGCTAGACACCATTCCCCCCACTTCCCCGTAGGCCATGTGTAACAGACTCTTCCTATGGGGAGCTATAGCTTGGCATGCATTCATTTTATTTCTAAGCTGTCCTTTAATTGGAGCTAAATTTATGTAGCTCTAATCTCCATGATTCTCAGAGTTAATTCCTAGTAATGACTGTGAATTTAGGAATCCTTCCTTCCTTCTTCTAACTGGTTTGTAGAGTAACAAAATTCTCCTCAACTGGAGTCTGTTTGGAATCAGTGATCAAAATTCAATTGAGCTGGTTCAATTGGGCTGAAGGCCCTATCCCGGAAATCCTTTCACCCATCAGAAGTCCTTATTCACATGAACACCCCCACTGAATGGGACTACTTCTTCAAATGAAAAAGGGTTAGCAGGATCCAAACCTCTGGCCTTTCTCAAGCAAAAATCTCATTTACCTTGCATGATGACAGGTTCCAAAGGGGTAGCCATATGAGTCTAGTTCAGCAAAATAAACAAGGAGTCTAGTGGCACTTTTAAAGACTAACAAATATATTTATCACATGAACTTTTGTGAGAGAAAATTGCCCCTCCACTCCTCCTTGTTTGCTTTTTCCCCTGCATGTGTAAAGGCTGATTAAGGCCTGCAAGACCTAACACATAATAAGCAGGTATTATAAGCTGTTTTTCATTTTAAATCTTTGGAGGCTAGTCTGAACGAGCAGTCAATGAAAAAATGCTGGGAGCTCTTTATATGTCCTTACTCCTCAGTGTTTTGTTTTACTGCTCAGCATGAATCATGATTGTGCCTACAGGAATTGCACCAGATCAGAGCATTGGTAAATCAAGTCCAATATTCTGTCTGGTGAACACTTGAGGGTGGTGAGACTCCCTAGGTTGCAAGTAACACTATTTGACAGAGATAAAGACACATATTCTTGCCAAAGTCTGTGTGATGGGTACTTACAAATTTTTGGATAGTGTTTAGATGAATGACTTCATTTGAAAGAATTAAACGAGGTCTTTCAAGGTATATTTGGAAGAAGGCAAGGTTCTGAAGAGGACTTTGCTGCTCAAGCATTTACTTGTGCTAAATAGCATTTGCTCCTTTAAACAGCTCCTACCAGAAACCATCGTGGATGTGTATTTGACTGTAATACAGAAAAGAAGTGAATGGTACCATATTCTAAGACAAAGAGAGGTGTAGGAACAGTCGAGTACTGATGGTCCTTAATGAGGAGGCCGTATGGCAATATTACTCATCAAACATTGGCTTTGGGGAAACTGATATAAGGTGGAGGACAAACCAGAAATGATAAAGAACAAAAAACACCTTCCGATTATTCCAAAAGCATTTGTGCCTGCCTTGGAAGAGAAATTGCATCCTGGCGCTGATGGGAAAATTAACCAACTTCAGGCATGCTTCCCCTTCACTCAAAGACATCAGCTGCTGCTTGTGCTTCTGGAGGAGCAGCCTCCGCAAAGACCACTCTGGCCTCCTTCACTGCTGCTCCTGGGACTCCCATGGGGTCTGCACCTACCGGTGCTTGCCCCGCTGCCGCCTCCATTGCACATGGAGCTCCAGGAGACTCTGAAGTCCCCTTGCTGCTGTGTTTGGAGGATTCCATGACCTCTGCCTATGCTTCTGTTTCACAACTGCAACCCTCTCCAGAGGAAGCCAACACAAAGGCTTTTCAGGCTGCTTCTCAGGGTCCTATGTGGGAGTCAGGTCCAGCAAGCGCCTGGGTGATCGTTGCCCTTCCAGCTCCACCGGAGCCATTAGCAGACACTTCTTCTGAAGTCACAGAGCAGGATCACCCCCACTGGCTTCCTGTCAAGAAATGGCTGCAGCTGACACCTGGGCTTCACCTCCATCTTCTGTGCTCCTGAGAGCTGTTGTGGATGCTACTGCATTTACCACTACACCTCAGTTTGCCTCCCTAGTCCCTGCTCCAGTAGCTGCTCCACGTGACTTCCAGTAGAAGGGCCTCTACCTGAGAATCCTCTTGCAGCCCTTGAGATCACCCTTCAGGCCTTGGCTGTTGCCACCGCTCCACCTCAAGATTTGGAACCCCTGGATGATAATGCCATCACTGATCTTGCCTCCTTACCTCCCAAGTCACCCCCACAGGTCATGCCTGCCCCTATTACTTCACTCGTTCCTCAGGAAGCATGCTTCTCTGTGGCCTCTGATGTTTCAGGCCTGGCTGTCAGCTCCCCAGCAAGGAAGGTTCTTGGACTACAAGATCACAACATGGCAGGCCTTGCTCTTGAGAAACAACCTCGTGGGACATTGAGTCCAGGGTCAATGCTGTCCTCAACTCCCTTCAACGAAATAATACCCTGGTGAATGTCAGTGCCTCTGACCCCACTGACCAAGATTCAGCTACCCCCACCAACCCAATCACGATCCCTGAGGGTGCCTCCTCAGTAGGCACGCCCGCCATCACAACTGAGACCACTCCAGCACATGAAACTGGACATACAGATGACTGCATCTACCTCCTGTACCCCCTCACCAAGGACACACTTCTCTCTCTGCCCCATCTGCTGCCCAGCCTGTGAATTCCACCTTCTGGCATCACCAGACACCTGAGGAGAATACACAGCAATGGGGTTGCCTTCAGATGCAGCACCTCCCATCTGCCCTTCAGCACATAGAAGAAGTGCAAGTCGCATTATATGTCCTGCAATATACAGAACTCAAGCACCTACCATTGCCACCCTGCCCCCAAGGAGACTGGAAATTCACCACAGATGAGGTCTCGGACTGCCAGATCATCCCGAGTTCCTTCTGTGACTGCATCTCAATCATCTATCCCGAAGCTGCAACAGGTGCCCATACCCCACCGTCCTACTGGGATAAGACCTGCCCCATGCCCGGAACACCGGATCGCTGCTACCATCTGCATGACTCTCACCTCGATGTCCTCCAATCTGGGCCCTGCCACCAAGGTTCCCAGTGTTCCTTCATGCATCCTCATCAAAAGACAACTAAGCATTCCTGAGTGGCAGCCTGTCTGGTATGACCCTGGCTCCAAAAGAACCAGCTCTCCCACACAGATGATGGTTTTGTATCCATCCACCAAGCAGACCAGCATGACCTCCCGTGCTTTGCAACAAATCCCAGTCTCCAAGACAAACCACCCTTACCCTGAGTCACAACGTTCAAGCATAGCCTCCACATCCTCTGAAAGCGGTCTTGTCCCAGGATTCCTAGCTACATCTCCAGAGCCCAACCAGGCAAGGCATGACTGCGAGAGACCCAGTGATGTCCAGCAGTCTTGGAAGCCACACGGTACTTCCCAGTGGCCTGGAGACAGTGCCTGACTTTCCCCAAAGGACTGATGCTCCCCAGAGGATTTTGAATGAGGACCATACTCCCCAGGTTAACAGTACACCAACCGAGATGGTTCCTGAGTGCATGGAAAAAGGAGGAGCTCAGTCCGCCTGCACTCCAAACGCATAGCCTGAACCCACTTTGCTGGGTCCTCCAGATGATCAATGATCAACACCCAGACCCCCCCACATCGTGGAAGCTGTTGTAGCTGGAGCAGCTGAGGGTGGCAGCTTAATCTGGCAACCTCAACCCCCTTGTTGACAAACTGACCCAAGAGCTATTGGCAAAGGTCACAGCAAGGTGCGAGAGAACCCAGGAAGGCTCCTCACCCACTTGAAGACCACCAGCGAATCGCAGCAGCAGGAATGCACCCAGAAAGTGTAACACCAGACACCACTCTTACCCAGCCACTGCTTCCAAAATTCAGAAGCTGTACTGGTCTAACCGCAGCAAGGCCATGAGAGAGATCCTTGATGGGCCTTTGTCCTTCTGCACAATCCCACCCAAGAGTCTCTTTACATACTTCTTGAATGTGTTTGACTATGTGGGGCTGATTACCACCGGACTCCCAGAATGTGGAGCATAAATGGTGCTGAGGACCTGGAAGCTGACTTCATGCCCAAGGAAGTGATGGCCAGGCTGGCTCGAACAAAGAACATTGCTCCAGAAAAAGACAGCATCCCTTACAGTATCCTAAAGAAGTGGGATGCCAACTGCCTACTGCCCTCTGCCCTCTTCAACCAGTGTGAAGAGCTCTGCCGGACTCCCAGCACTTGGAAGAAGGCCATGACAGTGTTAGTACATAAGAGAGTCAAACATGATGACCCCAGCAACTGGTGACCCATGTCCTTCTGCTCCACCATGTACAAACTCTATGCCAGTTGTCTAGCAGCCATGATCACAGACTGGTCGGTAAACGGGGGAGCCATCAGCTCCATCCAGAAAGGCTTCATGTCCTGTGAAGGCTGCTATGAGCACCACTTCATCCTCCTGACCACCACCCAGAATGCCCAGAGGTCTCAGAAACAGTGTGCCATGGCTTGGCTAGACCTGGCCAATGCTTTTGGCTCCATATCTCACCAATGTATCCCCTCCATGCTCCAGGAATTCAGGATGCCAACCAGCTTCTTCCAGCTGCTCCAAGAGCTATACAACAGGAGCATCATCACCATCTGCTTGCTGAAGGGAAAGACTGCCAAGATTCCTATCCAAAGCAGGGTGAAGCAGGGTTATCCTTCAGCCCCATCATCTTCAATCTCACCATGGAGGACCTCATCTGAACAATTGCCAATGGTCCTGGGGGCCTCGACCTCCATGGGGAAAGAGTCAGCATCCTGGCTTATGTGGATGACTTGGTCCCAATTGCTGATGATGCCAAGCACCTCCAAAATATGCTGCAAACCACCAGCCTGATCGCTGCCTGTTTGGGGCTACACTTCAATGCCAAGAAGAGTGCTTCCCTCCACATTGACAGCAGCAAGAAGGTTGGAGTCCAACCAACACCATTCCAGATCCAGGGTGAGGTGAGCCTGTCATCTGCCTCAAAGACGGACAGGCATACCAACACCTGGGAACACCAGTGGGACTCCAGGTCCAGCAGACCCCTGATGACACCATCCAAACGATCCTACAAGAGGCTGCAAAGATCGACACCTTTCTGCTGGCACCTTTGCAAAAGATCAACGCCCTGAACATCTTCCTGATCCCCTGCATCACATTTGTCCTGTGAGGTTCAGCAGTTGCAACAGTGCCCCTTAATAAAGCCAACAACGCCATCCATAAGCTAGTGAAAAAGTGGCTGTTCCTTCCTATGAGGGCCAGCAACAAACTGATCTACATTGGTCACAAGCAGGGAGGTGCCAACGTCCCCCGCATGGGTGACCTCTGCAACATCACTGTCATCACCCATGCCTTCTGCCTACTGACCTGCCCAGATTCCACCATCAGGAACATCGCAGCAAATGCCCTGCGCGAAGTTACTGCAAAACAAATGAAGAGAACCCCTTCCAACACAGACATCGCCACCTACCTCAGCGGCTCCCTGGACACTGAATTTGGTCAGGACAGGGACGACATCGCATTCCTCTGGACCTATGCCTGGTTTGCGACACATCATCTGGGGAAGCCAATCGGTTGCCAGTGGTCACGGTGTGAAGAGCGGCAGGAGATGTCAGTGCTGGTGCCTCATATCAGGAGAGAAGACTGCACTATTGTCACCCCTAAGACTAGAGGCATGCTGGAGAAGATGCTGAAATCTGTTGTCCACATGCTATATGCAGAAGATGTCAAAAAAAAACCCGACAAGTAAGGTCTTCGAGCTGAGCAGCAAATGGGATGCTAGCAACCACTTCCTCCCAGATGGCAGCTACACCTGATTCACAGACTGGAGATTCATCCACCGTGCCCACCTCAACTGTGTTCCCTTGAATGGAGCTGTCCGCCAAGGGCACCAAGACAAGCGCTGCAGGAAGTGTGGTCACATCATCGAGACTCTGCCCCACATCCTCTGCACCAAAGCCTGGCAGCTCAGGCACAAAGCAGTCCAGGCCCGCCTGGTGGAAGCAATCCCACCTCACTTCAGGGAGGGCTCAGTCAACTCTGCCATTCCCAGTACCAACAGCCTGCTGAGACCTGATGTCATCATCACAGATGAGGACCAGGAGAAGATCATCAGATCAACATCACAGTCCCCTTTGAAAACTGATCCCCAGCCTTCCTTGGTGCCTGGGCCCGAAAAGTGGAAAAATTCACCCCTCTAGCAGACTGCTTGAGGGCCAAGGGCTACCACGTCCAGATCCATGCCGTGATTGTCAGCCGCCATGGGTCCCTGGGATCCCGTAACCAAGATGTGCTGTGGGCCTGCGGTGTCATTTGGTGCTATTCCTGGTTGATGTGTCACCTCATGGTGTCTAACACCATCGGATGGTCCAGGGACATCTACATTGAACATATCAACAGGCACAGACAGTACCAAGAGGCGTAAGCGAGACCACCTTCACACTCACCGCCAGAGGGTTCCACAGACCCCTCACTCTCTGCACTGGGACAAATCTCTTAATGGACTGTAACTCATACTACCTAATGCATCTTAGGAAAACCCTTAATAACTTATGTGCTTCCCTTAATGCCACTCCTTGCATCCCTTCTACATTAAGCTGTTTTCCCAAATCTCCAGACACTTGTTCCCAAACCCACAGTCTCTTTGTGTCCCCCTTCCAGTTTATTGTAGATCATGTTCTGGGTACGCTTACCATCCATCCAAAACCTCTCCCTTCCCAAATGACCTGTACTCCAAACCTGGATACCTAATCACTCCTTTTATCCAATAGCCTTATTGTTTGTACCATTTTTCAACCTTCATTCAATAAAAAACTTTAAATTTTACTGATGAAGAATTCACAATACTTAACTAGAACTCAAAATATGTGTGGTTGATTCACTCATCTGCTAAAGACCTCCTGTGTGATCTTGAATAAGCCACTTAATCATCTGTGCTTTGTTTTCCCAGTTTCAAAATACAGTAATATTGGTCCCTGTCATATACTTGTCATCCAGTTAGTTTGTAAAGTGATTCAGGGGACTACATGTTTTGCAGTGCCAAGCACATGGGATTTCAGTTTTGGTTAGGAACTGTATATCCTACCTGGGGCCAGATTAACACCCCTGTGGATCCAGCCATACTAGATTTTGTGGGGCCCCTGGCCAGGAATCAGTCACTCTGGGGGTGACACAATGTTTCTGGAGCCATACTTACATTCCCCTCAGCTGTGTTCTGTGGAGACAGTGGTTTTGGGTGCCCATGTCCTGCTCTTCCCCACTCCCCATCTTGCTGGTAGAAGCAGCAGCAACCGCAGTGCCCCATGGGAGTGGGAGTGTCTGTGAGCCCCTTTCACACTCTCTCCTCCTGCAGTCAATGCAGCAGGGTTTTCCCAGCGCCACGTGTCTGTGACGGACTCTCATTCTCATGGCTCCCTTCATGCAGGGGTAGAGAGACTAAGGATGGTCTGGCTGCCTTTGGCAGGGGTGGCCCCTCCTCAGAGGGCCTGGCTGGTGCCCTCCC
This sequence comes from Podocnemis expansa, assembly GCA_007922195.1. NCBI lineage: Eukaryota > Metazoa > Chordata > Testudines > Podocnemididae > Podocnemis > Podocnemis expansa. The sequence continues at coordinate 10,855,914 of ML682065.1, forward strand.
CAGGATATGGACACCCCTCATTATGCCACTGTGACTTGAGTGGTCTGGCACTGTGGCTCAGCAATGCTTCAGGGGCTAAGCACCTTCAGGCCATCCTGGGACAGACCCGTCACAGCCTGAGAGTGGCAGCATGCAGGCTGGAGGCACTCCAGAGGCTGTAAGCATTTGGACTAGAGGTACACTGGGGCCAGATATATTTTTGAAAGGCCCCCCTTAGCCCAAGGCCCTGGGCTGCATTCCCTAAAGCCCCTGTGTTAATCCAACCCTGACCCTACCATCTTTGAGACAGGGGAATGAAAGTGATGACTTTCACACAAGCTATAGGTAACATTCAGTGCTTGGAACCACAAGGTTTTCAGTCTGGCAAGAAACATTTTGGCATAGACTTAGGCTAAGTCTACAGTAATGGTGGCAAATTTGCTAGTCTCGGTTTGATCTTCCAGATTTGATTAAGTGGTCAGTCAAGACCCCCTCAATTGATCCGGAATTCAATTCATGAACTCTAACTCCAGGAGAAAAGTAGCACTGGGTCTAAGGAACAGTATTTCCTTTCAGCTAAGTGCAGTAGAGAAAGGCAGATTAGTGAGCATTGGAGAGTCGAAGGGAGATATGCAAGCTACATAAAAATAACTTGTGTAGCTCCCTTCAACTGCCACCAAAAATGTCCGCAAGTACAGATGAGGTCTGAGCTGTATTTGTTCCCTTTTATTGTGTTTCTGTGGAGTTTTTATTTACTTTCTATGTTACATAAGCTTTCCTTTAGTTGAGATAGTTTGGATGTATTGGATCTTGCAGGGAGAATTACCATGAACTGCTCCTGAGTTGGGAAAACAAATCTCTGGTGAGAGGCAGAGCAGAGGTAAGAACTACCAACCTATGGGGCTGCAGGATCAGCCTATAGCAACTGGAGATGCTTTGGCTGCTTGTAGACTGTAATGTGTTAAAAGCTTACTGACAAAACAGGGAGGGGAGCAGAGTTCAGAGTCCCTGCTCCTCCCTCACCCTTTTGGTTATCAATTTATGCCCTGATGCTTTAAATGTAATTCTTTCTAGCTGCCTATTCACACCTACAAATGCTATTGGGAGTAAAATTATCTAGCTTTCTTATTCTGCAAATTTAACTAAGGCATTTGCTTCAACTGTTCTTATCCACCTATACAAGGACAGAAAGAAAGTAGCTGTCTAAGAGACAGCAGAGATTCAGCCAGTGTGGAGAACCATGTTTAGTTTTAAGACACACAGGTAGGAATCAGGGAATTTTGAGCTCTGTTCAGGGCTCTGCTAAATTGGTTGTGAGTGACCTTGGATAAGTACCTCCCACTTCAGTGTCCCCCATCTGTAAACTGGGAATGATGAGCTTTACAGTCTGTGAAGATCTTTTGAGCTTTACAGATGAAAGAACTATAAGTACCACTATTTCTTGGAATAGGTGGTAACTGGTAGCATCAGCACTAGAGTGGGGAAAAGTAAAATATAAAACTAAAAGTAAAATAGAAAACTAAATATAACTTGGTTACAGTTACAGGGTAGTGTCTACACTGGATGCTCTGTTAAGTTGACCAAACAGGGCCAAATTTAAGTCCACTTAAAGTCGACCTTGTCAAGTTGACTTAGAAAATCCACATTGAAAACTCCTGTCAACTGCCTGCATCCAAACTGGTAGATGCTAAGTCTACCTTTCCTCATGGCCAGGAACTCTGGGAGGGGTTCTGGATGCTAATTAAATCAACTTAAGTGTTTTCCCCATCTACATTGGTTTATGTTGACTAAATAAGATTGAGTTAAGCATTAAGTCAACCTTAAGGCATGGTGTTATTAAGCTGACTTAAGGAAGCACTTAAGTCAACTTAATAAAATCCCAGTGTGGCCACAGGAACCTGTAGGGCTAGGTCTACACTAAAGGGCTCAGGTAAGCTGACTTAATAAGGTCAACTTAATGTCGCTTTTATTAAGTCAACTTAGAGAGGTCCCATTTGATAAAGTCAACTTAAGCCAAGACACCCATTTGCATTCAACTTAATAAAGTTGACTTTAAATTGGTTCCCCTGGTTTAAGTCAACTTTATAAAGTCGATTTAAATGGCTCTTCTGCCTTAATTCGACTTTATTGGTCACATTTTGTTAAGTCGGCTTAATAAAGTTGTCTTAACCCTTAGCATTGACTTGAATGGTGAGAGTTAAGTCAACTTAAGCAAGTGCTTAAGTCAGCTTAGTGAACTCCAAATATGGACCTGGAGTTGCCTAAATCAACTTGAACATGGTTAAGTCAACTTAATTTCAAAAGGGGTAGCCGTGTTAGTCTAGTCGAGTAAAAAAACAACAAGCAGTTGTGTGGCACTTTAAGACTAACAGATTTATTTTTGCATGAGCTTTCGTGGGAGAAGATCCCACTTCCTCAGATGCTTCGAAGATGGGTGAACTTACAGAAAGGAATGAAACTAAATGCAAGGGGGTGTAAAACATAGGATCAGGTCATAAAGTAACAACAAATCAGAGCAGTTTACAGGCTTAAACTATGGGAAGCCTGAAGTTAAGCCTCTAATGTAGACATACCCTAGGTTGACTTAACCTTCCTTAAGTTGAGCTAAGGCTCCAGTGTAGGTGTACCCAAGCATACTAACTGAACTCTGCCCCCTTGTCTAAAATGTATAGTGGCTGCCACTATTGCCAAATCTTTTCTGTTTATTGTGGGGGTAAGCTACAGTGCAGCGACTGCTTTGCTGTTTGGTAGGGTGTCTGAATCTTACTCTTCCCTGTGTCCTGCTTTGATACTGGGAACACACTCCTCAGTTTCCAGAAATACCAAGTAAGGAGGGTTGTGGCAGATTCCTGCCCCTGCAGCTTTCATTATTCGAGATGTGATGTGAGAGGAGTTACTCAATGTCCTTGCCAGTGTTTGTCTCCTACTGTGATGCGTAAGTGGCAGCAAGTGTTTACCGAGTAACCTCAGATGAAGTCTAGTATGGAAGGCAGCAGACTTTGAGGATGAATATAACCATCTTCACCTTGTTGTCCTATTTGTACTATGGCACACATAGCAAACCTGACTGTATAAAGAAGATTCAGAATTTTAACAGCAAAGGTAAAATTAAGTATTGGAAATGTTTCCCAAGGCCAAGGGACATATAGATTTTCCATCACTGGAACTCTTTCTATCAAGATTAGATGCCTTTCTAAAAGATACACTGTAATTTAACCAGACATCATTGGGTCACATGGAGGAATCAATTAATGAAATTCTATAGTCTGAGTTATACATAAGGTCATAATACTCCTTTGTGGTCTTAAAACCAATGACTCTAATTCTGTGACCCATCCTTTTTGCTTAAAACAGGGCATTATTAAATAGACACAAGATTTCTAAAGTAGGTAGTGAGGGATACATCTGCCAAATTATCCATCCACAAGTCAAGCCTGAAGACACCTGCATTAATACACAAAATTATATATTCAGGAAGCAAATCTGACTGATTGTTAGTTTTATCTTCCATCACTCCTGCATTTAAACGTTTACCATTTAATCAAGGCCTAATCCAAAACTGATTGACATTACTGAAAGGGTACTGATTGACATTCCTAGGCTTTGGGACAGACCTCAATGAGTTCAGGAGAAGAAAGGTTAAGAACAAGAGTGGAAATCAGAGTAATTGGGTCTTACTTCTTTCTTTGCAACAGGCATCCAGTGAAGCATCTTGCCCAGTCTTTCCCTCCTGGAAAATGGAGATGAAATAAGGTTAATCATGTCATAGGTATGTTGTGCAAACAAATTAACTAACACAGGGACAAACCCTTGGCCTTTTCTTCTGGTGCATTGGCCCTTATTAGTCATTTACCCCTGTAAGAGAAGTGGATGTAACATGAGATTGTTAGTAATGTACCCCCATTTTGTGCTCTTATTGTATAGATGTAAACAATGATGCTGAGGGTAAAGTTGTGGCAAATAAGGTAATACTCATAACAATGGTACTGCAAGCGTCTCAGTTCTTTGAACTGTTCTTTCTTTCTGTTCTAATGTAATTCATTTGAAAAGGCAGAGGAAGATGTGCTAACTTTCAAGGACCTTGTGCACTGATGGAAAATATTTCTTCCTTTTCCTTACTGAAAAGTCATACTCAGGTTCTTCTTTGAGCGCTGCTCAAATCATTCAGTTCTAGGTGTCTACATGCTACAGCACATGACTGGCCAGAAATGTTTTGCCCTAGCCTGTCAGAGCAGGGTTGGTGGCCAACACCCCCTCTGGCTGCTCCCACGGCTGTATACATGGCCCCAACCCTGATCCTCCTCAGTTCCTTTTTCCACCCTCAGCAACAGTTATGAAACAGCCTGCTCCTTGCACTAGTTCAAGCGCCTGTCTATTCTGCTCTGTCTATGAGCCACCCATTTGCACTAGAAGACCTATTTGTGGACATTGTCTCACCATGACCTGGTGCTCCTACTGAACCTTCACAGCCAGAGCCAGAACACTGCTCCCAACTGCCTCCCGCCATGCCAGGTTTCAAGCCCTGCATGAATTGTGGCACGGCTTTCCCAAGGGATGACCCCCACAAGAAGTGCCTAGAATGCCTGGGTGAATCTTACCAGGCAAATAAATGCTCTGTCAGTCCTTCAAACCAAGGACCTTGAAAGACAGAAAGCAAAGGCACCATGTGTTGTCTTTGGAGCAAGCCCTGCAGCCAACCCCAGTACATCAGGGACTTCTGTTGAGCCGCCGGCACTGCATGCCAAGTTGGCACCAAAGCCCTCTTGGCGTGGCTTTCCACAGGAGCCCAAGAAGCCACGTTTGATGTCAACCTCGGCACCGAAGTGCTGGCACCGCTCCAGCTCTTGCTGTTTGACCCCCTCTCCCGGGCAAGGCCTAGAGCCCATGCTGGTGCCTTCTACACCAGAGGCCTTCAAAGCAGTGAAGGCTCTGTTGTTCCTGCCTACACCCACACTGCCTAGGCCACTGAAGCCAAAAGGGAAACCAGCATGCCTCTCAGGGACATGGGCTGCTCCGATGCAATGCCGGTCTCCATCCACCTCAGCGCCACAAGCTTCCCCGCATGCAGCACTGGATCATGAGGCCTCTCCCCAGAGACCTCGGCCTTCCCCAGCACTGAGCCAGGTCACAGGCCCAAGCTCTCCTGCAAGTGCTCCCCTTCATTGCCTTAGTGCCCTGGTGTTTCACCGGTGCCGCCCACCCCGCCACTGGTGACATCACAATCCACTAGTGTGGCGCCAAGAAAGAACTAATTCCCCTAATCCCTGGGAAATGGTGCCTCACTTGTCTGCCCATCCCAGCTGCAGGCAGGACCAGCCTGCCCCTGAGGGATCGCTGGCACCGGGCCCTCCCCAGTACCAACCTTGCAGGAGAAGCTCCCCTGCAGCAGCAAGGAGGTGAGGGGTAGCACATCCAGATCACAGTTGTCCTCATCCCCAGATGAGGCTGTGAACCCTCAGCCATGTTCATACCAGTAGGACCCCAGCACCCACTATGGCCTCCTCTGTCAGGTGACGGCACACTTGGGCTTGGAGGTTGAGCCACTCAAGGAGGACCAGGACCCCCTCTTTGACCTGAGGTTCACGTCCTGAGATGCAATTTCAGTGACTTTGCACCACATTGTGCACAACCTCACCCTGGGTCTCTGGCAGACCCCCACTTCCATTCTGCCACTCTCCAAGGTAGCTGGCCACAAATATCAGGCCCCCCAGAAAGCTTCCTGTTCCTGGTAGACCACCCAATACCCAAGGTAGCTGGCCACAAATATCAGGCCCCCCAAAAGCTCCCAGCTGGGACAGGCCACTTACAGATGGGAGGGGCAGGACCATACAGGCCTCTCTCCAAGGTCTAGGGAGGCTAGGAGGCTCGATCTCAAGCAGGGGGGAAGCTTACTAAACCTCCACCTTCCAACTCTGTAGCACTAACCACCAAGTGCTGGTGGGCTAATACACCTGTGAGGTATTCTGAGACCTCCTTCCTCAGGAACACATGGAGGACTATGACTCAGTCATAGAGGAGGGCATGCTGGCCTGGGATGCCTCTGACATGAGAAGCCATGGGATCACCTCAGCTACAGTCATGCAATGTGGCTCCAAGAGACAGGCCTGCCCCAAGACTTGCACCAGGCCATACAGGACCTCCCCTTCGAGAGGTGGTCACTCTTTGGTAGGGCCACCACCTCTTTGCTGCATGGTATGAGGGACCCTAGAATTGCTTAGGTCTTTGGGCATTCACACATTGCCGTGCTCAGATGACCCTCCAGCCTCAGCAGCCTCTCAGACAACTGTGGCAGCAGGCTTATCAGAGACCCCTCTGCAAGGCAGGAATGGAGAGCTCTCCACACTGGCTTCTAGTACCCCTCCAAATTCTGGGGCCCCTGCTAGTGTGGGGATGACCTTTCTGCGCCCCAAACAAGCTCACCCAACCTGGACACCAATCTATGCCTCTAGGAACCATATCTCCTCCTTTCCTGCAGGCCCCACCACACCAGCCCTTGGCCCGCAGCACTGGTACTCAGGAACCAGCTCCCTTCAAACCGTCCCCATCGGAGTCAGTCTCAGGATCCCTCTATCCTCTCATGCTAATGCAATCTGCTGACCCTCGTCTGGCATAACACTCCAAGGGGTTTCAACATCTGAGGGCCAATAATAGCACACAGACAAGACTGTATATGCATGGTACCCCGGAACCCTAGAAGGACAGCCCCGGTATGGATGGAGCAAAGGAGGAGGCCCATGGTCACCCCTCCTTAACTGTCCAACTGTGTGCCCAGGGACCTCTCCCTGACAATGGGCCAACTGGGGTGCATAGGAGATGAGGAACAGCATAATGGACCCCCCACACTCACACCCTTTCTTCCTTCAACCACCTAACCACCTTAGAACCAGTGCTCCAGTCAGATACGCCACCTCATGTGCCAATGCCAAGTAAGCATGTGCCCATCAATGCCCCCTTTTTATAACGGGGTGGGTAGGAAAGGACTGCTACTTCCCTCTAGCCCCAACCTCAGGGGAAGAAACAGGGGACAGTCATCCTAGCCCTCACTGCCCCCTATGAGGATGCATCCCCCTCAACTCCACCCAGTTTGCCTCATTTCTACAGCCTCTTCAAACCCTTGGGGGTTTTGCGGGGCCCCACTGAAGCCCAGAAAGGGGAGTGACTCCCCTTCCTCCCCTCTCTCTCTCTCTCTCCAGAGCTAACCGTTCTCCCACCATGAACAGTATAGTCAACCAATGGCTTACTTCTCCATACGACAAACCATGCTAATAGCCACTGGCCTACAGGACGTATCTATCCCTGCCATGCTGGACACTGATCAGAAAAGATCTTCCTCTCACTTCTTGGCAACCCAGCTGGCTGCTGTCGTAATCCCTCTCTGTCTGTTCCTACTCAGAACCCTGGCTCCCCAGTGGGAAGCCTGACAGGTACTATGGCCCTGTGAGGGAAAGTCCCCCTGCAGAGCCTTCAGGGCCAGAAACAGCTGTTGCTGATGACCCGTTTAGGGACCAAACTGCCCCTTCCCTGGGGGTTCTTAAACCCAACAGACCTACCTCTGTGTGATGTGAAACACTCACACAAAAGGTGACTTCCGTTCAAGCTTTGGTTGAGTAGGGCAGGCTATATCACATACGGTCCGCCTTGGGGCACCTACCTGTCTCCCTCACTCTCTCTTCCTTGGCAGGGCCATCCCAGACTTTGGGAATTGGTCCGAGGCCCCTAGCAAGCCATGGGCCTAGACTTCTGGGGTAGCACCCCTGTAAGGGGCCCCTCATAACATTCCTTGCGCACAGGAGGACACTGCCTCACCTCACTTTCAGAGGGTCTAGTATGTCTCTTGGTCCTAACTCTTCTCCCCCGCTCTTCGTCCCAGTCTTAGATTACCCAGTTCACAGACCCACTAATGAGATATATGGTGGCTTCGTCAAGGGAGACCACCTTCCTCCAGTTGAGGATGGTTATGCTCCTTCCCAAGCATCCCTGGGAAATCCTTTGAAAACTATGGGGCAAATGTGGGCATTATACTGTCAATCTCAGACCGCCCCAAGCAGCCTACAACCTTAATCCACTGCTTCAGGCACAAGACAGCTCTCCTGACTCAAGGGAGGCTTGCCACCTTATCTGCAGGTCAGGGCAAGAGATCAAAAATCGGTCAAACGGGAATTGCATACGTACCAAACACTCCTCTACTGAGGAAAGTGGGTATGTACTGATAACAAGACTGACTTCCCCAGAACAGTAGCTGCAAAGGTAGCCCCTTTTGTTCCTTTATCTCCTTGATCTATCCCCAAAGAACAGAGTAGGAAGGGTGTGAGGGGAACAAGTACCTAGCTACTCACTTCGCGTGAATATCTGCAAGGACCTAAAATAGGGATTCCCATATCTCCCCACTCACCATAAACCTGTCCTCACTTGCGACCATAAGGGACAAATTTAAATGGGGTTTGTTCAACTACCTGCTTCCTCTTTTCCGGGTTTATCCCTCTTCCTTTATCCTCCTATTACAATCCACTCTTCTCCATCCATAAGGGGCTTGAGGAGTTTTCCCAGGACTCAGATCGGGAGTTCCTTCAGGGGGGATCCTCACACCTGAAGGAATGTCCTGTGTGGAAACTAATCTCCTCTGGGTGGGGCCCCTCCTGAAGGCCACCCTCCCTCCCCATACCCTTTTCTTCTCCAGGTACCCATGATCACTGAGGTCCCTTCAGAGGTCTGAAGTTCCTCCTGGTCAGGCCTCACATTACAGATGGGTCTCAAATCAGGTTTTTTCTTCCCCTTTGAATACCTATGGGTCAGGAGATTGGACCCCTCTTTTCGGAGCTGATTCGCTCTTTCCATGGTTGTTTTCCGATGTGTCCTTCCCCACTGGACTTGGACACCCAATGCCCAGCCAGGGTGTGTCCTACCAGGATCCTGGTCACAGCGACTTAGTACAGACTTTCACAAGTAGAGGTGACTAATCCCAGCCCATTGACATTGGGGAGGCCATGTTCCCCTTCCCTTTTCTTCAGAACATGACAATCATTTGCCACATTACAGGCTAGCGGAACATTGCTACTGTCAATGATTTCCTTGGTTGAATCACCTATTGATCAACAGTGAGGGTGTCCATAACAAGTTAAGGTTATCTTCCTACCATAGCCTCAAATCTCCCTGATAGAGTGGCACACAACCTCTTCTGCACTCCTCATGCACTCTTCTTCTAAAGAACTGGCAGGTTGGTAGCATATTCCTCAGTGTAGGTTCAATGGCCCACCATTTTGTCACCCAACCATGTTTTGGGGATGCCATGCTGACAGCAGGGAAAATTAAATTCCTCCCACCATCCAAGGTATGGCTAGTAGTCACCTAGAACTGAATGATGTGAGCAGCACTTGAAGAAGAACGATGGTTTACCTGTGTAACCGTCCTTCTTTGAGGTTGGCTGCTCACATACATGCAGGTTCCTCTCTCCATCCCAGCTACTCAGAGTTAGTGATAAGAAGAGACTGAGGAAGGTCAGGGTTGGGGCAACATATATAGCTGTAAGAGCAGCCAGAAGGCACGTTGTCCACCGAACCTGGTCTGAGAGGCTAGGGCAAAAAGTTTCCAGCCAATCATGCGCTGCAGCATGTAGACACCTAGAACTGAATGTATGTGAGCAGCCCATCTCAAAGGACAGTTACACAGGTAACCCACTATTATCTCAGCCTGTTTCATCCTTGCCTTGAATCCCTTGCAGTTTTTTTATACTGTGCAAAGTGAGTGCTAAGCATCTGCTAAACTGTACTATGGTAGGATTTTTCACTGCATAGGGCCAGTTTTTACATATGCTACTGATAGACCTTCTCCTTCCCTCCCCCTCCCCTTGAACCACTCGCATCTCTCTTCTCCAACCCCAAAACACACCTTTTTCTTCCCTGGCACACCTCCACTCCTCTTGAGCCAGGCAATGCAGCTCCAGTAAAGAGGCATCAGGGAGAGAGTGGCATGACAAGCAAAGAAGCTCCCACTCCCAACCTTACACCAGCTGGAATGTCTCCTACACACCAGCACTTCATTAAGAGGGTTCCTTCAGCTCATGCAAGTTCCCTTTCCACAACACACAGTGGCCTTCATGAAGCATTGAATCCATCCCTAAAAACATCATATAACCCCCAATGGCTCATGTTTCCGAGCACTAGCGTCTTATGTTCTATAACCTCTTCTTTTTAATTTGCTATTGAGCAAGAATAATCAGCCCAATTGGTGTAGTTACACCACCAACTCTGAGTGGTAATGCTCACTTTTATAACCACATTAAAGCACTGGTAATTGCCCTAGACACACTCTAGAAACAGGAGGTAGAAGAAGGAAAATCGTAAGCATCAATACTTTTATCCCCCTGCTGAGATTTTTGGTTTGGGTCTTACAGTCGTCATTGACTTATCGGCCACTTTGGCATGCATTTTGATGTCATCTACTGGGAAGTGTGCCTGATGGACCTTTTCTAAAGTTACACAATGGTATTGTTTACTCAGCATGCACACAGCTGTGAAGGAAGGCAGAGAAAAAGAAAATCTTGCAGCAAAAGAGCAGAACAGTAGCATTTTCTGAACAGAACCCCTTAGAGCTGTGTGTCCCAACCTTTTTGGCTTGAGGTCCACAGGCAGCGCCATCCTTGGGGGAGGAGGCAAATGGGGCGGTTGCCCCAAGCCCCACGGTTATGTGGGCCCTGCACTGTCCCACTCCAAATGGGACAGTGCAGGGCCTGTGCTGTGGCTCTCCCCCACTGCTGCGCTTCTCCCTGCTCCTTGCTGGGCTGCCTTTGGCGGGGAGCTGAAGGCAGAGGAGGTGGGCAGGAGGGCAGCACTTCACTGGCCCTCCCCACTGCCAGGGTGAAGCAGGTAATGGGGCAGGTGCATGGGGCCATGCCGCTTCTCTGGAAGGGGACCATGGTGGGCCATCCAGATCTACTGCCTCCCACGAACCCCGGGCACCATACAGAACTGGAGGTTGGCTCTGAGCAGCAGCCTCAGGTACGATTGCCCTGGGCCCCACTCCCCCCCACAGCACAGCCCTGGCCACAGGTATTTTTACAGCTCTGAAGAGCCACCAACCTCCACAAGCAGGAGGAAAAGCAGTTTGCCTCCCCCAAAAAGCAGTTTGCGTCCTTATATTCATCTCCCTGGCTGCAGCTGGGAAACGGCACACATCCTACAGCTCTGTGCACTCTGACTCTCTCAGTCCTAAGGCAGTGGCTCTCATTTGCAGCCAGGGGAACAGAAGATCAGTGCTCCCCTCCCTTCCTTCTGTCTCCAGCAAGGACCCCAGCACCTATGTAACTAGGCAGAGCTCTTCACAGTGCTCCGTGCTACAGGCAGGAGGATTGGAGCACTAGTCTTTTATCCCTTTGACAGATGCAAGGAGCCTGCATCTGTTTTTTAGCTCTGCAGAAAGGGGCTCTACCTGGGGTCTTACACTGTGACTCCTTGCTGCAGGCAGCAGGAAGGGAGCCAAGGCCACTTTTGTCCCCTGAACCACAGGTTGGAGATCACTGCCTTATAGGAGTCTATAATATGCTGGGTGTGAAAGTTGGGCTAGGTCCCCCTTAAGTCAGGGCTCTCAAACTCAGATCACAATGAGGGCTACTTGAGGACTAATATATTAGCCTGAGGGCCGAACCACTGAAACCTTTTCATGCAATGATATTGCAAATATCAGTAACAATAGTGCCATCAGACGTCACAGGAAATAGCTTTAGGGGCTGCATGCTGCATACAGGCCATGTGTTTGAGACCCCTGCCTTAGGTCCTCCAGAAAGGCTGTACTAAATTGAGAAGAGCATAACTGCAGGTGCATAAATTAACATTAGCAATGTGGATTTTTTTTAAGGGGCTGGATTGAAATACTGTGAAATTCAGCCTAACCCATCACACCCTGTAAGTCATTCAGTTTCATGGATCAAATCTTTCCTTCCAAAAGCCATGACTATTATGACTGATTTGTTTCTATTGCAGTAGCACCCAGAAACTCCAGTCAGTTCTACTGAGGTGCCTACCTATGACTTCTGGTGGTCTTTTGCATGCAGGAATGAAACTGAAATCCCTGACTTTGATTTGGTTCTGAGATTGTCAAGGGCAGATAAGAGCTCTGTGTTTGTGGGGCATTCTACTACAGGTAAATATTACTCCACTTTATACCGATGCCACTTTTTGAACTACAAATTATTTGACTTGCCTAGCTGCAACAAGAAAACCACACATATCTTGTAGCCTTCTGCACTCTAGCTGGGTGCGTAGGCAGCCAGGGGGATGAAAAAACAGTGCTCCCCTCTCAGCAGGGACCCCACCAGCTAGAGACCCAGGCAGAGGGCTTTGCTGTGCTCCTTGCTATAGCCAGGGGGAGGGGAGCGCTGCTCTCTCATCCCCCGAGCTGCAGCAAGGATCCTGGTCTTTCATCCCTGCAACCAGAGGAAGGGGAATGGAGGGCCACTCTGAAAGTCCCAGTGGGCTGCTTGCCACAGATTGGGAATCACTGTTGTAGAGCTGATAGAAACCTGAGGGTGAGATGTGATTGTCTATTGGATCCACCTCTCTTGATAAAACATCTGCACAAAAGACACTATTATGTAGCCTGAGATTTTTGCCATCTCTTTAGTATCACAGAAAAACCTCGATTTAATAAGGACATATATGGGTAGAAAATAGTGTAAGGCTATCTAATAGGAATTCTATGTTAAAATAAAGCTGGAAACAGCATAATAATAATCAGTGGTAAAGAATTCATAAATTATCATTTTTTCAATGTTTAAAACAAAGTTGGTATTCAGAGGGCATTCAGCAAGTGAAATGGAGAGATCAGCAAGTAAAATGGAAAGATCATAGGTTTAGCAGATTCCATAGGTATATCTCTATCAGCAGATTCAACAGATATATTTTTTGGAAAAGTAGGTCAAGATGGAGGAAGATTTTGAACTTTTGAACTCACTCAGTCCCCCTCCCATCAAGGATTCTAAGGTGTCCACCCCCTGTCAAAGGACCCATCAAAAGTATTGATTTTTGGTCAGGTGGCAGGTGAAATCACCCTTTTTCCAATTGGGTGGAGATGAAATCACACCTTTGGGATTGGTCAAGAAGAAGATGGGAGTGACAGAAGAGCGAATAAAAGGTGCTACACAGAGCAGAACTTTGGAGATTTCTCCCACTCCTTACTGGGTTCCACTGGCCTCTGGGTATGTTCCTGCTGCACTAAGGAGTCTCACACTCACCCCTAGAGAGAGTGACAACGTCTCTAGTGGGAGCCTGGGAGCTGGGTCTTCAGACTCTGTCTCTGAAAGGCACAGGGTTGGATCTCTGAGCAGTGGCTCAGGATTCAGTCCTTGAGCTGGGTTTTTAACTCAGTCTCAGAAGGGCTTCCAATAAAACTCACAAGCAGGTAGCTAACTCAGTCCTACGTATAGCTTGTGAGCAACGAGCTGATACTTTGTAGCTCCGGTCTTCAAGCAACTGCACCTGCAAGCTTCAGAACATTCTGAGCTGTGCCTTAGTTCCAGTTTCCACAGCAACCAGACCAGACTGCACTCTGAGCTGCTCTCAGTTCCAGTTTCCACGGCAACCAGACCAGACTGCACTCTGAGCGGAGACTAAGAAGAAGCAGAGCTCCACCCTGCAGCTGCCAGCCACCATTTCCCAGCACAAGATCCACCATTTCGCAGCAGAAAGAGGGACTCTGCCTTTTTCTCCAACTTCTGGGGTAAGAAAAGGGTCCCAAGGAGGGGAGGAACACTAGCAGAAAGCCCCAAGATCTTTAGATTATTTTAGTGCTGCCAGGGAGCCGAATCCTTACAAAGTAACTTTATGATTATAAGTAAACTACCTAGAAAGAGTGAGATAAGAACCCCAGATTAAGATCCAAAGGAGTAATAGTAAGAGTAGAGATCTCTCCATCCAGCAAGTGCCTTATCCCCACTTGCTGAATGTTCTTTTGTGTACCTAAGTGTTGTGTCTATGTTATAATTGTATAGAATAGTTTTGAATATGTTATATTATTGTTGAGCTATCAGTGAAGTAAGCCAAAGTTCCTTGTCAGTTTTCAGAGTAGATATTACAATAAATCTGATTTTTGCCTTTGACAAAGCATTGGCTCTAAGTCTTTTATTGCTTCTGGTCTGTGCCTGATCGGCGGGCTGTAGCCATATCCTCCACTTGGGACATTTATCCCAGGCGCCGGTTTTTGTCCATTTAGGTGAAAAATGGTCCCCCCTCGTTGCTCCTGAGGTTTTCCAAATTAAACTTCAGACTGCGGGACAGTCTGGAAATTAGTAAATTAATCTATTCAATTTTCTGGGGTAACAATTACAGGACCTAATAAAACCAGCTACTCCATCAAAGGCTCATTCACCTGCTGATCTTCCAGTGTAATTTATGCCATCATGTGCCAGAAATGCCCCTCTGCCTTATATATTGAACAAACAGGACAGTCTCTGCACAAAAGAATAAATGGGCACAAATCTGATATCAGAAATCACAATATTCGAAAACCAGTAGCTGAGCACTTCAGTCTTCCAGATCTTGCTGTTGATGATTTGTTAATAGTTGTGCTCAAGCAACTGAATAACACATCATGGCTTCAAAGAGAAACAGAAGAACTGAAATTCTTTTGCAAATTTGACTCTGTCTCTTCAGCATTAAGTAGGAAGTTTGGATTTTTTTTTCTCATTACAACACGTGATTTGATGTCATCTTCCTCTATATGCTGTTCCGCAGTGTTTGAATCTTAACAACTACTTTGATTTGCTGTTACAGTATGACCTGATCCCATGACTTACACTTCCCTGCATTTATTTCCTCCCATTTTGTAAGTTCCCTCCATCTTCAAAGCACCTGACAAAGTACAATTTTCTCCCACAAAAGCTCATGCAATAAGTAAATTTTTCAGTCATTAAGTGCCACATGAAACTCCTTACTTATCAAGCTACAAAGAAGTCTTTGTCAGGTCTGGGAACAGCAATTTTGCCTTGCAAGCCAGACATTTCATTTCTCTGCACAGACCTATCAGAGAAACCAAGTCAACTGCAGGACACCAAGCGACTTCAGATTAGGGTGCATGATTGTTTATGATTTGGATTGGGAGTTTGGAATTTGGTTGGGATTGTCAACAAATCTTTCCAGGGAATTCAGGTTTCAGTTAGAATCTGACCACAGAAAATAATGTAAAATCTAAACTGGGAAACCCCAGGGAATGGCTAAGAGTAGTTGTCACACAGGTACTTTAAATTTCTTTATAAAATTCTTTTATTGCCAAAAGCACAAATGATGAGCAGAAAATTGAGAAAAAAAAGGTTAGTTGATGAATATACAATACAATGCTCTGATTTGCTGTTGCAGTATGACCTGATCCCATGTCTTACACTCCCTTGCATTCATTTTCATCCCATTTGGTAAGTTCCCCCTCTTCAAAGCATCTGACAGAGTGGGATTTTCTTCCACAAAATCTCATGTGATAAATAAATCTGTTAGTCTTTAAGTGCCACAAGACTCCTTGCTTTTTTTTGCTCATACACACAGAATACCTTTAGGAAATCTTACACAGTTTCTAATTTGATAGATTAAGTTTCTGTGTTTTTTTCTGTAAAAATGTATAGTCAGTCAGTCAGTACTGATCCAATGGAGGAGCATGGTGTCAGGGAACAGTTGGCTTCCAGAAGAAATTTCTTTCCAACAGGTTTTAAAAAATGGGGAAATCCTGGCTCAATTGCAAACCTCCTACTGACTTCAGTGGTACTCGGCTTTTGCCCAAGGTCCTCAGCCATTGTGGTCACTTAAAATCCCATGGCACGTGGAAGAAAAGTAAGGGCGTTACTCCAAGTATTGTGGATAAATCCCTATTAGGGTAACTACGGTCTGCCAACATTTGCTGTTTGGCATTCCTCTTTCCTATCCCAAGCTCTTGGGTAGTATTGCTGCATGCTATTAAACAGCTGTTGAATTCCACTCGAAAGACAGCCCCATTTCAATGGTATCTGATGATTTTTCTGTACATTCCTGTATCTACCAGTGCTGTAGCCATATTACCTTATTGGGCCACTCAATACCCCATGAGGTAAGTGTGCTTGTATTATGATCCCCATTTGCATATAAGGAAACTGAGGGAGAAAGCTAAAGTGATTTGCCCGAAGCCACAAAAGGTGATGATTTCTGAGCTGAGATGGGAAGTCAAGAAGTCTTATCTTATGCTCAGGGTAGTAGAGCATGAAGAGTGTTTGTAAAACATTAAGATGTCCTAAGAGCTCAGGTATTCTAAAAAGGTGCATTGTAGTAGTAATATTCTGCAGGTGGGCACTCTCTCACTGTGTTCATGTAAAAAACGATCTTCCCAACAGTGTGTTATGTTAAGAGTATGATTGTGGTCAATCTTTATTGTTCTGAAAATGAGTAAAAAAGCTGTCTCGCTGTTTGGAAAACTGTGTTGTAAATGATGTGATGCATTGACTCCATTTCCGTGCACAGGAAAAACAAAGTCAAAACTTCTCTGACAAAGGAAACTTGCCAGCTCTGCAATAAAAGGTATCTCAGTAAAACTTGTTGCCTGTGAATGTTAACTAAAATAAATGGGAATTAAAATTAATACTTCATTAAGTTTTGATGAAGATTCTGTCCTTGAGCTGTAAATCCAGAGAACTTGCTTCCCAAGGAACCATTATTAACCTGCAGGCCTTCTGTGTGTTGGGGTGTTATGTGATGTGCTTTAATGTTCTTCAAGTGAGAGTTGCAACATAACACAGGGAAAAGGGAGTGAGGTAATATAGAAGGGAGGGGAAGAGGAAAATGTCTGGAGCCAGAAGCTGCAATCTGTCCATCATCATCTTCCATACTGCAGAGCTGTGAGATTATTTTGGTGGGACTCTGGGCTTACACTTCTGATTGAAGGTTTGGGGCCTTAGGCCTTGATCCTGGTCTTACTGAAGACCATGGCAAAAATCCGATAGACTTACCAGAAGCAAGATCAGACCCTGGGATTTCATGCTTTCTCTTCTGTTGTAAATTATTTGGTACCATGGTTCTGTTTGTGTATTAGCTGAACCAATGGGACCCTGATCTTCATTTGAGCTTCTACACATAATTGCAATAAAGATATGAACTTTTATCATCAGTATGAATGGAAATTGAGGATATTCATCACTGCACATTATAAAGCCTAAGTGCAGCATGGAGTTCCTAGACTTAGACTTGCTTCCCTTGACTGTCAGAGATGAAAAGCAGTGGCTTAATGAAGGCTGAGAAAAGAAAGCAGAGTATAAAATTCCCTAGGCCTGCTCATTCCTTTGGAAATAATTCTTTAACAAACACTTCTGTACATTCCAGCAGTCCCAGAAAAATCCTGGGTTAGTTGTTCCTTCCACCTCTCCCCATCCCAATTGGGAGTGCAAATGCCTTCTATTTGCTAATGGCTTCTGCTGCATTCACTCCCTTTGGAAGGGTTGTGATGACAGAAAAAGAGGTTGATGAAAACCGTGACAATTCCCCTTCCCCCCAGCTGACTTGGAACAGTGAAGGCTTGTGTTAAAATGTACAAATGACTCTGCATGCAATTTTAATATGATTATCATAAGAGAAAAAGAAAGACCAGCTGTGGAAGCAGAAAAACCTTAATGGCAGATTTAATTGACTTCATTCATCTAAGGGGCGATACATAAGTCTCAGGACCATGAGATCGGTTAGGCAGACACCTTTGCAATGTTGGAATTAATGGTTCACTTGACAGTGAATGCAGTATACCTGAGAGATCGTTGCTGTCACATCCCTCTCTGAACAGGAAAAAGCAAGGTTATAAATCAGCTTCATCGCCGAGCAGGTGATCAAGGTTGGAATGTAACATTTTAACATATGCAATGAATGGCTGCCACAAAGCCCAAAGGCCTAGAGCATAAAACAAATAACTGTGATTAAGCTGATCAAAAGCCTTTAACTTACCCAAAGTCGTAAGGCCTGTACTAAAACCGAAACCATTTAGGAAACAGCTTTTGTACCATGTCTTGTTACAAGCACCTTGGCAGGTGTTCAGGGAGAACATTAGGAAGCAGGAACAATGAGTTCACTTGAGTGAGTCCTAAAGATCTCATTTATTCTGCATGTATTATTAATTGAAGGGAAAGTCACCAGTAGAGAAGGCCCTAAGGCTTTATCTGAACATAACCCATCCAAAGATTGACTCCATGCCCAGCTGTCATTCCAGATCTGAGTAAATGTTTGAAGGCCACTTTTGTGCCCTCAGTTTCCTGTCAAACTTGTTTGCTGCTCTTTTTGCCCAATTTCTGTTGGGTTTTATTTGTTTTGGTTTCTTTTGTTTTCACATTAGCTTAGGTCACATATAGAGCAGGCTGAGAATTTGTCTGATGAAATGTTTTTGATCACAAAATACCATTTAGTCGGAACCAGAATTTTCCATGGAAAAAGGCCAGTTATGGTCAATTTCTTAACTCAAAAACCTTTTGGAAAAACATTTTAGAAATTACCAAAATTTTTGACTGTTTCCCAGGCTTGATTATGACATGCTGAGGCCCTAAGCTTTGTTAAGATTCAGAGGCACCGTACCATTAAAAACAAATAGGAAACAAAAAAGTGTATTACAGTATAACAGAAAAGGTAATGGAAAAAATAAACTGTTACATTTCCATAAATACATAGGGAAAGAGGCAACAAAAAATGACTAAATAAAGCATACATCCTGCAAAAGGCCTTATTTGCTCTATCAATTTCAACTATGATAAATCGTCTTAGTTATGTTTGACATATTTAGAGGTTCCTCATAATGTGAGGTCCTAAACTACAGCTCACTTGGCTTGTGCCTAAATCTGGCACTAACATTTCCCCAAGGAGAATATTCCAGGTTTTCGATTAAACTAGCAAAAATGATGAGAGTCCCATGGCACTTTATAGACTAACAGATAATCCTCAGAATTAAGCTTTCATGGGCTCCAGCCCACTTCGCACTAGAGCCCACAAAAGCTTATGCCCAAAGAAATCAGTTAGTCTATAAGGTGCCACAGGACTCTTGTTGTTTTTGCTGTACACAGACTAACACACGTACTTCAGTTTGAACTAGTTTTTGGTTTTGCTTTATTTTTGTTTTGTTTTATGTTCAAGCTAATTATAGGGTTTTTAAAAAATAAAATAAAATTTAAAAAGTCAAAACCACAATGAAATGTTTTTAAACAACCAAAACAGCAGCACTGACATGTTCCCTTAATCCTGTCCAGTATGAACCTTCTGGCATATATTTCACCTCTTCTGGGAAAGCTAACAGACAGGAATAGGCTTTGCACAAGAACAATGGTGTTTTAGAATCTAAGGGTATGTCTACACTTACAATTTAGTTTGAATTTAGGAGGCTTAATTCGAACTAAATTAGTGCATGTCCACACTTACCTTCATTAATTCGAACTAAGGAGTTCCCTTAGTTCAAACTAAGGAAACCCTAGTTCGAATCTATAAAACCTCCCTTAAATTCAATTTGATGGTTAAGTCAAACTCATTAGTTCGAATTAACCAATATAGCTGTGTTAATTCGAACTAACTGTTAGTTCGAATTAACCACAGCTTGATTTTCCTATGCAATAGTGCCCCCTACCTGATTCGAACTTGCAGGTCCTGTGCATGGACATGCTAGTTCGAATTAGGGTTTCTAATGTGGCTGTCTTAATTCGAATTAATAATTATTAGTTCAAATTCTGTTAATTCGAACTAACCTTCTAAGTGTAGACGTAGCCTAACTTAATAGCTAGAAAGATACACAGATCTATGTAAAATAATAAATGCACTTGTGTCGTTCCTTGCCTTGATTCCTCAGCATTCTAGAGACATCTTTGAGCATGGGCAGCACACTGTGGGATGTCCAAGATCCTTCCTTTGTAGCCAATGACTCCTCTTTAAAACTATGAAGCCTTTTCAGCACTGTTAGCTTTCTCTGACCTTGGTTCATCTTACTGTTAAACTGGATACTCCCCTTCCCACACACACACTGCTAAGAAAGCATATCCATCTCTTCCTCTCTCCTTCCCAGACTTCCAGGCCTTCCAAAAGCCTTATCTCTTCTTCTTCAATATGAAGCTTCTTTTTTTAACCCCTGCTTTGTCACCTCTGTCCCTTAACAATATGTGGGAGTTTTCCTCTTTCCATTTCACCAGGCCTCTGAAGAGAAATTTGATCAAAATTAGTTTGCAGGCTATCCCTTTATCATACCCATTGTTCAATCCGGAGCACATCCTTTTGAGCTAATGACTCTCCTTTTTCCTAGGCCAGATGTATGGGCCACAAGTCCTGTCAACAAAGGAGAGATTTTCTACATCCACACTAAGGCAATCTCTGATGCAGCAATTTTATAACATCTTATTTTCCACGTTATTATAATGCTAAGATCCTGCAATTTAGATGGCCACATTGCATTAAGTCGACTTAATAAAGTCGAATTAATGCCTAAGTCGACATATAGAATGAGAGTTATTAAGTCAACTTAAGGAAGCCCTTAAGTTGACTTAAGGAAAGACATGTCCACATTAGACTTTTGTTAAGTCAACTCAAGCACTTGCTTAAGTTGACTTAATAACTCCAGCCCTTAAAGTCAATTTAAACATGAAAGTCGACTTTATTAAGTCAACTTAACACATTATAGATAGGATTGTCTACATTATAGGCTTTGTTAAATCAGCTTAACAAAGTCAACTTAACAGAGCCCTCCAATGTGAACGTAGCCTTTAAGTAGACTTTGTTAAGTCAACTTAAAGTCAACCTTGTTAAGTCAATTTAACTGAGCCCTCTAGTGTAGACATACCCCTTCAGAACTCACCAGGGTTTTTCCTGTGGTCGCAAGTTCATAACGGCTGTGAGCTCAGAACAAGCATATACTCTTGCCAGGTAGGATTGGGTCCTCTCTTGGACAGAAGGTCCTGTATGGATTGTCCAGGATATTGTAGGAAATTGTCATAACTGTCACAGGAATTAATCTGCAGCAGCTGTAAGGCCAGAACACAAGAGAGAGAAAGGCTCTTTATGACAGCTCCTCACTTCCCCTGGATAAAGGATAGAGAGAATCTGCTCTAACGGTATTTGTATGGTATTTTTCTGCATGTTTCCATCTGTGAAAAATGACACATGATCCTATTGGACTTTAAAGGAAGGGCTAATTGGTATTAACTCTGAAAGAAAATCTCTGTGAGGTAAGCTTTAAAAATCCTATTTACAGCATGAGCTTATCTGCTTTTATTTCTGACAGCACAGTGAAATAAAGTTAAAATAGATTCACAGCTGAATTGCCTTCTCCATTTGGGAATCAAGGCTCCTTGTTGATTTTCTAAAAGATCTACTTTTCTTGTAAGAGAACAATTATTTCAGGTTAAACATTGTGGTCATTCCTGAAGAAAATGATCTTGAAGATAGCTTTCAGGAACCAAGGGAGTATTTTGCTTCTTTCCACATTTTTGGACCCAGTTTCTAGACAATTAAACAACAGCTGCTATATTAAGAAAACTTTTGTTCTGTGTGTGTTCAAATTATGGATAAATATTACAGAGGAACTGGAATTAAAAAGTCATTCTAAATATGGATGGTGGAACCTAAATTCTCTGTAACTGCACTGCGTTCCACTGCGGAGTGTGTATTCTAGGTCACCTTGTGCTCCCAGTCCACAGACAAGATGAGTCTGTTCTACCTCCCAGAGACAAAGCCAGGTTCTTTCACTCAAGCGGTGGCGAATTGTGTTCCTAACTCTTAGGTATCTTTATGCAGTCCAAGATGGTGCCTGTTCCATTTTGTCCACCTTGGACAACACAAGAAATTGAAATAGATAAATGCAACATACCCCACCCAGGATCTGGTCTGGTGTGCTGAGCCAGCCTAAGGGTAGGGCATGGACTGGGAGCGATTGGACTGTGGGCCATGCCCCCCTGCACAGGGAGGCGTGGGGTGAGATGGCTCAGAGGTCAGGCCCTGCACTTTCGCCCTTCCCTGAGTTGGCCACTTTGCCCCCGGGGGCAGGGCAGGCCAGCCCAGAGACCTGGGTGTGCTCTCCGATCCCACCTCTGGGCCAACCTGACTCACCCCTGGGCTGGCTGGTCCCCCTTGGGGGCAGGGAGGGCCAGCCCAGAGGCTGGGTTGCCACCGAAGGCAGTGGGGTGGGGGTAGGGGACAATGTGGCAGTGGAGAAGGGCAGCAATGTGGACACCACACTGCCCTGCTCACAAAAGAGCAGCACAGAGCCCACACTACCACGGGGCCAGGGGCAGTTGCCCCTCTTGCTCCCCTACAAGGATGGCTCTGACCCCCGATCACCATTTCTGAAACCTGATTCACCCCACTTAGCTAGTTGACCAGTCACTCCTGAGTCAGTCCACACCAGCCTGCGTGTAATCAGTCCCAGGCAGTGGGTGTGCACCCTCTGGCCACTCGGGGGATGTTTCCCAAGCAAGCACCCCAGCCCCAGATACCACATCAGGAAATTCTGACCTCCAGGGATTAGGACCCTCCCCCAATCACTGTAGACTCATAGCCATTCATTTGTTTACTTGTCAGTGAAATGGATCATGCCCACCCTCACTCATTCACACCCTCTAAAGTTCACACAGCTTTAGATAAAATAAATACTAGTTTATTGATTAGGGTATGATTTTAAGTGAGTGTATAGCAAATAATTTAATAAAGGAGTCTGGAGTTACCACAAACAAATAAAAGATATAAACCGTGAGCTAATCTAATAACACCACTCCAGCATTACTCTATAGTTTATTCTCCTCGTTCTTACCCACAAGTCTGGCTGCTGGTGATGTTCAGACTGTCTTGGCCTTCCTGGATAGGTTCAGTCTCTTGGAGGTGTTTTTGAGATGGTCTTTCTCTGACAAAAAATCTCTCACAGTTCAAAGCGTCTGTATTTGTTTCCAAACCTCACTGCCCTTTCCTGTCTTCCAGGGTCACAGTTCTACAGGCATTTACATAGCCTCATTTTCTTTGTTATCTTCTCTAGGTATGTGCTTGCAAAGCTCATTGGAAAACAACTCTGACTGTCTCCATCCTGCTGGACAGAGTCATAATGCTGGTTTTTGCCTCCTGGGGTGCATTCCAATCAGAACATGCCCCTTGCCATTAGCGGCACTTGGAGCTGGAACCGCAAAAGACACCATTTAATAGAGTGGCTCTGTTGAGGCGCTCTGTGCCGCCTGGGGCTTTGCCCCATTGGTCCCACTGTAGTTATGCTCTGCTGCTGGAAGACATTTCTGATTTCCCCTTCCCCTTGAGCCACGTAAAAAAAAAAAAACACTGGAAACATGCTTCACATCTGTGCACATACATGATGCTGCAGAAAACAGGGTACCAAGGTAATTATGTAGAATATATTATGAGCATTCATAAAAGAACCTTGCATGGCATAGTTAGCACACAAACCATACAATTACATTGCAAAAGTGAATGGGAAATTTATGTAGACCATACCCTAGTGGTGCATGGATGACATTACCTAAAGATCCCTAGCTGAGACATGTTACAGACTCACATCCTCTGTATATTGAACACATTGGGGAGTGGGGTAGCTAACACATACTCATCAGAGGGCTAAATGTGTGCTAGTAATAAGGCTCATTCATTATCAGCAATCACAACATATGTGGGGCATATAAGAAAGAATAAAAGTCTTGGAAGACATATTTAAAGTGATCTATAACAAATGCCCCCAGATATTCAAAGTAAGGAGTAGGGTGCTGTGGCACCACTTCTCCCCTCCCAGAAAAGTTCCTTCTCTCATTTGCCCACAAAGTAAAGGGGTTGGGGTAAGCAACTAATAAGAAATAAAAATGTCTTTAATATTGGGAGTTTTCAGCTTGGAAAAGAGATGACCAAAGGGGGAAAGGAGAGTTGTTATTTACTCCTTCTCATAACACATGTACTAGTGATTACCAGAGGAAATGAATAGGCAGCAGATTTAAAATGAACAAAGGGAATATTTCTTCACACTATTCACAGCCACCTGTGGAACTCTTTGCCAGAGGATGTTGTGAAGGCTAAAGCTATACCATGGTTGAAAAAAGATCTAGATAAATTCATGGAGGACAGGTCCATCAAATGGCTATTCGCCAAGATGGGCAGGGTTGCAAAACCATGCTCTGAAATGTCCCTAGCCTCCATTTGCCAGAAGCTGGCAATAGGTGATGAAATGGATCACTTGATGATTTCCTGTCCTTTTCATTCCCTTAGAAGCACCTGGCATTGATCACTGTCAGAAGACAGCACACTGGCTTAGACAGACCATTGGTCTGACCCAACATGGCCATTCTTATGTTTATGTTTAAGCAATAGAAAGGAGTTAACTGTGGCTGACACAAGCCCTGAATAAGGGACAGATCAGCCTATGGCAAGCTGTAGTTTGCCGCAGACTCCCCTTGCAATATTTCCATATAAAATATTTATTTTTTCTCATCAACACTGCATTGAATAGGTTTCTATCACGGAGCAGTACACAGTGATCTCCAGGCCTTTTTCCTTGCTTCCCTCAGTTAGTGCAGAACCCATCTAGATGACCAAATTCATATTTTTCCTGCCACTGTGCATTGCCTTGCATTTATCAACAGTGAATTTCTTTTGCAATTGTTCTGCTAGTTCAGGATCCTTTCAAGCAGTTTGTGAACTGAGCCTTGCCTACATTAGAAAACTTTGCTGGTATAACCATACCAGTATAACTAGCCTGGCAAGTCCCCCTAGCTTAGCAGCAACTTTTAGCTTCAGAAAAGTGCTTCTGCCAGCATAGCCTACACCAGCTCCCCAAGAGACATATGCCATCATTGGCAGGAGCACTCTTATGGCAGTGTAAGTGAATCTCATGGACTCTAAGGACAGAAGGAACCAATATGACCATCTAATCTGACCTTCTGCTCAGTGCAGGCCACAGAAATTCACCAGCCCACTCCTGTAATAAACCTTTTTCCTATGACTGAGTTATTTAAGTCCTCAAATCATGATTTAAAGACTTTAAGGTACAAAGAATCCACCAGCATGTGAGCCGTGGCCCATGCTACAGAGGAAGGTGACAATCCCTAGACCCTTTGCCAAACTGCCCTGTGGAAGAATTCTTTCCCAGTCCCAAATATGTTGATCCATTAAACCCTGAGAATGTGGGTGTGTCTCACCAGCCAGACACCCAAGACAGAATTCTTTATAATAACTCAGAATCCACCCCATCTAATGTCCCTTTTCCAGTCAGTGGGACATCCACTAACAGTAGTAAAAAATCGATCAGTTGCCATCAAACCATCCTCTCCATAAATTTATTGAGCTCAGTTTTGAAGCTAGCTATGTTTTTTGCCCCTACAGGTCCTCTTGGAAGACTGTTCCAGAACTTCACTCCTCTGATGCGTAGAAATGCCAAATTTCAAGCAGAAGTGTCGCTGCCCCGGGGAAAAACCTGGGACACGGGCATGGCCCCACACACTGGCTGCGGGCCCTGCCCACCACACCCCTGATTCTCCTCCCAAGCCGAATCCAGCCTCAGGCTCCTCCTGCCAGCAGCCTTGCTCCAGATCCCCCACTAGGGACAGGGCCGAGAGAGGCAAGCACCGCCACAGGTGGCCCAGCCTGACTTCCTGGCCTGGGATGGGGCCAGAGTGGAAGGCACTGCCACAGACAGCCCCACCTGGGACAGGTCTGGGAGAGGCAGGGGCTGCCCTGGACACTCGGGGCACTAGCGCTGGGACTTGGGGCATGTGCCCCATGTGCCAGATGCCAGCAATGCCCCTGATTTCAAGGCTAACTTCCTGATGGACAGTTTGTATCCAGATATGTATTAGGCTTTACAGAAAAAAAATATCTGTATTGGTAACAAAAGCATACCCCAGCTGTGCTGAAATAAATTGTAAAGATTACCCAGGTCAGATGAGTATTGTGACTGCACCTAGCTGCTTCAGTCAGGGACCTGGGCCCTTTTGCACTAGGCAATGTTGAGCCACCTTACATCCTTCTTTGGTTAGAGCATCTGGAGCCCTAGGTGGGAAGGTCCTCTGGGGAGTCACTAAAGCCATTGCTCCCCAGTCTGCATATGTGAGTTAGGCGTGGACAGCAGGAAATTAGCAATACCTTGGCTTTGCCCCCTCTCCCATGCATCAGTCAGGATGCCATGGGAATATATTGTGGCAGATTTGCTGCTGGGGAAAATTACTGCCCCACAGGAGAAAAGAAGGAACAGGAGTCTAACAAGAGAGTCGCAGATCCACAGTCCAGTTCCTGATCTGTTGCTGGAGTTCAGTTTGGAGAAAAGAAGACTGAGTGAAGGGACATGGAAACAGTCTTCAAGCACTTAAAGGGTGGCTCTATAGAGGAAGGTGATAAATTGACCTTCTTATTCAGATGACAGGAGAAGAAGCATTGGGTTTCAATTGCAACTTGGGAGATTTAGGGTAGACTGTAGACAAACTTTCTAACTGTTGGGGTAGTTAAGCAAAGCAACAAATTACTGAGGAAGTTTGTGGAAACCCTGTTATTGGAGGTTTTTAAGGACAGGATAGGCAAACACCTGTTAGGCTATGTCTATGGTACAGAGTCCAGCAAATTTTCACCAGGAGACAAGCACCGCTATAATTATGGAGATGGCTGGTGTCCACGCAGTCATCTTGTTGGTGGAGTGTGTCCTCAGCAGAACCACTTCCACTGACAACAGAAGCAGTGTGGGGGACCTGAGGCCAACTTCTCACCTCCTACAAGGAGATCATTGGGTCTTTATTGCCACCACCCCCATTGCTGCAGTCCTGGCACTGAGGCTGCAGTAGCAGTAGTTCAGAGGAAGAACAGGGGCAGCCCTGTGCTTCCCAGGGTCCTGGGCACAACTTGGCTGCAGTCCAGAAACCACTCCTAGCCCAAGCACCCCTGTTGTCCTCTAGCTCCCCTTACCCTGCTCACAGACTGAGAAGGCAACTTACTTTTGGGTGCTTATTTATATGGATGCAGTGTTATCTAGAGGATAGAGCAC
Source organism: Podocnemis expansa (assembly GCA_007922195.1). Lineage (NCBI taxonomy): Eukaryota > Metazoa > Chordata > Testudines > Podocnemididae > Podocnemis > Podocnemis expansa. The sequence goes on from ML682065.1 coordinate 10,882,851, forward strand.
TGCACTGGGATTCTGGATGCAAAGATGGTGTTACCAGGAGGTCTCTGGCTTTCTCGACCACAGGATGCTGTTCCAGGAAGGACTGGTAGGCAGAGAGGGACTCCACCAATTGAGGAAGGGGAAGAGCATATTTCAATGTAGACTAGCTAACCTAGTGAGGAGGGCTTTAAACTAGGTTTGAAGGGAGAAGGTGACCAAAGCCCACAGGTAAGTCACAATGAAGGAGACTTGAAGGAAGGGATGGAACTTGGGGGGAGCTGGGGCAGTAACAGGAAGGATAAAAGAGAGTCTAGTCAGAAATGGGGGGGGGTCAAATCAGTGTCTTAGGTGTCCTAATGGAGCCCTAGTACCTGAGGTGAGTAGTGAAGGAAGGACAACACTGGAAGAAAATGCAAGGAGGAAGCTGCAATAGGAGAGAAAATCAGCAGGGGAAAGTAGGACAGTTGGCCTGGTATCTTAGGTGCTTGTAAACAAATGCAAGGAGCCTGAGAAACAAGCAGGAAGAATTGGTTGTACTGGCACATACAAGGCACTATGATGTAATTGCAATAACAGAGATGGGGTGGGATAGCTAACATGACTGGAGCTCTGCCATGGATGGGTATAAATTGTTCCGGAAGGACAGGCAGGGAAGAAGTGAAGGAGTGGTACTATATATAAAAGAGCTTTATGAGTTCAGGGCCATAACGGGTGGGGTGAACAGGCCTTTGCCCCAGGTGAAAATTTAAAAGGGTGCCGCGGAAAATCAATCGCCCCTGCCGCCTCTGGCCACAGCAGGGAAGCGATGCCCCCTGCCAGCTCTGGCTGCGGTGGGGGATCGCTTCACCCCACTGGGGCCAGAGTGAGCAGGGGGGATTGCTTCCGGATTATCAAGGCAGGGTAGGGACCTCCATTGCTGGCTCTGGCCATGGCAGGGAAGGGTCACACCCCTACTCTCTGCTGCTGTACAGATGGGCCCCAGATCCTGGTCGGGGGTGGGCACCTTTGGGGCTGCTTGCCCCAGGTGCCAGAACCCTTAGTTATAGCGTGTTGGAGTTCCACTATGAAAGTGGAGACAAACCTGTTGAAAGTCTTTGGATCAAATTTAGAGGAAAGTGCAACAAGGGTGATGTTGTGGTGGGTGTCTGCTATAGACCACCAGACCAAAAGGAGGAGGTGGATGAGGTTTTCTACAGATAACTACAGAAATTTCTAGATCACAGGCCTTGGTTCTCATGTGGGACTTTAATTACCCTTACGTCTGCTGAGAGGGCAATTCAGCAGTGCACAGACAATCCAGGAAGTTTTTGGAGAGCGTTGAAGACAACTTCCTGGTACAGATGCTAGAGGAACCTTGCACCTCTTGACCTGCTGCTCACAAATAGAGAAGAATTGGCAAGAGAAGTAGAAGTGAATGGCAGCCTGGGCAGCAATGACTATTAGATGGTGGAGTTCAGGATCCTGATTAAAGGAGAAGCAGAACACAGACCCTGGACTTCACAAAAACAGATGTTTACTCCCTCAAGAAACTGATGGGCTGGATTCCCTGGGAGGCTATTCTGAAGGGGAAAGGTGTCCAGAAGAGCTGGCTGTATTTTAAAGAAACCCTACTTAAGGGCACAGGAGGATACCATTGTGATGTGCAGAAAAAACAACAAATATGGAAGGTGCCCAGTGTGGCTTAGCAGAGAACTCTACAATGAACTGAAACACAAAAGGGAAGCTTGCAAAAAGTGGAAGCTTGGAAAGATGACTAGGGTGGCTGTGGTGGGGTAGCCCCATGCTGCACTTTAAAAGCCCAGCACACATTATGGGCAGCAGAAGTCCTGCCCCCTAGACTCTGCTGGGCATGCTCAGGTTGCTGCCCCAGTATAAAAGGGAGCAGCTCAGTTCAGTCTGCGCTGGCCAGCAGAAAGGAAGGACATCTGCTGGAAACTCCTGCCCCAGAGCTGCATCAGCCCCAACCCGTGGGAGACTCAGAGGCCAGAGGGGATTCTATGGAGTGGTTGCCCTGCAAGGATTTCCTCGTGGCTGACACCCAGGACCTGTGAGAAAGCTGACAACAGCTGTCCCAGGACAGAGAAAGCCACAGTTCAGTGCTCCACTTTGCCCAGCCCAAGTAGGAAGTAGCCCAGGGGGCCCAAAGGGTTGAGTTAGCAAAAACCCAGTCAGCCTGTTTCAATCTGGATCCCTGCTGACTTGGGGCTATACCCCTGGCACCCACAGGGCCCTGGGGTGGGGCTCAGTGGAGCGGGAGGACCTAAGCCCCCCTACCAGGGCTCTGTTCCCCATCATAGACCATTGTATTTACTCTGTGGCTACTAGGCTGCGCTGCCCTGACCAGAGGGCTGCTCACAGATTATTGTATTGACTCTCTGGCTACTCGGCCATGCTGCCCTACGCCTAAGGGCCTGGTACTGATTCTGGCTGCTAGGTCAAACTGTCCTGGTCCTAGAGATTTGCACGGACCTAACCTCTGGGCTGTACTGCCTCAGCACAGTTAATTAAAAAGTGTTGCAAGGGTACCCTATATGCTAATTGTGTCCCCTTTGTATTTCCCCACTGGGGGCACTAGAGGGGTGTACCCCACAATAGGCATATAAAGATATTGCTCAGGCCTGTGGGGATAAAATCAGAAAGGCCAAAGGGCAATTGGAGTTACAGCTAGTAAGGGATATGAAGGATAACAGGAAGGGGTTCTACAAGAATGTCAGTAACAAGAAGAGGATAACAGATGGTTTAGGTCCCTCACTGAATGGGGCAGGTACCATTGTGGTGGATGAGGTGGAAAAGGCTGAAGTATTCAATATTTTTTTACCTCGGTCTTCACAGGCAGGGTCAACTCCCAGGCCACTATACTGCATAACACAGAATGAAGAGGAGAGCGGCCCACAGTGATAGAAGGTCAGATTCAGGACTACTTAAAGAAGCTGGACTTGCACAAGTCTATGGGGCTGGATGAACTGCATTCAAGGGTGCTGAGGGAGTTGGCCAAAGTGATTGCAGAGTCCCTAAACATTATCTTTGAAAACTCATGGTGAACGGGCGAGGTCCTGGATGATTCAAAAAAGGCAAATATAGTACATATCTTCAAGAAAGGGAAAAAGGTGGACTTGGGGAACTACAGACCAATCAACCTCACCTCAGTCCCCAGAAAAATCATGGAGTAGGTCCTCAAAGAATCCATTCTGAAACACTTGAAGGAAAATAGAGTGCTCAGGAACAGTCAGCATGAAGTCACCAAGGGCAAATCATGCCTGACCAACCCAATTGCCTTCTACAATGAGATGACTGGCTATGTGGATGCGGGAATTACTGTCAATTTGATATATCTCAATTTTAGCAAAGCTTTTGACATGGTTTCCCACAGCATTCTTGTCAGCAAGTTAAGGAAGTATGATTTAGTTGAATGGACTGTAAGGTGGATAGAAAGCTGGCTAGATCATCGGGCTCAGTGGTAGGGATCAATGGCTCAGTCTCTAGTTGGCAACCAGCAACCAGTGGAGCACCCTAGGGGTTGGTCGTGTAGCCCATTCTAATCAACATCTTCACTAATGATCTGGATGATGTGATAGATTGCATGCTCAGTAAATTCGCAGATGACACTAAGCTGGGGGCAATGGTAAACAGGCTGGAGGGCAGAGATAGGATTCAGGGAGACCTTGACAAATTGGAGCATTGGACTAAACGAAATCTCGTGAGGTTCAACAAGGACAAATGCAGTGTCCTGCCCTTAGGATGGAAAAATCCCATGTACTGCTACAGGCTGGGGACCAAATGGCTAAGTAGCAGCACTGTAGAAAACGACCTGGGTGTTATGGTGGATGGGAAGCTGGATATGAGTCAACAATGTGCTTTTGTTGCCAAAAAGGCAAATGGCATATTGAGCTGCATCAGTAGGAGTGTTGCCAGCAGATTGAGGGATATGATTATGCCCCTCTATTTTGGCATTCTTGAAGCCACATCTGGAATACTCTATCCAGTTTTGGTCTCCACAGTACTGAAAGGATGTTGACAAATTAGAAAGAGTCTAGTGGAGGGCAATGAAAATGATTAGGGGGTTGAGGCACATTACTTACAAGGAGAGACTGAAGGAATTAGGCTTATTTAGTCTGCAGAAGAGAAAACTGAGTGGGAATTTGATAGCAACCTTCAACTACTTGAAACAGTGCTCCAAAGAGGAGGGAGCTAGGCTGTTCTCAGTAGTAACAGGACATAACAAGGAGCAATGGTTTCAAGTTGCAGATGGGGTGGTTGAGGTTGGATATTAGGAAAAACTTTCTTACTAGGAGAGCGGTAAAGCATTGGAATGGGTTGCCTAGGGAGGTGGTGGAATCTCCATCTTTGGAGATATTTAAGATCCAGTTAGAAAATACCCTGGCCGGGATGATTTAGTGGGAGCAGTCCTGGTTTTAGCAGGGGGTTGGACTAGATGACCTCATGAGATCCTTTCCAACCCTATGATTCTATGACTTGGATTGTATACCTGATTTTGCTACCGGCTTGTTGGGTGCGCTTAGGTAAGTTGCTTCACTTCCCAATGCCTCAGTTTCCCCTACGAATAAAATGGGGATGATGAACCTGGCCTCCTTTGTGAAGTGCTTTGAGATATACTGATGGAAAGTGCCTTGAGAGTTAAATATTAATATCTGACTAAAAGCTACCTATATAGTTATCCATGTAGCCATCCATTAATGGTCCCTTATCACACCCAAGACTGAACTAAAAAATAACCCAAACTTTGATGTACACCTCTCAGTAGCTGTAACAGTGAAAATTTTCAAACCCTCTAATATGTGAATAAAGCTTTTCAATGCCCGAACAAATGATAGTCCCATTTAAAAAACTTTAAGCAATAGAACAGCTAATATACTGTGTATGTGCACAGAGTACACAGAACAAGCATATGGTTATTAAACCAGTCTGGGTCAGAATAGTTTTTATCTAGAAGCTTCGTATGAATTATTATTTTTTTAGCAATACGTAAAAAAAATTTTGTGAGCTTGAGCTTTTTAATGTTGTCTGCTACCATCTAGTGCTTGTACAAGTTAATTACAATGCTGTCTGTACATGTCTGGATGGTAGCATACACAACTGAAGGTGAATATGATTGTTTAATAGTCATAAAATGAAATCTGAGCTCAGACACATAAGAAAACCTGTTCTGTAACTGCACAATATAAAGAGACTTCTCATATTGGTATTTTTGGTTTGATTTTTAGTACAGCTGTTATTGACTAAACTCCCTGTATTTCAGATGTAGGGGGGTTACTATCATAGAATCATACATGAATCATGAAAGACACCTCAGTAGATCATCTAGGCCAAACCCCTGCTCAGAGGAAGGAAGAGAACGCAGTAGGTCGTCTAGGCCAACCCCAAGCTCAAAGGATGGAAGGGACCTCAGTAGACCATCTAGTCCAACCCCCTGCTCAAAAGAGGACCAACCCAAATTAAATCATGCCAGCTAGGGCTTTGAGAATCCACAGTTTAAAAACTTGAAGGATAAGTATTCCACCCCTCCCTATGTAACCCATTCTAGTGCTTCACCACCCTCATAGTGAAAACTTTTTTCCTAATATCAAGCCTAAACTTCCTCCACTGCACCTTGAGGCCATAGTTCCTTGTTTTGTCACCTGCAATCACTGAGAACAGTCTAGTTCCCTCCTCTTTGGAACCTCCCTTCAGGTAGTTGAAGGTTGCTATCACATCCCTCCTCATAGAGCCCTGCACGGATACAAATACGTGGATCCGTATCCAACCTGCATCTGCAAAAGATGGTCCACGGATATCTGTGTTGTATCCACGGATGTGGATATAATGCGGATATCCACGGATTTGCAGGGCGCTACCTCCTCACTCTTCTTCAGACTAGGTAAGCTCATAAGTCATGTGCTGCAGCCCTCTAATCATTTTTGTTGCCCTCCACTGGATTCTCTCCAAATTGTGCATATTATTCTGGTAGCAGAAGCCCCAAACTGGACACAGTACTCCAAATGTGGCCTCACCACTGCTGGATAGAGGGGAATAATCACTTCCCTCAATCTGCTGGCAATGCTCCTACTAATACAGCCCAATATGCCATTAGCCTTCTAGAGACTGAGGTGAGGCTGACTGGTCTGTAGCTCCCTGAATCCTTCTTCTTCCCTTATTAAAAAATAGGCACTGTAGTTACTTTTTCAAATTGTCTGGGATGTCCCCTGATTGCAATGAGTTTTTCCATGATGATGTCCTGAATGGCAGCTTGAATAACCTGTCAAAGGAAAGGCATGCTGCAGGAGCTCAGGTGAAGGCTGGAGGAAAAGTCCCCATATTTGAAGGACTTTCCAAAAAAGCCTAAGATAAGCAAGTTTGTCTTGCAACATGCCCCTTAGCTGGCAGCATTGCAGCTCAATGCTTGTGGAAGATGTACCCTTAGGAGGATGAAGGGTGGGCCTCTCAAGAGTGAAGTAATCCCCCTCAGTACAGAGTTGCTAAAAGCAGCAGCTTTTTATTGTATAAAGTTGCAACTTTTGTGCATATGTGGCAGCTTTCATGACTTAAATACTTAACATTGCTAGAGGCAGCAAAAATGGTTGGCAAAGAGGTGCACGTATGGCATGAGTGAAAAGCCCCCAGCTCAGGGCAAACTTGGTGGTCAAGCAGGGTCCAGGTGTGCCAATCAAGCAAGAAGTAAATGGTTGAAAACAACGCCAAAAAAGGATGAAGGAAGATGCAGAAGGATGTCCCACCCCCAGCCCCGGGATGCCTCAGTGATTGATTCGTCCATAAATTAGTTTGACTCAGTGGTCAAAGAGAGGAAGACCAACATCAACACAACAGGGGTCGGTGCATATTCAAAGCTTCCTTGCCTCTTCAATTTAGGCGCCTAAGATAACTTGGACCTGACTAGTTACGAGTAAGCACTATGTCTCGTAGGTATGACTGTGGTTATGTGAGTGTAAGAGTATTGTGTTTTGTGTCTTATGTTGTATCATGTGCTGCCTGACCTATTTCAGATTGTTGATGTATTGGGCTTTGTTCGCTTTGCACTGTAGCTATATGTATCTGGATCAGAAGGCCTATGTGGGTAAACAAGACCTCCTTAATGTTGGGATAAATCTGGTAGCTCATTGTGTTTTCTGTGTAGCTTTATTAAATGGTTTGTTGATTGTAATCACTGTACTGCCGCTCAATTTCCCATAATGTTGTATTCATATACACTGCCAGTAAATGTCACAAAAAAAGGTGATCAGCATTAAAGGAGTGTCTGGTTTCTCTCTCCCCCTCTCTGACCCCACATAACAATAATGGCTAATAGCTGTGCAATCACAGCAGCTACCTCCTTCAAGACCCTCAGATGAATTGCAGCCAGTCCCAAAGATTTGTGCATGTTCAGTTTTGCAACTAGTCCTTGACCAGTTCTTTCATCACTGTGGGTTGCTCACTTCCTCCCCAAATTGGACTGCTCAGTACAGTAATCTGGGAGCTGATCTGTCTGTGAAGACGGAGGCAAAAAAAGCAGGTAATGCTTCATCTTCTTGCACATCATCAGTCACTAGGTTGCCTCCCCCATTCAGTAAGGGTCCCACACCTTCCCCAACCTCTTTCGTGTTGCTAATATACCTCTAGAAACCCTTCCTGTTATTCTTCACATCCCTTATAGCTGCAGCTTCAGTTATGCTTTGGGCATCCTATCTGAGAAATATCTCTATGTGCCTCCCTGCTCATCTGTCCAAGCTTCTGCTTTGTGGAAGCTTCCTTTTTTATATCTGAACTTGCTGAAGATTTCTCTGTTAAGCCAAGCTGGTTGCCTTTCATATTTGCTATTCTTTCTGCACACCAGGATGGTTTGTTCTTATACCCTCAATAAGGTTTCTTTAAAATACAGCCAGCCCTCTCAGACACCTTTCCTCTTCATATTAACCTCCTGAAGATCCTCCCTATCACTTCCCTGAGGGAGTCAAGTTTGTGTTTCTAAAATCCTGCATCTGTATTCTGCTGCTCTCCTTTCTTCCTTTTGTCAGGATCCTGAACTGTTGCCAGCCTCTTCTACTTCCTTTATCAATTCTTCCCTGTTTGTGTAAGTACGGTCTGATCCTGAAGCTTTTTCCTCTCTCAGTAAATTTGCCATGGGAGAGCTCATTTAGATCCTGCATAATCATGGGAAATGGTGGGGCAAAATGACTTGTTGAAGAACACACCAGGAGTCAGTGACTGAGACAAGATTAGAACTCAACCTGTGGAGATCCTCAGCCATGGATTCATTCTCCAAAAGTCACACTGCAGTTTAATATGTAGTATGCTGTGGAACATGACCAGATACCCTGATGATATTGGTCTCATCCCAGTATTACGGGCTTTGTCTAATGTATGCAATTATAATCCACCCCATGCCCCAAAACTGTCCTGATTTTTCACCCTTCCAGTCTGGTCATGCTATCAAAGACCAAACCCTCTCAGTCAGTTTCATACATCTCACGTAGCTTCAGAGAGAAGTACCATGCGTTCTTCCTCGGTCAGAAAGACAGAGGGAGGATGGATAGATAGATAGCTAGATAGATAGATAATTTATGGGTAATCTGCAAGGTTTGGGCAGAGGTATGAGTTGTTAAAATAAAATAAAATAAATCCAATGTCTAGACAAACCCATTTACAAATTTCTCATGCTTACAATATCTGCAGCTGAGGAAAACAATTATTTGTTAAAATCATTTGATTGCTAAATCCCTATACAGTGATTATTCCTAACTGTGCTGGCATCTACCATAATAAGAAAGCCAGGAAGTTGCTTGGTTCAGTATATTGGCCAGCATTCTAACAGATGTTCCTATTTTTGAGGCCAGTGGAAATTCAATGACCTGTTTTCTTTCCTTTTTTGTTATTCCCCTTCCTTTATGATCAAATACCAGGAAGGACAAGATATTTCATTTAATTCTCAAGTTCTAGATGGAGGAAAAAGTCTGCTGCCTGGACCATTTCATCAGGGGATGAAGTCTTTGTTTTGCTCTGCTAGCCTCACAACAACACTGGACACAAGTTAGACACCAGGAAAATTCTTGGCACTGAAGCACGGCAAGTTATGGCCAAGAAGAACAAAGGATTTCAACTAATTACAGTTCTGTCTTTGCCCAATCTCATAAATATTTATGCAAGTGCTTAATTTTACAAACCATAAGTATTCTATTAAAGGCAAGCATGCTTTGTGTCCGTGGGCAATGGGAGGCACTGAAAGAGCATAAAGTTAACCCCATGCGTAGCTGTTTGCCAAATCAGGACTTTGATGGTTAAACTAGTGATGTGTGTCTGTACATATATACATTAAATAAATTAAATAAATATTAATAGTGATGTGTGTGCGCGCGTGTGTGTGTGTCAGAGACAGTCCAACACATAGTGGCAGGATGTAAGATGCAGGCAGGAACAGCATACACTGAACGGCATAACCAAGTAGCTAGCATTGTGTACAGGAACATCTGCACAGTGTATGGGCTAGACCCTCCCAGGACCAGATGGGAGATTCCACAGAAGGTCGTGGAGAATAACAGGGCTAAGATTCTGTGGGACTTCCAGATCCAGACGGACAGGCAGGTTCTGGCCAATCAACCAGACATCGTGGTAATAGACAAGGACCAGAAGACAGCGGTGGTGATAGATGTAGCAGTGCCAAGTGACAGCAACATCAGGAAGAAGGAGTATGAGAAGCTGGAGAAGTACCAGGACCTGAAAGAAGAACTAGAACGGATGTGGAAAGTGAAGGCCAAAGTGGTCCCAGTGGTGGTAGGGGCACTCGGGGCTGTGACTCCTAAGCTGGGAGAGTGGCTCCAACAGGTCCCAGGAACAACATCAGAGCTCTCTGTCCAGAAGAGTGCAGTGCTAGGAACAGCTAAGATACTGCGCAGAACCCTCAAACTCCCAGGCCTCTGGTAGAGGACCCGAGGTTGAGGAAGACACATACCACCCATAGGGGTGAGAGAGGAATTTTTTTTTAAATATTAAAATATATTAAATATCCTTCCCCACAGGGACTGTAGCTGAGTGGGGCCCTGTTCAGGAAAATCTGACATTTTGTCTAAATTACTTGGATCTATCTATCTATCATTTTAGCTTACTGCCCAGTTCTGTAATATCTGAGGGCCTTCCATGTAAAACCAATAGCAAATAGCAAATACTTTTTGAATGGGGGTTTGTTTTTCCTTTTATTTTCATGGCGCTGGGCAGCTGGTAAGGAATGAGAAGTAGAAGGGGGTATCATATCATGAGAGTCATTCTATCAGATAGGCTATATCTACATGCACAGTTTTATTTCAAAATCAGTCCTTTCGAAATGGCTTATTTCGAAATAAAACCCTTATTTCGAAAGGGCTCGTTTCAAAATAAGGAAAACCACGCAATCGAAATGGCCGTTATTTCAAAAGGGATATTTCGAAATAATGCCAATTGGACCGCTGTTTCGAAACAACAGGTCTAATGGCGTTATTTCGAAATACACCTTTTGAAATAACGGCCGATTCTTATTTCGAAGGGATGGGGTCCGTCCTTTCGAAATAAGAAAACATCGTGTAGACCTAATTTCTTTTATTTCGAAATAATGAGTGTTATTTCGAAATATAAGTGCCGTGTAGACATAGCCATACTTATCTCTGTCTCAAAAGAGCAAAATAACACATGGTGCATTGCAAAAAATTACACCACAGACAAAGCATATTTGGCCAGGAAATTCTCTGGGTGGTGATGGCCAGGTTGAGGGGCAACTGAACACAGTCTATGGGCTGCACCAAGAGCTCAGTTCCCATTTAAGCAGCAAAATAGGAGATGGATTTTCAACAGGGATCAGCACCCACCCTGCACCCAACACCCTGAGCACTTTGAAAACCTGCTCCTTATCTAGATCATCTCACCCTGGGGGTGCTATGCAGGGTGAGGTAATGGGCGTGAGGCTGCAATGATGGGCCAACTAGCAAAGATCACTTTTGGAAATGTTGCAGTAGGACTGGGGTATAGTAGGGGACAATGCTGCATCTCTCCACATTCTTGTTGCCCAGTGAAAATGAACAGGATCTGGCTTCCTTCCACATGCTATGACAAAGAGGGGTGATTGAGCTCTCAGGCGTGAGGCACAAGACAAGTTTGTCCTAACTGGAGTGAGCAGCAGCCAAATCCATGACCATGAGACTGAGTCAGTACAAGAAGAACTTAATCAAAAAAGAAAAAAAGAAAAAACCATAACACCCAACCTTACTATGAAATATCAGCAGTTCATTTTCTTTCCCTTTGCAGGTGCTGAAAACAGTGGGATCCTCAGCATTCAAACTCCTTCAGACATTGAAAAACAGCCAAAATGCAAAGCCCTGGGCATCAAAGATTATCTGCTTCCCTGACAAACTGATGGGAACATAATAATAGCCATACTGGGTCAAACCAATGTTCCCTCTAGTCCAGTGTCCCATCTTCTGAGGGCATGAAGAGAACAGATAATCATCGAGTGATCCATCCTGTCACACAACAAACAAATTAAATGTCAAGGCAAGCAAATATGTTTTATATTTGAATTTATTTATTCAAAAATATATTTATTCAATATTTGGCTTTGATGGAGACCTTTTCCTTTTAAGCGTTAACTTTCAAGGTGACAATGTTGCTGGGAGTCCCGCAGAGTAAAAAAGAATGACGAAACATGCATACAGTGTGTATGTCTAGACCGTGGGAAAAGAGGGATCTGTAGCGTCTGTAGCCAGACTGTGCTAGATTAATCTAGCTGTCATGAATAACAGCATTGCAGCTGTATCATCTTAGGCTTCAACATGGACTAGTCACCTAAGGACATAACCAGGTTTCCTAGCAGACTTATACTAGGGTGGGTGGATTGCTTGAACGTAATCCATGATGCCATGTTTTAACTATTGTTACCTGTGCTACCTAGAGTAAAGTTAGGATGAGCATGCCTGCCCAGGCTCCAAACCCACCTTCTTTTGCAGTGTAAATATCCCCAGTGACAAAGCGTAAGAGGATAGAGACCCTACATTGTTCAGAGTGCTTTTGCAGTACAGGCTCTGTCCCTGAGCCATTACCACTTCAATGACACAGTACAACATACACCAGGCACAGCTTGCTGGCATTAGCGTATTGACTCTGCTTCAGAGTTTCACTACCTGAAAAAAAGTTCAGGCCTGGTTAAGCTGGGTTCTGCCTGTGTAGAGCAGGCACAAGGCCCCCAGTGTCAAATTCCATAAGAAGTGATGATGCCATAATACTCAGTTCCCTCCATCTTAGCCCAATGAAGTGGCCTAGAAATGGCCAGTAAGGAAGCCTGTCTGATTGCCAGTAGTAAGTAAAAGCTGTTTGTGCAATAGGCATCTCCTGTTTGAGAGAGACTTCTTATAACATGACGCCACTATCCTGGGACATAATATCAGTAAGGTTATGGCACTTCTTCACCCACTCCTAGATGCCTTCTCCTTCCTCTACCATTACCAGCCCCTGATTCCCAAAAGCTTTTTCTCCTGCCACTTGATTATTCAAGGCTCACTTTAATTTCTCTTTCTGCTTCTCTCAGCTCCATGCGGCTTTTCTTTCCTGTTATTTATGAGTCACTGAAGATTGATTCTATTATTCAGCCATCAGAATGGATTTGGGGAGGAGGGATCATGTGCCTTGTTTTAAATGCTGAATATGGCCCCAGAAAAGCTTTTTGGAACTAAGGGCATTTCAGAAAGATTAAAAGGAAACCATTACTCAATTCCACTGCAGCTCCCAAGTTTCTTTTTCTAACCATTGATGAATTTCAATTACGAGGGCTAATTCCTGTAGTTTATCTCCAGTAACCCCTTTCATCTCCCAAATAACATGCTCACAGCTGGACCTCAATATACAGGCTATTATTTTCCAGAATGAGTTTAGTCTAGAGACCATTGCTGTTTGCTGTACAAAGGGGTGTCTGTCTCACAGTGGTGAACAAGAGGTTAATGGGAGGTTGAGAGCTCAGTGAACTCACCTTGCAGCACCAGGAGGATATGTCAGGACTGATTTGTTCTCAGATGCCACTGGGGAGAAGCTGAGCCTTTCATGAAGAGTGTGAAAGATTTGGGGAAAGGTCGGGGGGATTGTGTTTGAGTGCCCCTGCACTGGCGATGGACTGCAGAGGAGGAATTAGCCCCAGTGATAAGCTGTGAAAAAGGGGTCAGGCCTCAGAAAGATAACCCTAGAAGTCATTGTTCTGCAACAGCAGCTGGGACAAACCCAGAAGAAAGTAAAGCTCAAGCCAAGGACTGGCGGAAGTCATGTCACTTTGTTCTGTTTGGGGTTTTCTGTCCTCTGCGGAGGGATTGTGAGAAGAAGTCCAAAAATATGTAATGCAGCCCATTCTTCTGTCTGCAGAGAGGCCCAAAATGGCAGAAAATACTGTGTTGATAATTAGAATTATGGAAAGGCACCATTTATGCTAGTCTTTAAAGTGAACTGGTTGGAGGGTTCAAACAAAAATATAAGCAGGCCCTGTCAAGGCTGATGGCAGAGAGTGCGAGGGAAAAATCCTGCTGTGGCACATCCCATCTGGAAGGGGCATGCAGGCTACAGGTTTCCTATGCAGGAGGACTAACAGATCTAGGTTTGGATGCTGTACGGGGAGATGGGTCCAAAAACAAAGTGAGGAGTTTCACTGTAGAAGATTCACAGTAGATTCACCTTCCAGCCTGGAGTGACTAGGTGCAGAGTACAGAGACGTTTTTGTGAAAACGGAGAAAACAGCTGAGTCCGGAACATTCTGCTATGACTAGGGCCTTACTAATTTCACCATCATGAAAAATGTGTCATGGACTGTGAAATAAGCTCTTCCCCATGAAATCTGATCTCGCCCATGATTCTGGGAGTGCCCCAGATAAGGCCTGCTTGCTGTTAGTCCCAGCGGAACTGAGAATGAGCTGATTTCCCCTTCATGGCTTAATAAAGTTGACTTTAAATGGGTCCCCTGGCATACGTCAACTTTATAAAGTCGACTTAAATGGCTCTAATGCATTAGGTTGACTTTATTAAGTCGATTTCAATGGGCACGTTGTGTTAAGTTGACTTAATAAAGTCGACTTAACCCTTAAAGTTGACTTTAAGGGCAGGAGTTATTAAGTTAACTTAAGCAAGTCTTTAAGTTGACTTAATGAACTCCAAATGTCGCTAGGGAGTTGCTTAAGTCAACTTAAGCTTCCGGTGTAGACATACCTCTTGTTTGTGATGCATGGTAAGCTTAGATGTGAAGTGCCTCTTGGTTATTAAGGACTTTCTTTAAGGATCATCACCACAATAATCCTGTTTAATTAAAGATCCACCATATTCAGTAACCTTGTTTTTCATAATCAAATGCTGTTTCCCCAGCCTGATCATCAATTTGCCAGGGCCAATAATTAATAATCAATTTATCATTTTTAAGTGGATGTAAGTATAAGAGTGTAATGTTTTCAGGCTCAATCTAAACCAATAAGGGGTTGCATCACAACCTGCCCTGTAAGCCTGGATGTCTTAAATGCTCTGGTGCTATGGCTCACAGCCCAGAGACCAAGATCCAGCAGGCAATTATGCAGTTCCCCTACCATCTGTGTTTATACATGGTGATCTCCCCTTGCAAAGGACCAGGTAGACTCTCCTTTTAAAATGTGACCCAGAACACACATAGAGGCCAAGATTTTCATTAAAGCAAGTCCTGACAGTGTTCAGCCACATGCCAAAATTGGTGAAGATGATGCTTATTTTCAAAAGCACTTAATGGATTTAGGAGCATGAGTCCATTGAAATTAAATGATGCTTTTGAAATATCTCCCTGTTAAAGTCTAAATCCTTAGCCTAGGTCACTGAAAGCTGGGGTCAATGGTAATTTTGCCTATATAAGAACTGTAAGTGTGGATTTTAGATGCTAAATAAAACTCTACAGCTCTAAACAAGGTATACCATGACACTCTGCCGAGTTACAAGAACTTGAAGTTAGATCTAGGGTTGCACAATCACTACTAGCCAGGCTGCATAGTTATTTCCATATATAATCATGTTGAAGTCAATGGTCCACAATGATGAACACAGTTTAGTTCAGGTACTTTACTATTTCTATAACCAAAGAACCACAGACTCTAGTGGAGACCAGGACTGTGCTGTGTTATATGAGCCATGCACACATGGCCAAAATAGAATGCCCTTGTCTCAAAGAGCTTTCAGTTTATAGAGACAAGACTTATAGGGTACATCTACACTGGAGCCTTAGGTTGACTTAAGGAAGGTTAGGTCAACCTACAGATTCCTGAGACCACAGTGGGCTTTTATTAAGTCAACTTAACCACTTCCTTAAGTCAATGTAATAACAGCACCTCTTAAGGTCAACTTAAGCCAATATAGACAGGGAAAGCCCTTAAGTCAACCAAATTGGCTTCCAAGCCCCCTCCCAGGATTCCCGTCCACCAGGAAGGGTCAACCTAGCACTTGCCAGTGTGGACACAGGCATTCGACAGGAGTTTTCAATGTGGACTCTCTAAGTCAACTTAACAAGTTCAACTTTAAGTTGACTTAAGTTGACTTTGTTAGGTCAACTTAACAGAGCCTCCAGTGTAGATATACCCATAGGCTATGTCTACACTTACACTTTAAATCAAATAAATGATGATTAATATGATTTAAAGTATTGCATGGCTACACTAGCTTTTCTTAGTTTGAAATAAGGACCTCCCTCAATTTTAAATAAGGAAAGGCCATTTTAAAATTATAAAACCTCCCTTAACTTTGAAATGACAGTTAGATGGGAAACAGAGGCAGAGAGAGGTGAAGTGTCCCAGGCTGACTGCACATTGATTCTCAGACCATTGCACTGGTCTTTTTTAAAAAACTTTTTTACTCTTTTTTTTTATGAGCCTGATTGTGCACCCATAGATGTCACTGGGAGTTTTTCCACTTACTTCAGTGGTAGCAGCATACAGCACAGTCTGTTCCCGACATTTCTGGCTGCTCACGTTTCCATAAAGAAGCAGTGGTGGTTCTTAAATATGACCCCAGGGGTTCTTCTGATGCAATTTGTGTTTTAATTTTGTGACTTAGTGCCTAGCTGCCAGGCTGAGGGATGCTTCATAAATTAACACAGTACATAAATAAATCAATTAGAGAGGTAAATAGCAGAGGGAGTGAGAAATTAAGCTTTAGGCAAAGGATATCGCCTCTGCTTAGATTTGAAATGTGATACAGAAAGTCATTATTGTCCCTAATTTTCTGGAGAACTTACCTCCCTTTCCTTTCTTCCCCAGATGACAGCTATTGTCCTTGGGCTGCCAAATTGCAGTCCTTAAAGCTGCCAAGGGAAGGGGACACAAAGAGAGGTAAAATTCCCTGTGCCCCATTGTTTTTCTTTGCAATTGTTTCTCTCTTGGCTTGAGAAATGGTATTTTCACAGACTTTCACTCCAGCTTTTAAAAATGCATTTTTGCCTTTCATCCAGGCTCAACATTCATTTGGCAAAGACAGAGGTCTCAGATGAGATCAATGCCAGACCCTATAATTTACATAATGAGAGACCCCAAGCCTAGTTGAAAAGAGCTGGCACTGGAAATAGTTAAAATAAAGAAAGGATGGGAGAAAACAGAATGCAAGTGACCTAACTGAGATCAAACAGAGTCAGTCTACACTGCAGAATAAGGTCAGGGTTAGAACCTGAGTTTGCTACCCAAGGATTTATGCCTACAGCCATTTGTAATTTCAGGGTAAGAATTGTTGAACCCTGGATACCAACCTGAAGCTCCAGCATCCACACTGTATATTCAGGTCCAAGTCCAAGCACCCAAATCCCAGACTTTCTCACACCCTCCTAAAATATGGTTTCTCTTGCCCTGCTTTCATGGCACAGTTTGGGAACATGTGATTACCCACCAAACTTGCCCATCTAGAGGACAAAGAAAACTGGCCCATAGGACAGGGGACTGCTTTTGGTGAACTTCCAGAGCATGAGTTCAGCAGCACTATATTTACCCTCAAAGAAAGAGACCTTGAACCCTGGGTCCCAGCTTGACTGAGGCTCAAACCCTCCCCCTCTGAGGGCCTGGAGCTGAGCCCAGATTAGTGTGATTGCTGTATAGACAGAAGTAGGAGTTAGGCTTGAGTCTAGTTCAAATGCTGGGCTTACATTGCAGTGTAGACATTTCCGTAGGAGGTCTGTGTTGGAAGAATCAAAGTCTCCAGACTGAATCCAGTGCCCCATCTACTAAAGAGAGGCCATCTGGGCTGTCAAGTTTCCACACCAACATGGCTTGTACCTCCTTACTCTTTTCCACAGCAGGGACTTAAGAAAATCTGCCACTCTAAGCAAACCTCCTCTCGTGACACCACCTGTGGTGGGCAGAATTGAGTAAAGGTGTCACAGTGTGTCAGGTGTCTAGTCTGACCAAAAAGAGAAGCAACACCAGTGTGTACACGACTAAGGGCTAATGGGACAATGACATCCCACTCAGCTGCTCTCTCCAACAGCTTTTAAGCAAGGAAGCTTCCACATTTAAATGAACTTTCAACACCACACACACTAGCAAGTCAGAGAACTGTACTGCCCAAGGGTGTGTTAGGAAGAAGTAACTATGAATAAAATACAGCAGAAAAGCAAAAGTCTTGGATCCCCATTTGCCTAATTTAAAGCAAAAAATCAACTAGAAAAGAAGGCAAATCTAAAAGGCAAGTTCATGACTTACATTTTTCTGTGCAGGTGTTCCTTATATTGTTCCCAAAGTGTGCCTGATGTTGTTTTGTTGGACAGAGATTAAAAAAAAAAAAAAACACAACTATTTTCACTCACAATGGTTGGTGATTTCTGATAGTCTAAGTGTTACTGAGAATTCTTTTTGAAGGCGGAGGAGCTACTTCACACAGCAGATCCCATGTGTTAGTCACAAAGTCCTAAGGGGGCTATCATCTCCAAACCAAGTGATCATCTATTGCTAATTTTACTCTTTAGACAGACACGAGGAACAGATATATGGCTAGAAAACTAGTTTCATTCCCCACCCCCCAATCCTTTTATTCTGGCTACTTCCTGATCAGTACAGTTCTTCCACTCTTTTCAGGTATTGAAAAATGTTATGGAATCTGAAGGAGTCAGGAAAAAAAATGTGCAACTTACAGCTTGCCTTGTCAGAGCCAGTGTAGACACACCACTTTAAGGTTCTTTTATAACAGTGAGCCAACATCGGTGATGGACGATTCATTAAAAACCAGACTGGAGAAAGCACTGAAAAATATAGTGTAGGGAAAATATCTTGCATTGCCCCTGAGACAGACTTAATGACCTAATAGGGCTTAAAATACAATGGTGACAGCTAAAGAGTATATTTATTTTACTGCAGTGAAATCAATCCCAGCAGGAGCACTGTGCAGGGACAGAGGGATTTTTTAGAATGTTATAGCAATCTGATCATCCAAAATGTTCTTTTAATGCCCTCAGTGTAAAACATATTTATGATGGTTATTTATCTAGCACCTTCCTTCTTGAAGAACCCTAAAGCATTTTATAAACTTGAAGCTTGATTCTGTATTGTATTGACTCCAAGAAGTGCTTGGGGTTGACCAATAAAATTTATCCCAATACATACAATAAACATCAGATAAGAATTAACATCAGCCCTTCCCAAGAGTGGAGTCATCAGGTCTGGAGCAGACTGGAGACACTTGGCAGGTTTAAGACAGAAGGTGAAGACAGGCTACCTTCTTCAGTTGAAACCCATGTAAAGGGCAGTAGGGGAGGGATGGAAATAGGCATCCTATACAAAACAGAACATTTCAGGTTAATGCCACCTGCTTCCCTATTGCGCCGTCTACTCCAGAAATGCCCAGTCAGATCTCAGGTATCCAGCCATAAAATGTCTCTGATCAGGGGCCCTTGTCCCAGTCCCTTCTGACAGGAGGTTTGAAGGTGGCACAGTTAACTGGTGACATCTCCAGCAAGCCAGTCTGCCTAACAGCCAGACCTGATGCTTTGCCATCTGTTTACAGTTTGATACACAGCTCATTCTAAGCAAGCACATTTATTCTGGCAGTAAAAGCATTGCAGAGAAAACATTCTAAAAGTATACATGCTCTCCAGAGGTCATCCATCAGTCATGTTTGGCCCTAGTAGGTCAAAGTCTTTCCAACTCTTTGACAAGGATTGAGTTCTCCTTGAACTGAAGGTGCAGTCCATTTGCTTGATCAAAAAGAAGGCCTCAATTTAAACAGTTCTATACCAAAAGTCACTTTCTTGATCTGTTGGTCTCTGAACACCCAGTTTGAACAAGTAAAAGCCTCCCCAAGGGACAATACCACTCCAAAGGTGTTTATAGCCTGAGTGAATCACTTTAATCACACTCCCTCACCACACACACACACACACACACACACACACACACACTTTGGTTCCTGGAGAAGTTGTGGTAACCATCCTGCACCCTAGCAGGTGCTTACTGTTCCTGAACCACAGTGATACATAAATGTAATACAATACACAGAGGCAGCTTTTGGGGTAAGCGAACAGGTGGCCACCTAGGGCCCCCAGCAGTAAGGGGGGCCCAATAGCGGCCACCTGCTCCACCAACCCTTGCTCCCATGGGGAAGCGGGGGCACCACAGACCGTCAGGGCCAGAGGCTGTTCCACCCGCCTTCCTGCTGGCCTCCCTGCAGAGGCTGCAGAGCAGCCAGCCCAGCCCATATCCGCCAGGCTGCGCCTCCCCAAGGGGTGGAGAGAGCCAGCACTGAGCTGTGGTGAGTGGGGCTGGGGCCCTGGAGCAGCCACTCCAAAGAGTTTACCCCTGGCTCCCCCCAGCCCCCTGTAGGCCCTGGATCAGGACCATTCAGGCCTGAGAGGCCTGGGGGCAAAGCATCCCAAACTCTTCAGAGTGGTCACCCCAGGCCCTCGGCCCCGCATGCTGCAGCTCAGCACCAGCCCTCTCCACCCCCTGGGGAGGCGTCATGGGGTGGGGGTAGGCTGGACTGGCTGCTCCACCACCTCTGTGGGGAGGCTGGGTGGGCATGTGGGTGGAGCAGCCTCTGGCCCTGATGCTCTGCACCCCCCCATGGGAGTTGGAAGGGAGGTGGTTAGGGCAGCAGGGGGGACTGGGCTCCAGGGAGGGTGGTAATGGGGGCCTACAGGGGGCCCCAAATTCCCAAAAGCTGCCTCTGACAATATGGCCCCCAAAGATATTGTGCTGGATTGCAATATCTGCCACAGATAACGTGATGTTAAAAGACCTAAAAGCCCAATAGTTCTATGAACTCTGATATAGCAATATTGTAGTGATGATCATATCTTTATCCATAGACCTCACAAAAGGTGGTATCATCTCCATTTTGCAGAGGGAAAATGGAGGCATGGAGTGAGAGACTGATTTGCCCAAAATCACACAGCGGGCAAGTGATAATGCTGGATAAAAGTAAGGTCTGTTGTCTTAGTTAGAGCCCTCTCCCCAAAGCCATACTGCCTGCCAGTGTGGTATAATGTCCATCCTCTTGTTCCTTGCTTCTTTCATTCCATTTTTTTTTTTGGGGGGGGGGAGCGGCCTCAGTCCCCTTTTAATGGCAGGTTCATAGAAATAAGAAACTACAAATGAATGGAATTACTAATTCACCTTCAGGACAGCATGGCCTACGGCTTGGTACTCATGATTCCATCCCTCTTGACCCATACCAGAGTGTTTTCCTTTGGTCACACTGTAAGCCATGCAGTAACTTTTAGTCATTCAGAATGCAGCATAAACTTGGATGAAAATTTGAAATGACTAGAATCTAGAAAATAAATTCTTTAGAGTTCGGTCATTGGCTCAATAGCAATCTGACAATGTCCTTCAAAAAGTCAATGAAGTGTGCTCAATTCCTGGAACATAGCAGTTAGCAACAATGCTGGGGCCATGGAAGAAGTGTTGGGACTGAAGGAAGTTCCTTCCTTCCCAGGACACCACAATGCATCATGAAGGAAGATCCTCCATTGAGAAACAGAGATGGTGAAGAGAGCAGATGAAAACAGACCTTTATTTGTATTGAAAGGGTTCTCAACGGGGGTGGGTCATGAACTTATCATGGGAATGGAGGACCATAAGCTGTCAGCTGTTGGTCAGTAAGTCTCTCATTACATGAAGATGGATCATCAGTCTTTGGAGGGGTCAGCATAGACTATTTATTTGCAAATTTGAGAACTCCTACAGTATTTGTTTCACTCTCATTAAAGTGCTTTCTAAATGATAAAGGTCTAAGCCCGAGCACGCTGAAATTAGCAGAGGTCTTTCCAGGATTTTGTTTCTAGACTTAATGAGAAACAGCAGCTTGCCCTCATTATGTATTAGTTTCACTTTGCTCCAGGAGGAAAGCAAGTCTGGTCTATTTCAATACTGTTTTGTTTTGGTCAGGTGATTCACTTTCAGATGTGTTTACCTCACTTTCTGCTCTTAGTTCTTTTCTACATGGGAACATCTGGCAAAAATTAAGCCAAAATAATTAAAGGTGTGAATTTTAAGTGGATTAGTTAAATGTCATTAAATTCCTGTGTGGGCGCTGTTATTCAGAATTAAAATGGCCTTAATTCAATTGAGCTTAATTTTAAACTAAACTGAATTAAAGGTACTTTAATTCTGAATAACAGCAGCCAAACAGGGATTTAATAGCTTTTAACAACTCTCAAAGGAGTGTACATTTCTTCACAAGAGTGGCTCAAGAGATAAAAAATATTTATCAGTATGCATTTCAAGTGAATTTAATTTCAGTAAGTTTTATCTTTTATTTTGCTGCTGTGTACCTGATACCGTGGCTAGATGGATTTGGAGAGAGATAACGTAATGCCATTCCTGGCAATGTAAAACCTACCGTAGAAGATGAGAAATCAAAGCCTTGCTGCATAGATTAATATTTATTGCTTTATTGCAAAAGGTTATTTTCTTGTGTTACACCAGGAGATGCTGTGATAAAAATATTGAAGGAAATTACTCCATGGATTGAATATCCCTATAATTTTGCACTGATTTGATTTATTTTTAGGTTTGGCAGTAGTGTTATTCTGGTGGTTGAAAGTCTTGGTTTTATAAGTACTTATTAAATGGTTTTGTTTCTAAAAAAATCCACACAAAGAAAGCCAGAAGACATGGAGACTAACAAAAAGATTTAAGGTTTTTAGCAAACACTTGCACAGTCACCTTGCCTCATTCATGTCTACCTTAAAAAAGTTGCTTTAGCTAAAATACATCTGACACATTTAATGATATTCCACTAAGCACTCAGGTGATAAAGTGAGATTACATTTAAATTAGGAAATGGTATCCTTTTTAAAAAGCACCTATAGAGAGAGCTTGCCTCTTTCCCCTTGAAGTACCTATAAAAATGCTGCCACAGAGAGAAGATAGGCTTTGGTTATAATGAATATAGAGGATTCTTTACTGAAGCTGTTGGACGCAGATAAAACCGTAGTTGCCCCTGGCTCTTTAGCTCCCAGACTGATTAGCACAACTAAGATTATGTCTGACCCTTTGTGGGTGGAAGAGTGAATACAAGGAGTCATCCCTCAGCCCTACCTTGCATGCATGCCTGTGCAAAGACCAGGCCTACTCATTGCTGTGGAAGTTGTGAAGGCCAAAAGTATAATGGAGTTCCAAAAAGAACTAGATAAGGTCATGGAGGATAGGTCCATCAATGGTAATTAGCCAAGATGGTCAGAGGAACAATCCCATGCTTGGGTTAACCCTAAACCTCTGAATGCCAAAAGGTAGGAGGGAAATAATGGGACGACTTCTCTGAAATTTCTCTATTCTGTATGCTCCTTTTGAAGATCTGGTACTGACCATTGCCAGAAGGTCTCACATGCTGGTGTGCACTCCCCCAAAAGACTTATAAATCAGGCCTGATCTTATAGGCTGTGTTCACACACAGGCATTATTTCGATACAAGTTGTATCAAAACAACTTGTATCAAAATAATGCCTTATTTCAAAATAACTTAATTTGAATTAACAGTTTGTTAATTCGAATTAAGGAAAAAAGCTCAAAGCGAAATAGCAGTTTCAGGCAACAGTTATTTCGAAACAAGTCACTGTTGTTTTGAAACAACATGTTTGGACGGCATTGTTTCGAAACAATCGTTTCAAAACAACATTGTATCGTCCCCACATGGGGTTTAAGTTGTTTCGAGACAACACCGTTGTTTTGAAAGAACGGGTGCTGTTGTTTCGAAACAACCGTGCGTCGTGTGAACTGGGTATTTCTTATTTCGAAACAGCCTCTTGTTTCGAAATAAAAGTGCTGTGTGAACACAACCATAGTTCACAATTAGGATGATGTAAAACAGCTTATGTTGACCTAATTATATGTATGTCTACACTACAGTCTCATCCCACTGATGTAATTACCCTGCTACAGTGACATCATAAAACCATGTCCATGGGAGGCATAGGGCTTATAGAAATGTAGTTAAGGTGATGCAGTTTCTTAGCAGACACTGTGTTCTTCGCATCAGCTGTTGACTGTCTTCTCAATTTCACGACTCCAACTTGACAAGAAGGTCTGGCAGCTAGAGCCTGGCTGCCCCTGATCCCCACTCACAGCTGGGCTGGAGGCTCCCTGCTCAGAAAAACGGGAAGCCTGAGTGTGAAAGGGGGTCAGTTGGGCTCTTGGCTAGGAGTTTTGTGGAGGGCTCTCAGCCCCTCATGCCGCCCTTATGTTTTTGGTGGATGTGCTCCTGATCTTAACGCAAACCAGCAACAGAAGGAATGTACTGTAAAAGGAGGGTAGCTGCAAATCAACCTAACAAGGTCAACTCATGTAGACAAGCCCTGGGTCATTCCCAATGCATGAGCTCAGTATAAATGTAAAGAATTGCTGGGTGATCTCTCAACACCTCAGGTAAAATGGGCACAGCTACCCCCTGTACTGTACCATTCTTCGCAATGCCCACCCACAGATCCAGGCACTCATATCTTGAACAGAATTGGGAAACATGCCTTATGATTATATCAGTTGATTCAAGGAGCTTGATTTATTTAGTTTAACAAAGAGAAGGTTAAGGGGTGGCCTGATCAATCTAGAAGTACCTACATGGAAAGCAGATGTTTGATAAGAAGGTCTTCTTCAGCCTACTGGATAAAGGTATAACAAGAATCTAATAGCTAGAAGTTGAAACCAGACAAACTCAGGCAGTAAATAAGGCACGAATTTGTAAGTTAGGGTAATTAACCATTGAAATAGTCTGCCATGTATAGTGGTAGATTATCTATTACCACCAATGTTTCAAACAAGAATTAATTTAGGGAAATCCAATGGCCATTTATACAGGAGATCAGACTAGATACTCACAGTGGATCTTTCTGACTTTATGATCCACAGACACACATGGTTTTCTGGCTAACGAGATACTTACTCACAAAGAAATTATTTTGGATCTTCCTACCTCTAAATTCCCTTTTAGATTTAGGGCCTGATCCAACTCCTACTGAATGCAGTATTCTCTTCTATGGGCTTTGTTGGGACTTTGCATTCTGTACAATGGGACAGGTTGGGAGAAAGCGAGAACAAATCTATTCCCAGCGGATATTTCTTCCTATAAGACAATGCCTTGAATGAGAAATCAATGCTCTCATCCTTTATCAGCTCTGTGCTGCCTGTGTTCTAACAGGTCCTCCATATTATTCACTTGTTCTAAGTTTCAGGTATTTAAAGTGCAATATCCCTTAATTAGAAGTTTAAGGGGGATTGTAAAGAAATAATTGAACAAATCTAGTTAAACTGATTCACGTTCTCCCTTCCTTTCACACTTTGCAGTGTGTATCACCAAACTCTTCTAGCTAACTAAAATCTGGTGCCTAATGACATGATTACTTTACACTTCCTCTTAACCGATTAATTAAATGTGGTTCATAACTTTAACACCCCATGCTTAGTACAAGTAATTAACATGGAGAAAACAGCATTGTGCCACTGTAGTCCAGCAATCTTCCAGCTTTACCATTGCTATGTTTTTCCATGCACAAAAACAAAACAGATGCTTTCAGAGGGGTATATCCATTATTCATTACCAGGACACATTTCAGTGTGTTGCTGTTTTGTGTCTTACTCCATCAAGTCGCTGGCATAATGAGTTACCATGGAAGAAGGGAAAGCTCATAAATGAACAGAAGAGATACTAAAACTGCTTCTAATGTGTAGCTATTGCACCAAGAAGCGTTTTTTGTCTTCTTGGTTTTAAATCTGAAGGGAACAATAAGATCTTTCAGGCAGAGGCTATCTGTATCTTCACTGCATCTAACTGGGTTCTTTCCCTTGCCTTGCAGGTGAGGAGAGGGGTTAAGCACCATGACGCTACCAGGCAGGCAATAATAGATATAAGGGATGGTATGATTGATTTCAAACCAAGTTGTAGAGTTTCACTGATGCATAAGCAAGTAACAGCAGCTACTGAGGACCACAGTTCTTATAACCATACAACATAAACCTCATCTGCAAATCACAGTCTGCAGTGACAACCCCCAGGACTGATCAGCAACAACATCATAGGATCGTAGAAGATTAAAGTAGGAAAGGACCTCAGGAGGTATCTAGTCCAGCTCCTTGCTCAAAGCAGGATTAACCCCAACTAAACCATCCCAGCCAGGGCTTTGTCAAGCCACACCTCAAAAACCTATAAGCAGGGCCACACCAAGGTATTTTGGCACCCTAAGTGCCTGAGATTTTGGTGCCCCCACAGTGGCCCTGGCCAGGCTGGATGAGGCCCCCCCATGCTCCTCTAAGCCTGGCCAGATGGCAGGCAGATGCCACACGGGCTGCTGGACCAAATCGTAGCAGCGGTGGCAGCTTCGCTCACCCCGCCAGGGCCGGCTCCCCAACTTTGACCTGGTGCTGGTGGAGCAGGGCAGGAAGCTTGCTGGCCCCAACCCCAGCCCAGCCCTTGGTGCCCTACACAACCGCCTCAGTAACCTCTACTGGCAGACTGACCCTGCCTATGAGGATGAAGATTCTTTCATCTCTCTGAATAAACCATTCCAGTGCTTTACCACTCTCCTAATGGAAGAGTTTTTTGTACTATCCAACCAAGGCCTCCCACTCTGCAAGTTGAAACTGTTGCTCCTTGTTCTGTCATCTACTGCCACTGAGAACAGCCTAGTTCCATCCTCCCCGAAACCCTTCTTTCGGGTAAAGGCTCCTATCAAATCCATCCTCATTCTTCTCTTCTGCAGACTAAACCAGTCTAGTTCCCTCAGCCTTGGACATGAGGATTTAAAGCCACAAGCACGCAGCCACAAGCCACACAATATGTTCTGATTCTGGGGCTACTGTAGCTGGCCTCTGTGATCACTCACACAGATGTAACCCATCATTTTCCTACTGCTCTACATGTTCATACTGAACTGAGCTCTTTGCATCTGTAGGCATTCAGTGCTGGTGGCCGGTCGGGAGGGTGCCTCCTACTGGCAGTAAAGGGGAGTTAGCTGGTGTGGCGCCCCTCCCGGCAGCCGAACAAAATGTCCCTGGCCCAATCCCTTGGGTGGTCGGGCCTGTTCCCAGTCTGGAGCCCCTGCCCCCAGGCAGGGCAGGCAAGCACAAAGTCTGAAGGTTAGGGGTGGTTGAGTGCTTCCTATGCCAGGAAACAGGGGTTGGGTTGAGGAGGGAGATGCAGGCCCACCCACTCCACTGCGTCTCAGCCCAGGACCCTAGACAGGGGCAGGGTGGCACACCACAGGGTCAGCAGAGTAGTCTCCGAAACATACTGCCCTGGGAATACAGCCCACCATCCTGCCCTCCCTGGGCTACTTCCTCCAACCCCATCCCAGCCACCTGCCCTGGGTACCTAGCTCCATAGGGGGTAGCCGTCTTCAGGGTCTTCCTCGTAGCAGGCCTGTGGCACCCCGGCAAACTCCTTGGTATCCATGGGCGGCAGATCTGGATCTTCGGCTGGCTTCTCCAGGAGGAGCAACTCCTCCAAGTCCTGGGGCCCATACGGGCCCAGCATCTCCTCCTCAGCAGAGGGCAGCTCCTCTAAATCACAGGGCTGATAGTGGGTCGGACCTTCTGCTTCCCTGCCTTCCCAGGCTGTCGCTGAGCGGGGGAGGCTGCGGTGCGGCCCGGCGAGCTCTTGAACGCCCATCCCAGTTGGCCACCTCCGGGTTCCCCTCCCAGTCACTTGGCCCTGGAAGGCTGGGCGGGCCGTAGCGCTGGGTACCCCTAAAGGCAGGGGCTAGCTGGTGGTTTCGGGCCGGGCCGGGCCTGCTCCCTCTGGGCTAGCACATCCTTCCCCCTCAGGAGCTCAGCCTCAAGTAAGCTCCCAGCCTGTGCTCTTATACCACCCCTTCCTGGCCTGGCCACGCCCCTCCACTTCTGGGGCTGGGGCCTTGTAGTCCCCGGGTCTGGCCAGAGGGGGCGTTTGGGCCATTCTTCTATCTCCGGCTCAGAGGCAGACCACAGTGACTGCCTACAGCATCCTTCTGCAACACTCCAGCCCACCTTTTGGGCATGGAATAAATCAGGTGTGGCCAAACTTATGGAACTCAAGAGCCACACAAGTTGATTATTAAATCTTCAAGAGCCGCACTGAGACATATAGCCATATACTTTTACCTACTAAACTGATTTGCTGACGTTCTTCTGCAAGCCATACTTTTTCATTCAAAAGCCACATGCGGCTCCCGAGCCACAGTTTGGCCATGCCTGGAATAAATAGAAAGAGCTCCACTGACTTCTGTGGGCTTTGGAGGGAATGAAGGGTGACTTGGTATTTATCATTGTGGACCTGGAGTCATCAGCACAGCCAGCGGGCATGTCTACACTTGCAAGTTAGTTCAAATTAAGGCAGCCTAATTCGAACTAACTTATTACCTGTTTACACTAGGCTTTCATTAGTTTGAATTAAGGAATTTCTTAATGTCAACTAATGAAAGCTTAGTCTGAACTAGTAAGACCTGCTGGTTAGTTCAAACTAAGCCCTTAGTTCAAACTAAGGATGGTGTACACTAGGGCTAACCCTTAGTTTGAACTTCATAAATTTAAATTAAGGGCAGTTAGTTCAAATTAACAAAGTGGACTAATTTGACTTAACGTTAAGTCAAATTAGTCCACTTTGTTAATTTGAACTAATACATTTGAGTTTAGTTTGAACTAAACTCAAACTCATTAGTTCAAATTAACAAATTCAAAGTAACTTTTCCTAGTGTTGACATAGCCGATGGTTCCCAGTGCCTCCACCTTGTTGGAGAGGTACTGGCAATACACTCATGGTCTAAAGCAAGAGGCTGTAATGCTGCGGTTTCCAGACTGTGGGACATGACCTCAAAAGGAATCACAATCTCAGCTCATAGGGTCACAGGAATCCCTAGTATGTGGAACAAAATGGCATTCCTCATGCTGTCAGGGTCCTGGCAGGAAATATTTGATCAAAATGGTCTCGTGATGACAAAAAATTGGATACCCTGATGTAATCGATTGAAACTACTGAGACAAAGATTTTTCACTTATAGTGGGAGTTATTTCAAGGAAGTTCTCTGGCTTGTGCTCAGCAGGACTTGGTGATCTCAGTGGTCTATTCTGGCCTTTGAACCTCTGAATAAAAATAGCCTTTTCTTCAAAATTGCTAATGCAAGATTATCAGCAACATTGATTTTTTTTTTTAAATCTTTTCAATTTTGTGGTATTTTTTAATCAAAATGATTATTGAGATTGTTACTGGAACTTGCAATTTCCAGGAGCCCATTTGGTTTCCAATAAACTATAAATGTTGCGAACAATAAAAATTAGATCAATTTCAAACCTTGCAAAGTTAAAACAGAGCTGACCTTTTTGCTGGTGCTTTTTAAATTGGCCATTAAAGTGTGGCAGAATATCCAGTGATAAAGACAATGCCATTCCCACTATAGCATCTGGGAGGTTTAAAATGGGAAAGAAAGAGATGATTTACAGATGCTTGAATAGCAAGGTGTGTAATTTTTATGACAGGCCTTCTACAGAGGCACAGAGCATGCAAAGTGTAATCTCTTCCACTGAGAAAGAGAGCAGACTCCTTTTTCTGTCTTTGCTAGGAAGGTAGGAGGGGGTTCAGCCATTCAGAGAAACTGAAAAAAATAGTAAGTGGTTTCAACTCAGCTTAAAACTGGAACTGCAGCATTAAAAATGCCCTCCATTTTGTTGCTGATATGTAGGAAATGTAAAATCTTGTAGGAAAAGCTTATTGAAGTTTGAAACTTATTTAAACAGAAAAAAATGCTTTTTTCAAAACTGAAAACTTCCATTTTCCAAAATTTCATTTGTCTCAAATGTTCCAGATTTTTGTTAAAACCAAATACTTTGAAATTTCGTGGCCTTTTTCTTTTTAGCCCCATTCTCATTCCCTTTTTCCTCACGAAATAGGACAAATCATACTGAAGTAAGTCCCTCCACTCCCTTTTACTTTCTTTTTTTTCAATTTTTCTTTTCCCTGTCTAGCTTTTCAGTATGTTCTCAATCCTAGAAAAGTTACAGAATGGCAAAAGGATGAATAGAACTTGGGCTGTGTCTACACTTGAAAGCGTTTGCTGGCCTAGGTATGTCATTGGACCTCTACTGTAAATTCCCCCCACTGAAGACACAACTTAGAAGTCTTTAGCTGGTATAGATTAAACCAGTTTCTGAAACAGCACTAATGAAGAACAGACTTATTTATAACCTGTGTCTGTATTGGAGCTATGGCATAATTATGTCAGTGAGAGGTGAGGAAAGAAATCATGGCCTTATGCCAGGAAAAATTTTACGTTTTAAACTTTTAAAATTGTGTAAGGTTTCATAAAGCATATTTCTGCCTGGGTTAATGTATACTGTTCACTGCAGCTGCTGTTTAACTGATGGTGTGTAGGGTGATGTATTGATTCCAAAGAGCCAAAGTCATGGCACATCATCTCTTTTTTTAGTGTTATTATTCACAAAACTCATTCGGAACTCAGCTCAGAGGACATTTGTAAGCTGTTGTCAAACTCCCAGGTCCCCTACTGTAATAAATTAGTCATTTATATGTGGAAAATGAAAAACCTACAATATCAGAAAGACGAGAGCCTGGAGAGAAAAATGCAACAGGATTATGGGACTCTAAATGCAAGGTTAAAATAGACTAAATGTACAGAGCAGTGGAGTGGGCAAAACAGAAGAGGAAAGAATGGCAAATGGTAATAATAAGAATTTCCTGTAAGAAGTTACCCATAACTCACTTCAGAGTTTATGGGTGAGCAGATGTTATCTCCTTTTAACAACTGCTACTTAGCATGGCACTGAACTAACTGAGAAGATGTGAGCAGTAAATTTAGAGGGTAAAGTTGCTCCCATAAGGTCTACCTTAAAGGAACCGATCTAGTAGGCTATGTCTACCCCTAAAATCTTAGTTCAGACTTGTTTAGTCCAAACTAAGTAGTTTGAAAGTTAGTTCAAACTAAGAGAGTATTTTTAGTTCAAACTAACTTTTAGTTTGAACTAGCTGCGCTTTTTTTAGTTCAAACTAACTTTTTAGTTTGAATTAAAAAAACGCAGTTAGTTCAAACTAAAAGTTAGTTTGAACTAAAAAATGTGCTTAGTTCAAACAAACCACTAGTTCAAACTTATTTAGTTTGAACTAGCATGTCTACATTGTGCTAGTTCAAACTAATTATGAAAATTAGTTCAAATTAAGCAATTAGTTCAAACTAGCCAGTCAAGCTAACTAGTTGAAACTAAGCTTTGCTTAGTTCGAACTAAAAAAAATTTTACTTCGAACTAGGCAAAGCCTAGTGTAGACAGGGCTCAAATTAGTTTTAATTAAGGCTCCTTAATTAGAACTAATTTACTAGTGTAGACATAGCCATACAGACTAAGAATTTAAAAAGTAAATTTGTGTATTAGTGACATTTTTAGAAAGTAAACTAGCCTAATACACATTAATTCAGCAGGCAATTTACTGGAACTAGTTTAGACGTTAAGCTAGTCTAGTTTAATGTGATCTCCTAAGGGTAAGGCAGAGCCATAACGAGGGTGGGGAAAATGGGGCTTTGCCCTGGGCACACCGGAGTGGCTCAGTAAAGCCTCTCTATTAAACGGTGCATTTCACGGTGCCAGCCCCAAGTGCCGCTAATTGCAAGGGGTGTGTTTGGATCAGAACGCACCCTGGGCACTCAAACAGAGCATTACAGCTCTGGGGCAAGATCAGAACTTTTCTGTTCTATGCTGTGCCAAGCATACTGAGAGGTTTCAGCCCCTAACAGCATAATAAAGGAGCATACGAACTTCCAAGCTGTGGGAGATACAGGCCTTTCTCAAACTATTTAGCACACTGACACCAGAAATGAACTGCTGTTGGGGCAGTCCATAGTTCAGTTAAATAATGTGCGACTTCTAAAGTGTAGTTAGTGTGCTATGATCTAAATTCTGATCTATTAGCCCACAGTCGAACCAGAGTAACAGCACATTGAAGTCAGTGGATTTTCACCAGATTTATAGCAGGGCATTGAGATCTTATGGTATGTCTACACTGGATGGTCTGTTAAGTCAACTTAACAAGGGCAACTTAAAGTCGACCTTGTTAAGTCGACTTAGTGTGTCCACATGCAAAACTCCTGTAGCCTGCCCATATCCGTTCTGGCAGCTGCTAGGTCACCTTAATGCTTAAGTCAACCTTATTAAATCGACTTAAGGGCTTTGCCCTGTCTAGACTGGCTTAAGTCGAATTAATAAGATTGATTTAAGCATTAAGTCAACCTTAAGAGGTGATGTTGTTAAGTTGACTTAAGGAAGTGCTTAAGTCAACTTAATAAATTCCCACTGTGGATGGAGCTTTCCTTAGGTCAACTTAAGGAAGGTTAAGTCGACCTAAGGCTCCAGTGTAAACATACTCATAGGAACATAGTTTTAGCCATATTGGATCCAGACTGTGCTCCATTTTTTGTGTTATCCTTTGTCTGACAATAGTTCCAGAAGCCAGGCCTATCCATATATTAACATGCACATAGAGGACCATTTGCCAGCTGCAATCAATAGCTCAGCAAATTCATGAAGTGAATAATGAGGACTCATATCCCTGACATATTTTTGGTCTAATTGAATTGTAGATACTGTGATTATCTGTACAAATATTGAATCCTTTCTTAAATTCTGCTCTTCTCTTTGCCTTAATAGTACCCTGTGATGGCCAGTTTTCCAAGTAATTCAGTGCTGGGATCAAAGGCATTTCTTTTCATCAGTTTTAAACATGTTGCCTTTCAATTTAATTGTCTCTTGTGTTGTAAGAAAGGGTATGTAGGAGAACAAGTGACATTCTCCATGTTGTTCATTATTCTGCCATGTCAGCTAGTCCTCATCTTCTCATATGGATGTTTTTTTCATTCCTGTAAACATTTTCATTGACTTTCCCTGACCTTTTTCAATTTCTGCTACAACATTTTTCAGTCGGGGTGACCAGACCAAGGGAGGGTGTGCCTTTAGTTTGTACAGTGTTATTATGACATTTAAACAATCGTTCTATAACCATTTTTAAAGTACTCTAGCAACCTATATGCTTTCTGACCCACCGTCGCACAGTGTACAGATTTTCACTGAGCTGTAAACAGTGATAAGAAAGTCTTTTCCCTGAGTGGCTCCTGTTATTTATAACCCATCAATGTGTATAGGTAGTTCAAATTGGTCTTTGCAATGTGTCTAGCCTTATAGATCAGAATCTGGCTCTGTGAATGCAACTATTTTTATTTCAAGTCCTTAGTTCTTTGTAAAGATTATTGATGTGATCTGTCACAATTCCATGAAAGTGACACCTCTGTCATTCATCGGCTGATTGATCTTGTGCAAAGAAACACGGAAAACAATGAAAGGCGAAAAGGAAAAAGGAAGCAAAGAAAGAGAAAACTAAACAGAAACCATTTAACTTCTGCCTGGCTGGGCTCTCATGCATGTCTCATCCTGCCCCAACACGGCTACCACTTTGGAACATATTTTGAGTTCTATCCATATAAGAGTATAGAAGAGGACGGCCAAGACATTAAATGTCTTATGTGGATCTACTGCAGAGTATAACAGGTTCTCATCAGTCTATCACAGTCAAAAGACAAGTTAAAACTTTGGAACAGCAGGAATTTCCAAATGTCCTACACAGTGAGCCCTGCAGAGTATGTCTACATTGCTATTAAACACCTGTGGTTGGTCCTAGCCAGTTTATTCTGGCTCATCGGGCTGTGCTAAGGGGCTGTTTAATGGTGATCTATGAACATCTGCACTGCAATTAAACAGCCCCTCAACCCGAGTGTCACAAGCCTGAATCAGCAGGCTGGGGTCAGCAATGAATCCTTAGTTATAGTGTAGACATATCAATAGAGAGTATGAATTGAAAATGTACCCTAAACTAGGTTTACACCAGAGAAGGAGCATGATATCCTTGCCAAAAGAATATGGGAAAAATAGGGCCAGATTAAGGCAGGGGCTTTAGCCCTGGGCCCCAGGCTAAAAATGTAGCCTACCTTACCAATGTCAAAATCCATCCCCACTCATGCTGGCAGAGTGCCAGCCAGGCCCACCTACCCTACAGACCTGGCTGTCACTTGAGTGGACCAGGGCTCTGGGGCCAGAGGCCACAGGCTGTGGAACTCCCATCCCCACTCCCAGAGGCTATGGCTACACTTAAGAAGTTAGTTCAAATTAACTTAGTTTGAATTAATTAATTTGAACTCATATTGGTTAATTCAAACTAAGTTAATTCAAAATAACATGTCTCCACTAGCAACCCAAATCGAACTAGTGTGTCCATAGAGTGGACTTGCTAGGTTGATTTAGCAGAGGGGCACCATGAGAAGTGTGGCAACATGGCTCCTGAGAAGAGGAAGACACCCTGGGATGAAGAAGGTCAAACCACGTTAATTTGAACTAACAGTTAGTTTGAATTAACATGGTTCCATTGTGTTAATTCAAACTAATAAGTTTGAATTAACCATTACTTTGAAGTGAAGTGAGTTTTTATAACTTTGAAGTAAGCATTGATTACTTCAAACTAAGGATTTCCTTAGTTCAAAGTAATGAAAGTTAGTGTTGCCATGCATTAATTTAGTTGAAATTAATCCTCATTCATTCAAACTAAATTGTAAGTGTAGACATACCCAGACTGACTGGTCTGCCCCAGGTGACTGCACAGGCCAGTGAGTGGCAGCTGAGCTGCAGGGGTGGAGACGGGTTGGCTGGCATGCAGTGAAGCATCCTGCAGAGCACTCGTGGGCCACAATGCTAGGGCCTGATCCCTACAGGTCACAGCAGCCTGACAGTGCTCCTGGGACTGGAGTGCCACCACCAGAGGCCACTCCTCACACCAACCAGCTCCACCCCCTCAGCACCATGGTCCTGTTGTGGAAGACCAGCTGACTCGGGCAGGGTGGGAGCATCATGGACTGCAGCCTCTGGCCCCAGTGTGCTGGGCCCCTGAGCTCTGGATGCTCTCCCCTCATCCCCTGTGTCCAGCTCCAGGCCCACCTCCAATGTTGGCCAGATCTCCACACCACCAAGCGCCAGCACACCTTGGCCCCAAGACTAGCCGGTCTATGCTCCCCTTCCCCTAGTGCTGAGCACAAGCCTGCCTTCAGGCTGGGTGCCTCTGCCACAGCAGGATGGGGGGAGGAAGCAGAACAGTGGGCATCCCTGGTCCCCCAGGAGCATTAATCCAGCCCTGGGGACAAAGCTTTTCTGAGTTCTGTTCTTATTTGAATGGGGTAAGGAGTCATACAGGACTCAGACTGTGACCATAAAGGTGGGAAGTTTGGGTCTGAGTTTGGGAAAGATTGCAATAGGTTGAATTGTTTTGTTTTGTTTTTGTTTTAATCTGATTCAGTTTCTCCTCATTATTGATCTGAACTACGGCTCAAAGTAGTCAATGGCAGTCTGTTCACTGACTTCAGTGGGCTTTGGATCATAGTCCTTGTTCTCCACATACTTGGCTTTGTCTGTTCTTAATATTTTGCAGCAGGTAATGTCTACTAGGAAAGCAACTAAATTTTTTGTTTCACTTATAGGTTTTGTTCAGTTATGGAGCCAGCAAAACCAAGGGATTTTTCTGACATATTTTCCAAGTGTCAACCGCAGAGATAATTTTTATCTTGAAATGGAAGAAGATTTACATGGTAACTGATGTAGGCATCAGCAGATTTTTTTTTTTTAAATAAACTTTTGGAAGGAATATCAGTCACAGCCACCAGAGTTTAGCAGTAATGAAGAAAGAATGAGCTATAAAAAAAGGAGGTGTCATGTGTCCACATGTTTGGAGATTCTGACTTCAATAAATCTAGCAGGGGTACTGTATAAATGACATTCAAGTGCAGGGCTGTTGGAGTGAAATGCAAAGCAAAGTGGCTGAGCCCAGAGTAACAGGTGTGCTTTTAAAATTTCATTGCAAGTCTGACATTGATGCAATGAGTTAATGTCCCAGGCATTCACTTTCTGAAACTTGAGTTTGTGTTTAACTTGTCAAACAAGGAATCCGGTGACATCTTAAAGCAGGGGTGCCCAAAGTGCTGCCCACAGTCCACACACATTCTGCAAAGGTCTTTTCTGTGGCCCATGATGAGTTTCTAGAAAAAAAGTATAAAAATACAAAATTTTAAGGAGAAGCACCAGAAATAGAAAAACTCTGGCACTGCAGCAGGGAGCAGCCCCAGCCCAGGCTGGGAGTTTTGAAATCTCCTGCTCTGAGCATGCTCAGAGCATGCTCAGGATGGGAGCCCCAGCAAGTGGTGTGACCTCCAGACCAGTCAGATAAGTGGGGCCTGGGTGTGGGGGGTTTGCCCAGGCGAGCCAGCGTCAGCACAGTGGGGAGTTAGGAAAGGAAGTCGGTAAGTGGTGAAAGCAGGCGGCACAGGGTGGGGTTTAGGGAAAGGGATCAGGGACATGGGGGAAGCCAGCAGCAGGGCAGGTGGGAACTAGATCCATCTGGCAGTGCAAAAAAAAACTAGTTTTGGAATTTTGCGGTCCACAGGCCTGCACCAATCAGGCTATGCAACCCCCCATATACGAAAACTTTGAACACCCCTGCCTTAAAGGCTAACACATTTATTTTGGGATAAGTTTTCATGGGTTAGAACCAACTCTGTCAGATTTAGCTTGAGTTTCCTATTGAGTAAGCCGGGCTGACACTCAATTAAACCCTCATTACATTTATACACATTTAAAAAAAGAAAAGGCACCATTCAGTATTCTTAGCAGCTGCAGGAGAGGCTGAAATGGCCTGTAACACATGAGGACTGAGGTATAGCAGAACTATAGGCTTCTTGATCCAAAGACTACAGAAGTAAATGGAAAGACTCTCACTGATTACCTAGCTACAAGAGCAGAAAGGATCCTTCTGATCATCTAGTCTGAGTTCTGCACAGGCCAAAAACCCAGTCAATAATTTTTGTCCCATAACCCTCATTTCAGTAGCCATTTGATTTACAGATTCATAGAGACTGTTCTGGTCATCCAGTCAGACCTTCTGGTCAGCACAGACCACAAAAGCCTCCCCCAAAACAATTCTTGGAGCAGAGCTTAGAAAACACATCCAACCTTGATTTTTTAAATTTCCAGTGATGGAGAATCTGCCATCACCCTTGGTGGGTATGTCTACACTTAGAAGTTATTTTGAAATAAGGAGGCCTATTTCAAAATATTTTTTTTTCCTGTCCATGTATGTGTTTTGTTATTTTGAATTGTTTCTTTATTCAAAATAATGAAGCACTATTTCAAAATAATAAAACCTGCTTTTATTTTGAAATAGCGCTTAAATCAAAATTATTATTTTGAAATAAATTATTCTAAACTACAGAATAGACTTATTTCAAAATAATGGCCCTAGTCTTTTGCCTGCCTTCCCATTTTTTAAATTAAAGAGTCTAGTGAAGACTCTCTACTTCAAAATAATAACTCCTATCTTATTTTGAATTAGAGAGTCTTTCCTGGATTCCTAATTTGAAATAACAAATGTGAAGTAGCACTAATTTGAAATCATTACTTCAAATTAAAATCAAAGTAGTTATTTCAAAATAACTATTTCAAATAGATTTTGTAAGTATAGGCATAGCCACTAGTTTATCTATTAGTTAATTACTTTCACCTTTAAAAATACACACCTAATTTACAGCTTACATTTGTGTAGCTTCAACTTCTAGCTATTGGATCATGTTATACCTTTCTCTGCTGGAGTGAAGAGCCCTTTACAGACTGTAATCAAATCGCCCCTTGACCTTTGTTATGCTACATAAATTGAGGTCCCTGAATCTAATTATAATACATACTTTCTAATCCTATAATCATTCTTGTGGCTTTTCCTTGAACTCCCTCCAATTTATCAGTATCTTTCACGAATTGTGAGCACAAGAACGGTACACTGTGTTCAACCAGTGGTCACAAAAGTGATTAATACGTATGTAAAAGAACATCTCTACTCTTACTTGAGATTCCTGTTTATGGATGCCAGGATTGTATTAGCTCCCTTGGTCACTGTGTCACACTGGCATCTCTTGACCATCTGTTTATCCTCCATGATCCCCAAATCTCTTCCAGTCATTATGACCTACATTCTTTGTTCTGAGATGGACACATATACATTTAGCGGTTTTGACATGCCTATTGTTTGCTTGAGCTAAGTTTACTAAATAATCTATATTGCCCTGAATCAGTGACCTATCCTCTTTATTATTTACCATTCACCCATTTTTTGTTTTATATGCAAGCTTCATCAGTGATAACTGTATGTTTTGTTCCTGATCATTCATAAAGATATTAAATACCATAGGGCTGAGAACTGATCTCTGCAGGACCCCACTGGCAACAGACCTGTTTGATGATGATTTTTCAGTCACATTTTGAGACCTATCCATCAGTTTTTAATTTATTTAATGAGTGCTGTGTCAATTTTATATCTTTCTTATTTTTTAATCATAATATGTTGAACCAAGTCAAATACCTTGCAGAAGTCTGTCTATATTACATCAACACTATTACCTTCATCAACCAAACTAGTAACCTCCTCAAAAGGAAAAATCAAGTTAGTTTGATGGGATGTATTTTCCATAAACCCGTGTTGTTTTGCATTAATTACATTAGTCTCCTTAAGTTCATTATTAATCAAGACCCATAGCCATTCCAGGATCGATGTCAGACTGACAGGCCTATAATTACCTGAGTTATCTCATTTACTCTTTTAAAAAACTGGCACATCATTAACTTTCTTCCAGTCTTCTGAAACTTCCCCAGTGATGCAAGACTTATTGAAAATCAACATTAACAGTCCAGCAAGCTTCGCAGTTAGTTTTTTTTAAAATTCTTGGGTGCAAGTTATCTGGACCTGATGATTTAAAAATGTCTAGCTTTAGTGGCTTCTGTACAACACCCTCCAGAGAGAGTAGTGAAATGGAAAGAGTTTTATAGTAGAAAGTGAAAGCCTAAAACATAACACTAATATAACAGGCCAAAAATGAAGCCTGAGCCCTAGAAAACTGGGCTAGAAAACAAAACTAAAGTATGGTTGACCATGTTATGAGACTGCATTATCCATTTTCCCCCAAATACAGAACAGAAATATTTATTGAACACCTCTGCCTTTTTTTTAATTATTATTGATAATTCTCCCATTTCAGTCTAGTAACAAAACACACAGGCAACCTGTGAAACTCTTTGGCAGAGGATGTTGTGAAAGCCAAAACTATAACAGGAATAAAAAGAACTAGGTAAATTTATGTAGGTTACTCTAGGTTTATTAATGGCTTTTAGCAAGGATGGGCAAGGTGCAACACCATGCTCTGAAATGTCCCTAGCCTCTGTTTGCCAAAAGCTGGGAGTGGGTAACAAAGGATGAATCATTTCAACTCAAATCATAGGGCTGGAAGGGACCTTGTGAGATCATCGAGTCCAACCCTCTAGGAATTGAGCCCAGAACCTTCTGCATGTTAAGCAGAGGTGTTAGCCACTACACTATTTGATGATTCCCTGGTTTGTTTAGTCCCTCTGAAGTACTTGACATTGGCCACAATCAGAGGACAGGATGAGGCTAGATGGTCTGAGCCAGTATTGGCTGTTCTTATATAAAAGATTAAGACCATTCTCTGTTCCTAATACATTTTTTAAAAAAATACACATAGTTTAAAGTGAAAATGTATAATTTAAAAATAATTTTCAATCCCCAGCAGTTTGGAATTAGAGTTTAGCCTGGGCTTTTTCTTTGTAAAGGATTGAAACATGACTGAAGCTCTGACCATCCTTTTAACTCTGTGAATGGAGAGTGTGGGAGTGAGGGGGCAATGAAATCTAGGGATGAACCAAATTAGTCGTTCAGGCCCAGGGAGATTTTTAAAATATAAATGCACTTGTAATATTTTCCCTTCATTCATAAATGGAATAAACAGATTCCATCCTGAACACTTATATTCAAGCTCCTAATGACAAGGTGACCAGACAGGAAGCTCAGAACTGAATTCTACCACCACAGAACACTTCATGAATAATACATAGACTTTGTTCACTTGTGATTTTTTTTTAATAGATTTGCAAAGAGGGAGACTGGATTGAGAATTCTTCCCCAAGACGAAATTCACTGAGCATTTTATTCTGCAATCACTAGAGACCAGGTGTAGCAAACGACATTCTTCACTTTCTATGCTAAGCATTTTGCACTGTTAAACAGCTGCTGCATTTAACCCCAGAGGTGGCTGCATTTTAATGGTGGATAATGAAAGTGTTTTGGACCATTTTTGGAAAAGGTTTTGACATCCTTCAGGGGAAAGATACATTGAAATGATAAGTCATGAATAATCTTTATGGACCAGATTAGTTAGTTAGTCATTAATAATTCCTATGGATTAGATTTTGATGCCCTTATTCATGATCTTACTTCCCACATAATCCCCATTGACATCAATGAAATAAGTAGACCAGAATCTTCAGCGTGAGAGGTTTAAAGCATGCTGCATGAAACAAAAAACAAGCGCAAAAGCCTTTTTGTGCTCACTGACAACAGTCTTCAATCCTGAAGTTTCTTACCATTCAAATGAGTCATAACAACATTGTAGCTTCCAGCCCTTAGGGAGCTTCTGCCATCGTAGCTAGACCATATTAGTAGCTCCCCAGAGCTGTGCCTGTAAAAAACATTGTATTCTGATTACAAGGCATGAATTTATTTCCTTAACTGGAAAAACAATATCAAAAATAAAAGGCTCACAGTTCAAAAGCCAGCAAGGAACTAATCTTCCTCATTGTCTTCTTAATCAGCTGGTTCATTTAATGACTCTGACTACTCTTTGACTAAGCAAAATCAAGATTTAAAATCTCTAAATCCTCCAAGGCCTGAGCCTGTTCATGGTGGGTTGGATCTGGCGTGTTGCTAAAGTAGTGGAGAGGGGTTGGTGATTTTCCTTACAGCCTGCTAGGGACACATAGATTGTGTACGTTTCATGCTTTCACTCACAACCAAAACTAAACCATTGCCATGCACATTATGTTCTTTCTCCTGTAAACCTCCAGATGAGAATCCTCAGTATTAATTCTCCGGCACTTAGCTGTTGATTTGAGGGAAATGAAAATTATCCCCGGGTAGGGAGGGATTCAGCATCAGTGGGACATGAAACTGAGAGATCATTAAAGAATGATGATGCTGGTACCATTAGTGAAGAAGCAGATTCAGGGCCAGATTCTTGCTTGCTGGTTACATCTCCCTGTTCCAGGCTAGACCCCAGGTGTGGGAGTGCACCCAACACAAACCAATGTGATAATGCCACTTCCCCAACCTCAGGTTTTGTACTGCACAGGATGTAAACTTGGCACCAGATTATGCTTTAGGGACAGGCTGATGCACAAATAACACAATTACAGCCATATCCCTTGAAGCATCATACCTCAGGGAGTCCTCTAGATTGGACATAATCCTTTTCCGGATGCCCTTTTGCCCTGGGAAATAATAATTTGCTCCACTATACACTGGGGAAGGTGCAGAGCCACCGGGAGGATGCAGAGCCAAATTTTGAGCTCTCCAAACCAAAGCATCCAGAAACAGAACTTAAGGCTAAAATTTTTAATTCATTCACAACATAAAATTCTGGAAGATAATAATTTGGGGCCATTAGAAATGTTTCGTTTCTAATTTTGACCTTTTTATTTTAAACGTGTATATAAAAATGAGCTCACTTTGTAAATGAACAGCCATTATAAAATGAACAATCCAGACTTTTCACTTGGCCAACAGTGAACTAGGCTGTTTTGACCCTCTTAAAACATTATTTATCACACGTTCTTTAACAAAACGTTCCAGTGAGCATCTTCTGACTTGCCTTATTCATTAAACAGTTTCAGTGAGCATCTTCTGAAAGATTTTATTCATGTGCTGAGACCCTGCTCCTGGGCAAGATAAACGGAGAAGAGAAGTTATTATGACTTCTAACCACTGCTTTGTGTGCAAGTCTGTTTCTAGGTTATTGGGTTTTCCTCACTGCAATGCATGTGCCTTGGCAGGCTAGAAATACAGCTGGGTCCTTCTTAATCCCCTTCATACTGGACACTTGGAAATAAGCTCTTTCTATAGGGCTTAACTTCTGGCTCTTCTTTGCTCAAGACTGACTCCTATTGATTGAAGGATTTTATTTTCCCTTCTGTTTCATCTGTTCTTCCAGCCCTTTTGAAAACCATTGTCAAGTTTTCACACTTTGGCCACCAAAGATTGGAAAAAATCAGCCTAAGAAAGAACCAGCTTCAGAGTAATTAACCCTATCTGAATTGTGTGCTCGTTTATTCTTGTGTCAAAGAAAAACGATCTGTGAAAATTTAACCAGATCGTCAGTGGGTGAAATCAGTGTAACTCCACTGACTTTAAGGTGGGGAGTTAAACACAGGTGAAAGGCAATGGACTGAGAGACCTGCTTGTTTCATTAGGAGTATGCAATACGCAAGGGGGGCAAAGCTGCAGGAAAGAGATCTTTACTGTGTATACTGAAGGGCCAGTGTTACTTGCCGAGGTTGTAGAGTTCATCATGCCTCACATTCCTAAATCCCATGTGTCACATGAAATTTAACACTTCCTTTCCAGTTCCTCTCACCCAGCTACACTAGCCCACAAGGAAAACCTCTCCAACACCTCATCAGGGGTCTACAACCTACCCTGGAGGAGGATCTTTCATTCTCTCAAGCCTTGGAAGGCAGGCAAGTCCTTCCTTACAGACAGCCCCCCAACCTTAAGAAAATACTCACCAGCAACTACATGCTGTACCACAGGAACACTAAACCAATTATTTATTACTGCAGCAAACCCTGTTGCCAGCTCTGCCCAAATATCTACTCAAGCGACATCTTAGGACCTACCCAAATCAGCCATTCCATCAGGTTCTCATTTACTTCCAATATGATACATGCCATCATGTGCCAACAGTGTCCCTCAGCTATATGCATTGGCCAAACTGTACTGTTTCTGCACAAAAAGAAAAAATGGACACAAATCAGACATCAAGAATGGTATCATTCAAAAACCAGCAGGGGAACATTTCTATCTATCCAAATTTTCTGTTAAAAAAAATGCTAGTTTCAGAACTTCAGCAAAAACAACTTCAAGAACAAATTACGACGTGAACCTGCTGAGCTAGAATTTTTATGCAAGCTAGACACGTTCAGCTGGCTTTGAATAGGGCTCTCAAATGGCTTACTCATTACACATGATGATTTCCCCTCTACTATCCTTCACAGCTCTTGATTCCCTCTTCCATACTGTTTGAATCAAAACGGCTTGTTTACTTTGCTGAGATAGGCTATGCCTCTGGATCTGTTTGAACTTACTTTGTGACCCATTTTTCTCTGTGTGTACATGTACAGATAACATGCCACATTTGCCTTTTCATGAATGTAGTGAAGTGGGATTAAGCTGGTCTTTAAAAGTGCCATAGATCTCCTTTTCTTTATCCTCAGAAGAGAGGTAGAGCACGCTTCACTGTGCTGCTTTATCCATCTGCATCTTTGAGGATGACAGCTTGCTTACTGACCCACGGCTTGCCTTCCGTACTGAGAGTGCCAGCAAGGGGCATTACCTGAGCTGTCTCGCGCTTTTATTCTTCATCATTAACTAGGCCTAAATCTTACTTTGGGCATGGCCAGTCATGATAAGGTTGGGGGCTGAGAGACTAAAAAGCAATCAGAATTTCCAGGAGGGAATCTAGCTAACATGGGACGAATTTCTCCAAGGGCTCGTACTTCAACGCAATTCATAATGTCACACCAGCCTTGACAAGAGTACTGTATACACCCCGTAAGTACCCACTGAGTAGGGCTGGCCAGAGTGGGAGAGAGGGAACAAACCATGGCACCTGACACTGGTAGTGAAACTAGAAAAGAGCAGGGACTACATTTTCCAAAGGGATTCTGGCTAGCTCTTAAGCAGAGGTGTAAATTTTTGGAGGGGAGAGGGAGATTCCTTGTGAATTCCCTCTCCCTGGAAAGCCCAGGCAAGAGATGGCTGGTTTGTGGTTAATTCTAACAGCTACCATCTTGGCCAGCACATCAGGAAATGAATTGGGGTACTCCAAAGCTACATTTGCAAGATGCTGCAGATTAAGGTAAAGTTCCCTGGGCAGGGGTGTAACAGGCTCTCATCCTACATGAATCAGGCACAGAGGGAGGCCTGGAGCACACCTGGACATATCCCACATTCCTGTCGTTTCAAGCTGCCTGTGACAATTTCCAGTGTCGCTTGTATTGGGCCATAGCCACAGAGGAGCCAACATTGTTGAGCTGCACTGTTAACTCCAAGCATTCAAATATCAAAAGTCAGGCCTTGAAAAAAAATCACAACTGGCTGAAAACTCATGCGATTTTAAGAACACAATACACCTGAGATTCTTTCAGTTTTCTTTCTGAGTACGCTCAGGTCAAATTTCCAAACCTTTCCTTATAAATAAAGCTGGAAAGTCACAAA
This sequence comes from Podocnemis expansa, assembly GCA_007922195.1. Taxonomy (NCBI): domain Eukaryota; kingdom Metazoa; phylum Chordata; order Testudines; family Podocnemididae; genus Podocnemis; species Podocnemis expansa. The sequence continues at coordinate 10,926,681 of ML682065.1, forward strand.
AATGAACAAGCAAACAAAAACTGGTGGTTCTTATGAAATCACATGAATCAAGGCTCTGCAGCTTTGCATGACAAACTCAATAGCACAAGACTCAGGATAAAACTGCAATTTCCCAATGCTGCTTTCAGTTCAAAACTAAGGACTTGCAAGCAATCATTATCAATCCCCTTTAGCTCAAAGACCTCCCAATTTCTGAATGCATGGGATACTTGACCATCACAATACCAGTATTTAAAAGAAAAGAGTTTATAATGGAGATGTCCACCTAAAAATAAAGTTTCAAGGCATAAATTGGAAGGCCTAGCAGGTAGCAATGTAAAAACCGATACAGCCAAGAGAACACATTCTCCATAACACTATTGATAATCCTACTCATGCATTAAAGCAGAATTGACAAAGTAACCTTTTCACTTAAGGACTTTCCATTGTTCTTCCAATCATGATAAAATAAATTCACTTTTTTAACTACATCCATCTGATGTATCATTAGGGTAATAGCACAGGAATCTAAGATGATGATGTGATTCTGGCTTTTCAAAGCTTTAACTAGGGAGGATGCTAATGAAGTAGAAAGTTGGTAAAATTTGTTTTACAAGAGGGAGGATTTTTATTAGTATAAAAATACCTGTAATTATCAAGTGTCATATCATCAGGTCAGTTTTTCTCCCCATAATGACAATTTATGACCGTACACCATTTTCAGTATTTTATTAGATTTCATGGAGTTGCCATTTGAAAATCATGATGCTGTATTTCTTTGCAGTAATCTAAACCAGAATTTTTTTACAAGAGGCCACAGTTCATTTTTTGCAATCTTCATGCATAAAACTGTCAGTAGAGGCCATGACAGAGCAAGTATCCATGGGACAGTGGTCTAGCAAAAGAAATTAAAAGGGCATGTTTAAAAAAAAAAAAGAACCTGCTCATTTTATGTGGATTTCAAATTTATGACTACAAGGATTTTACAGAAGCTATGTTGTTACCAGTTTTATATTAACCATAAACTAAAGGTAATAAAATTCACGTAGAGAAGCTCTGAGTTTACTACACCTCAGTATTCACTGCATCAAGCAAGAATCCAATGGAAAACTTGCCGTGTTAATGAGCAAATGCAATGCCACAAAGGACCTGAATTTTCACCCTTAGGCCAGCTGTACAAGGGTCCTTTCACCTGCAGAGCCACACAGCATAAGAGGGGAGGGATGGGGGAATAGACAGTAAGAAATGTCTGAACAATTTTCAGCCACACTCTTTTTTCAGTGAAAAAACAAATAGCATTTTGGCTACATGGATAGCTTTGCATGAAAATGTCCAGTTCTGTCAGTGTTGGTCAGATTCCAGTGGGGCCATGTCAGTCTGTATACAGCAAAATGAGATACCTGTGCCAGCTTAAAGATTAACACATTTCTTTGGGAATAAGCTTTTATGGGCTCCCACCCACTTCGTCAGATGCCAACTGATGCCTCTGACAAAGTGGGGTGATGCCCACTTAAGCTTATGCCCGAAGTAATTTGTTAGTCTTATGGCGGCACAGGACTCTCATTTTTATTGTCCAAATTTTGTCAGAAAAGAAACAAGAAAAAATTTTAAAAACTGAAAAACTATTCAATTTTTCTGTTTTTCACACCAGAAGGAACCATGGGATCATGTAATCTGTATATCACGGGCTACAGAATTTCACCCAAGTTCCAAAGGATTTCACCCAGTTTTCCCTGCAATGATATAATATCCATATTGATCAGCTTTTTTTGACTGAAGCATATGCAGAGAGACAGCCAGTCTTGGAATGAAGACTCCAACAGAGACAGAAGAAAAGGTTGCTTAAAGTAACTGTGGTTCTCCGAGACATGATGATGACACATGTGCCACTCAGGACTGGATTAACCCCAGGCCTCAACCTGAGGGGGACCACTTCAAACGCCATCCTGCAAAAATAAATCAGGTGCTGCCTGGTGAGCCTGGAACACCTCCAGTGACTGTCCCAAGCACCACTAGCATGCACATGGGCTGGGCCCAAGCACCACCCATCTCCAGCAACTGGCTGCTTGTTGGGTCCCAGATACTCTCAAGGCCATCTGGCCTCAGCACTGAGCACCAGCCTGCCCCATCCTTTACCAGGTCATTCGGGGTCTGCATTGCACCTTGAAGAACCATCCCTGCAGTCAGTAACAGTTGATGCAGAGAGGTTTTCTACTTGGTTGACCTGCGAGCAGATCCTCATAGACCCAGAGAGTCCAAGGTCAGAAGGGACCGATATGATCATCTAGTCTGATCTCCTTTGCAATGCAGGCCACAGAACCTCACCCACCCCTCCAATAGATACCTAACCTATGGCTGAGTTATTAAAGTCCTCCACTCATGAATTATTGCCCCCCAAGGATGGCTACACCTTGGCACTTAGCCTGTGGCACAGGCAGCATCAATTCCAGGGGAAAGAGCAGTATGAAAACGCCAATGCTGATGGTGAGGAAAGCTATTATGGGATCCATGTGCAGGGACCAAAAAGAGCTCCGGTACCAAGGTCCCCTCTAAAGATTCTGGTATCGGCTCTGTGCCCACCACAGGGATGGGACCATCCAGGTCCAACACTGAGAGGCACAAAGGTCCAGTGGGACAAATGTCCCAAACCTTGGGCCGAAGTTGAAGATGAATCAGAAAGGCAGAACAGGTCTGCCATGCCCTCTTAAACTGATTTGGTAGTTACAGTCAGTACCAGCATGGCTCTCAAAAGGAACAGGCTCAACAGGTGCCCAGAGGCTGACACTAGAGTCAGCAGTACAGGGTTTCTGACTTCCCAGTTGGTAGCAAAAAAGGGCCAGAAGTAGTCATATCGCTCTGCTCATCGGAGCCACTCCCATGCCAGTTCACTCCTTTTCTGGAGGAGGCAACAGAGTCACCCCCACCAGCTGGAGCAGCCCCAATGGGGCTTATGAGACCACTTCCTCGGTGCGAACAACGGTGTTACAGGACACTAGCTACAAACTATAGCTCAGATCCTAAGGTTCAAACAGTTTGGTAGATCCAACATTGGGAGACAAACTACAGTGTAAAATGACTTAGTTTTTTAGTATGCAAATGGTGAGTAAGTATGGATATATGCTTATGCCCCTTCAGCAGACAGGAACGCCAACAGAACGACTATGGGCTGGAAGCTCATAAAGTGAAGACTCGTGGTGGTGCACACGGAGGCTGCCCCATCGATGAAGTTCCAGTAATCTGCTATAATAATTCGCTATGTGTGTGTGATGTGAAGCACACCGTGCGACAGGCCATTATGATGTCAGAGGTGACTCAAGCTATTGTTCTCAAGAATTGCTCCCAAGGAGGGAGCAAGGAGCAATTGGTTGAGTCACCTCTGACATCACAATGTCCTATTACAAGGTGAACCCAGCCATTCCCAGTCACCTCTGACATCACAAGGGCCTGTCACATGGTACACCTACCCACCCCTTCTCTGCCCTCATCTCCTGCCCATGCCCCTCTTCACCATCCCACCTCCTGCCCCTGCCCCCCACTTCCAGCCACCACCCACCCAGGGGCATCTCTGGCACCTAGCACATGGTGCATGTGCCCCAAGTCCCAGCGCCAGTGTCCTGAATGTCTGGGGCAGCCACTGCCTCTCTCGTCCCAGTCCCCAACCGGAGATCCGGAGCCTGCCCCCGGTGGTGGTACCTGCCTATCCCAGCCGGGTCCCAGGCCGGGCTGCCCTCAACGGCACCTGTCGCTCCCAGCCCAGCCCCAGCTGGGAATTCAGGACAGTTCCCTGTGGCAGTGCCCGCCTCTTCCGGCACCATCCCCACCAGGGGATCCAGGGCCAGGCTGGCGGCAGCAGGAGCCCAACGCCAGATCTGGCCCAGGCGGAGAATCAGGGCGGCAGGCGGCAAGGCCCACGGCCAGCGGGCAGGGCCGTGCCCATGCTCCGGGTCTTTCCCCAGGGCAGCGACACTCCTGCACCCACCACCTGTCTGCTCCCATCTGCTACCCCTGCCCTCCTTCACAGCGTTCAGCTGTCTCCTCTATTTCATGCCGACTCTTTACACAGTTGGATGCGGTGCTCACTCAGGAAACAAACCATGATTTTCCCCATCATTTTTGACAGGTTACAGCTAGTTGAAAGCTAACTATCAATCTTGATACACTTAGCCAAGGAAAAGGGGAGGGGGAGAAGGGGCTTGTAGTGTTTGCTTCGTCTTATCTCTTGTTTTGCAAAGTTAGCAACCCCTGTTTTTCTTCCTGAGGCTTGCAAGGTCACATGTCGGCTAGGACCAACTTACTGCCTGCCTTTACAGGGTTAATTGGTCAGGTCTGATTGATGGCAAAACCACCTAGCTTATCAGATAATGAATTCTTCTGTGGGAATTCTTTCTATCTACAAATGGAGAGCAGCCCTTCTTTCTCTTCAGACTGGCATCTGCCCCAGAACAAGAGGCAGCAGCACTCTTTGAGCCCAAGGGAAATTTTCGACCAAAGATGACTTCGGTACTGGATCAGGATGTGTGACCTCTCAAACAAGGATATTTGTGTAAAGCCCTAAGGCATAACTGACATGACAGGCCAGTCCTGCGGCCACATTTATAAGGATGCGCCGTGCAATACAAAGCCTAACTGGAAATTAGCGGAACTAATATTCTTCAGTTCTCTAAATCCTGTTTATTTTTTGGATGCTGCTGCCATAAAATCTACAATCCAAATACAACATCCGGGCTGAAAGAATGGTTTCTAATGACATTGTTTCCTATCAACGCAAAAAGAATGGATTAATGGTGTGTGGTTTTGTTGTCTTTGTTACAGACTCAGATCCCAGGTGATTTATAAAAGACATATTAAATCAATTGCTAGTAGAGGTTTTACAACAGTAATAGGACACAGAGAAAAGAGGACAAATTGAAAAATAGTGGCTTATTGCCTCCCTCCAATACACAAGAAATGATAATATAATAAAGACTACTCATTGCCTATTACTATTTATCTATGCTATAAGCAGAGAAGAGGGAATAGCTTGTGGTTGAAGCATTGGGCTGGAATTCCAGAGAGCTTGGTTTGATTTCTGACTCTGCCTCAGACTTTTTGTGTACCCTTGTTAAAGTCATTTAATCCGTCTGTACCTTAGTTCCCTACAGTTGAAGGGATGACAAGCTTCCTTCCAGGCTTTTCTGTTTTGCTTGTAATCTCCTCAAGCTAGGAACTCTGCTGCACCTTTGCTAATTTATAAATATACAAGCCAGCATTCATCTCCGAACTGCCACCCAGCCAAGTACAAGGTCCAAGAGGGAAGACAATGCACCATCTTTATCCTAGGGCTGCAAAATCTTGCGTGTTTGACTAACTTGCATCACTACTACTTCCTACACAGTTCTGCCATGGCTGGTACAGGTCATTGTGGCATAACAAGGTTGTAGGAGTGTCCTGACTTTGTCCCTGCAGTCCATCTTCTGGAAGGGGTGGTGGAATGGGACGGACCAGTGCTAGTTATCCTAGCTGGGAGCCTGCTAATGAGACCTCTGTCCTCGGGCTTGAGTGTGCTTACGTGAAGCTGTAACCATGTCCCTAACTGCAGGACAGACACACCCTAAAATGCGGACGGAGGGGTTAGGTTCCCAACTAGTGTAAACTGGTCTTGGTTTTTTTGCTGGTCTATTGAAGGCACTGAAGCTACACTGATATACACCAACTCAAATGCTGGCTCAGTGGTTCAAAATCATCTCTGGTGCAATGCCATTGAACTAAACTGGGCTGAATCTGGGCACTGACATAAAAGAGTCAGGTGCTTAAGTCAGGGGCAGGCAAAACTGGCTCACAGACAGACAGCAGCAATTTTACTTCTGGTCACCAGAGTGCACGCCTCCATCACATTTCTGCAGTGGAGCTAGGTGACAGGACTCTAAAACTGGTCTCCATGGCTAGCAGAAGCATAGATATGTCAAGGTCTGGCTTATGTGCTTTGCTGGACCCAGTCCTGAGCTCACAGCCATGTAAATGCCTGACAGAGTTGCTCCTGATTCACTCACACAGTGAGGAAGAGGACTTAAGCCAGGGGCCTCGTAGCACAGTGCGGGTGACTCTTTGACACTTATTGAGAAACAGCATGTTTAGGGGCTGCCTCAGGGAAAGAGAGCTGCGCCATCCACCCCTTTCCTCTCTCTTGCCCCCGACTTGGATGATCTCCAGTAACTTGATTGTCCTAGTCTGACAACTGATGGAGAAGGAGGCAGACAGAATTTTATCCTGCACAGCACATGTGTCTGAGACATCTGTATTTCCTGCCTATGGTTCAAACCCGCTAGCAGTGAGGCCCGGGGATGCCTGTGCAATTTTGATATAACAAAATTACATTGAAGTCCTTTTTTCTATTTTTATTTTTTGCCTTAGTAGAATATGGCAGATGTTCTCACACACTGTTCCTAGGGCACAAAGTTCGCTACGCCTTGGTGAGCAATTGATTGCCCTGCATGCAAAATCTGAGCTACAGGAGCCTGACTGTTGGTTGCCAGAAGCCAACAAGAGTTAAGTGTTTGGAATAGTTTCAGGCCCCTGGGAGAAGGGGGGGCATTGTATCTACACCTGGGCTTGCTTGCCGCCTCGCCTCAATCATGCCTAAGCATGGCAATGAGGCACTAATGGGAGCTGTCACGGTTCACATGCACTATGGTGTAGTGCCTCATGCTCAGACAACTAAGTAATTCAGAAGAATCCTTTTTTCCCAGTTTAATTTTCTCTATCCAGTGCTCAGGGGAGCCACCAATGACTGGAGCCTGGCAGAAGTCTTGGTTCTTTTTATATGTTATTACTTATATATTGTGCCTGGGAGTGCTAGGCGGCTAGTGGAAAGACCCATATATACAAAAGAGGCATCAGAGGATCTTGGCTCCTATAGAAATAAATTTTAAAACTCATCCAGTTTGAAAGTGAGAAAGGTGGTTTTTTTAAGGCCCTGCACTCCTCCCCGAGCACTGATGCATCCTGGGAGATATATTCAAGCCATGAAACGCAATCCTTGGAGGATAACAAGCATGAGGGCACCGCCGTTCCAGTTCCAAATTGAAATAATTGGAATTTCAGACTCATTTATGGATTTTGAAATCCCATTTCCTTTCTGGTCAGTGTGGAGATCTGTCCAGCACAAGCGATCATGGTTTGTGAAAGTAAGCCATTTGCCTCCTTCTGGAATGATTTCCCCAAATGCACTCCAGCCCAAAGCTGACCTAAGGTGTCAAGGGGAGAAAAGGCTGTTCTGGCTCAGCTCAAAGCCTGCAAAACAAGTGTTGATATCTACAAAAAGATATTACTTGGCATGTTGGAGAAGGGGCACAAGGACATTTAGCATGTTTACGCTCAAAGAACTGAGGGAGACGTATCAAAAAAACAAGGGAGGCAAACCGTCATTCTGGCTCCCCCACAGAAATGGCATGTCTTGTTGATAACTGCATGTGGTTCTCAGTGGAGATCCCACCACTGCCCCCAGATGAACCATTGATACCTTAAAGGAATGTGAGTCCCGGCTCAACGATGTTGAGACAGCAAAAACAATGAAAGTCCTGTGGTCCACAGACAGCTTTTAGATTGAAATAATGCTAATAAATAAAGCTCCATCATTTTAAAACAAAGGAAGTTAGATTGATTCAGTAAAAACTGGTCTAGAAGCGAAACGGCACTTAGATTGAAACAGTAGTTTTGAAGTAATGCCATTCAGGTGCATTATTTCAAAACAACCATTTGTTTGATTCAGGCATGGATTGCCCTTCCTCCTCCCAGGGTGCACAGCACCAGGAAGGTGGAAGTGCATCACCCCTGCCAAACTGCATGCTCCCATCAGCCAGCATGGCAGCACATGCAGCAGTTGCTTCCTATGGGCAACGCTGGGCACCTGGGTGGACCCATGAGGAGCTCCTCTGCATTTGGGGGAAAGAGGACATCATCTCCTGGTTCCGTGCCAGGCATAGAAACTGGGATGTGTACGCGAACATTGCACAGGCACTGGCCAAACCACAGGATCACCGAGCAGGTGCATGCCAAGGTGAAGGTCCTTTGGCAGGACTATGCCCGGGCAAGGGAGTTGAGGCAGATCTAGGGGACAGCAAGTGCCATCAGCTGCCTCTTTTATGAGGAGCTCCACTCCTTCTTCAGGGAGGAGCCCTGCAGCATCCCAGCAAGGACAGTGGACTCCACAGAGCCCACCCCCAGGGCCACACCTCCCCAAAAGAGGCCACTAAGACGCAGAGGCGTCCCTTGACTGAGTGACGCCAGCCAACTGGGGGGCACACCAACACCACAAGCCCCACCGGCCAGTCCGGAGCTGTTACCTGTCCAGGAGGAAATCCCCATCCCTGAAGAGGAGGAGGGAGACAGAGGTGGCACCCCCCCATAGAGCCAGACCCCAAAGAGGGGACATCCCAGCGAACATCTGGAACACCTGGCAGTGAGTGTTCCTCCCCCCTCCATGGAGGCGGAGATGAGCCTGCCAGTGGCATGGGCACTGAGGGGGGATACGGGACAGGGACAGGCAGGGCATGGGGCTGGGGGGCGTGGGGGCCCTCCCATGGGCCCAAGTGGCTGAAGGACATGTGGCACCAGGGTCCCCAACCCAACCGAGGTGGGGGACGCTCATCGGGGGCGGGGGTGGCAGTAACCAGACATGGCAGCATCGAGGGCAGACCAAAATGCAGTCCACACTGCTGGCATGTGGACTCAAGAGACTTCTCGGGCCAAGTCTGGGACTGACTGCCACTTACCACCATGGGCACTGCGAGGCCGTGTGTGCCTTTGGGCCAGTCTCCCGCAGAACACAGATAAAGAAGTCTATGAACAGTGGGGGGCGGAGGTGTTTGCTGCTGACAGACTGCACACAGCCAAAACCAGCAGGCAGAAGGAGACAACCCTGTTTTCTGCTTCCCTGCAGCAGCTTGCACAGCCACCCGCCACGCTGCTCCAGGCAGCTGCCAGCCACCACCAGGCAAAGGAGGAGGGACCGCCGGACCCAAGACAAGCCCCTGTTGAGCCTCCTTGATCAGGGCCAGGGAGTGGAGGCATTGTCACGGGCCTGGAGGGAACAGCAAGCGAGGTCCCAGGATACCGCCATCAGACAGCTCTAGCGTGTGGCTGATGTCAACGACTGCATTGTCACTGTGCTGGAGAAGCAGAGTGCAGCGCTGGAGCAGCAGAGCACCATGTTGCAGGCCCTGAGTGACATTGTCCAGGACGCGGCCTCCAGCCTGCGGCGCATTGCTAGCTGTCTGGTGCCCCCGGCAGCCGAGGGAGCTCCCCAGCGGGAGCCTTTTGTCCCTTGGTGCAGGAACCCCAGACCCGGGGTGGCCCCCCTTATAGGGACTCCCTAACCCTCTAAAGTCCCCAACCTCCACCCAGCTCCCTGTCTCCCAGTTCAATGGCGCACGCACGCACGCACACGCACACATACATACATCTCTCCCAAGCCCTGCTGCTTGGACCTGCCAAACCCGGAGCTGCTGCTGGTCAGAGCTTGCTCCTGGGCCTGCGGGTATTCCTGCTGCCAAGTCCCCAGGCTTCAGCCTTGCTGTTGCCCTGATGCAGTAAACCCTGGAGTGGCTGCAGCCCTGCTGCCCCCAAGTATGTGGGGAGCCTAAGACTGCTGACCACCTTCCTGCTCACCTCCCTCTCAGACCAAAGCATCCCCATTGTCAATTTCACTCTGTAAGGCAGCCCTGAAATTGACAATGTCTTTTATTGAGCTGGGTGCAACTACATCAGCCCAAGACATTCTTGATGGACTTGTGAACCTGTTTCATGTTTCAGGAATAGCTGAATGGAGGACAAAGTTAAGGTGTTGACTTTTACCTAAAAAAGGCCCTGCCAAAAAAAAAAAAAACAGTATAGAAACTCTGTGAAGAAAAGGGAATTTCTTCTGTAAATCTAGGGCAGTTTTACAATCCCAGGTGGTCTGTATGAAGACATGAAACAGTACTGAAAGTCTGAAGGCTTTAACCAGCCATTCAAGCCCAGACTTCCACTACTGATGACAGGGATTTGTGAGAAATCTGCACCATGAGTTTTTTTGGCCCACACGCTTGACATTGGCAGCACTTTACAGCACACCTCACTCTTGGAGAATGCAAAGATGAGTTCATGGGGCAGTTGAACAGTTTATAGTTTTACTTGAAACTGATGGTAAGTACAGGGAAAAGGTAGCGCTACATAAGGATGTTGACAGAGAAAAAGTTGATGTGTTTAGAGCTTTAACTGTTGAATTTGAAACCAGATTTGAATCTCTTAGTTCATATAATATTTTTCTGATTTTTGATCCTTCAACTTGGCCAAAGGACAAGAAAGACATCCATGTATTTTCGATTATCTACTCAGTGACACTTTTCAGAAATATGAAGTCCTTCTGTCCGTTGATTCAGATTCTGCTTTCAGGGAATGGATGCAGTTAAAACAAGCAGGAAAACATGTTGTTGTCCCTTAGTCTGCCATTAAGCAGTGCTGCTTGTGAACAGGATGTTTTCCATATCAACATCAAGGGGTTAAAGTAAGGAGGAAAGCACTGGAGTGCCCACAAATTTTGGGGGCCAGCATTCTAGGTCCCCTAAAAACAGAATAATGGGGCCAAATGCTGTGCTCCCCCGCTTACTGCTCGCTGTGGCCCCTACCTGGCCAGAAGTTACAGTCTTCTGGCCAGCAGGGAGCTGATGCAGCTGAGCCTGGCTGGGAGTTTTTAAATCTCCTGCCCTGAGCATGATCAGAGCATGCTCAGGGTGAGAGCAGCAGCCTGTGGTAAGCCAGGTAGCAGAGGCTCCAGCGGCCAGGTAAGGGAGAAGAGTGGGTCCTGAGGGGGTCTCAGGGATGGGCAGCTGGCAGGGAAAGGATGGTCAGCAGGGATGGCCCATGGTGTTGAAGAGCCAGTAGGCATGTTAGGGGAGGAGTCAAGTCAGGGGCTGGCAACTAGAGAAGGGCAGGCAGGTTGTGGGGGGGTGGAGGAAGCTGGCGGCCAGGCAGGAGGTTAGGGAAGGGGTATGATCAGGACCAGGAGACCAGGGATGCCAGTGACCAAGCTAGGGAAGGGGTCGGGATGGGTGACTGGGGAGGGAAGGAGCACGTTGAGGGATGGGGGGGACAAGATTTGGTGGGGGCTGGGTAGTGGTGGAGTGGACTATGAAGGGTTGGAGTGGAGACTGGTTGGTGGGCTGGGAGATAGAGGAGGTGAGGGGGCTAGAGTGTGGGCTAAGGATAGAGGGAGGTGTGGTGGGGGTAGGGGGCTGAAGAGGTAGGGTGGGGGAATGGGGACAAAGGGACTGAAGGGGGCTGGGAAGATGTGAAGGCAGTTGGGGGGCTGAAGGGGGCAGACTGAAGACAGGGAAGCGGGGGAGTTAAGAGGGCTGAGTAACGACTTGGGGGCTGGGAGCTTAGGGAATGGGGATGGGGCTGAAGAAGACATGGGGAAAGAGAGGTCTGACATTGACACTAGTGGACAAGGTTGGGGTGATGTGGATTTGAGGCTGTGCTTCATTTGTGAGGAAAGAGCTAGTGGGGCTCAAAAATGCCCACTTGGGCTGGGACCCACACATGTGGGAAGGGGGCTTGGAGATTAGGAAGGTTCCAGGTCCCATCAGATTATACTTTAACCACTGCGATATATCGAAGTACCAAACCTTTTCTGCTGGTACCCATTTAAGAACCTGAGCTTAAAAGTTATTTCAAACCCTGCTTATAATACCTGGTACTCATAATGAAAAAAAAAAAAGAAAAAGAATGAGTTATTCTCCCACCAGGATGGTTTCTTGGATCTCTCAACCACATGTTCCTTGACATGAGATAGTTCTGGGTGTTAGGGACCTGATAATGTGTTCCCATATATTTTCTCCAGGGCTACTCCCCTGCCCCACATACATCTGTCTGTTTCGTGTAGAAAAAACTAATTTTTGGAGACTAATCTGAGCAAGACTTTGCTGTGGGAGAGGCTGGACATTTCCAGTATACACAGTGATCCAGAGATTTCCAAAAAGTGGAGGCACCAGCCTCTTACTCACTGTGGCTGGGCCACCATGTGCAGTAGGTAAGGATACTGATTCAGAGTATCAGAGTAACTCTTCAATTGGGAATAGTAAGGGGAGTTATTTTTACATTGCAACATTGCTTTTCCTCTATGCTATGAACTAACAATGAACACCTTGTGGTCTGCTTGCCTTCCAGTGGAAAGTGTGGCCTTCAGTGCATCCTCCACCGCTGTAGATGAGGAGGTTGCAGATAGGAAGACGGAAAAAAAAGAACTCAGGATGACGATCAACAACATACTGAACGCTTCTGTGGCTGTGAACACAGAGCTAAGGGACTGGAGGATTTCATTGTCCAAAAATTGGACATGGACCTGGAGAGTAGGAGAGGTGCCCAGGAGCATGAGGATACCATGCAGGATGGGATGCTGTGCATCATGAGGGATCAAGCAGACATGTTGAGGCATCTGGTTGAGCATCAGAAACAGCAGCTGCTGGGGAGATTCTCTGCAAAACCACCAGCAACAAGCACCTTCTTCCCAAACGCCCATCCCAAGTCTTACAGAAGAGTGGGCAGATTGCAGGACGTGTTCCACTCAAACCAGGGGAGGGGTGCAGGATGAGATAGCAGCCTTTCTAAAAACTGTTAATGCGAAAGCTTTGCTGTTCACACACAAATGTGGTTTTTTCACCCCTCTTATCCACCTGACAATGTTTCACGAAAGTTAAATTATTTTCCCTCCCCTCCACTGTTAAGGATGTGCAATAAAAGTAAACGCCTTTAAGTACTCTTTATTACAAGCTTGAGGATGGTGGGGGGGAAGGCACAGAGGTGGCCCTAGTGAATCCAGGACCCTGGGCAAAAGTCAAGGTCGTCTCCCCCATGCCACGTGGCAGGGCCTTGTCCTTGACTTCTGCCTCCCTGCCTTGCTAGGGCTCTGCCTCCTCCTGCCCAGGTACCACCACAGGGACTCCCACCACCCCACCCCCAGGCCCATGTCTTCCACCCAACTCCCCTCAACCTCAACGGCAGCTTCCTTGGATCTCACAGCTGTCCCCCTCCTGCCTCTTCCCAAGTCTTACTGCCAGCCCCCCACCTGCTACTGGCCTCCAGCCTCATCACCAGCCTGCTACCTTCCTCCCAGCCTCACTGCTGGCCCCCCGCCTGGCATGCCTCACCAACCTTATTCCCTCCCAGCCCCTCACCTCAGCTCCCTGGCCCAGATACTCCTACCCTTGCCTAAGTGTGTGCTGGGCGGGGAGCCAGGAGGTTCACAAGCTGCCCCAGCTAGACCCCAGATCCCCGTATTCACCCTGGCCCCACAGCAGGCCCCCTGGGCAAATGCCTGGGCTGCCCCATGGTTTGAGCCACCTATGGGAAGGCCCAGCACAATTACCACAACTCATTACAAAAACAGGTTTTTCAATGCTACTGAGAAGCAAGGCTCCCCTACGGGCTCTCAGCTCGCACTAGTATCTGCTTTCTCCCTTTTCCCTCTCAGGCCAGAGAACCAACAGTGTAACAAGACCATGACAGAAGGGACTGTATTTTTCTTTTTGGGGAAATCAACATTTCCATTCCAGCCTTTTGATTTTTTTAAAGCAATGGTTTTTAAACCTCAGGTCAGGACCCACGATGGGGATGGACACCCTCAGGTACTGGGTCACATTGCCCTCTGATGCCACCAGCAAAAGGCTGGAATGCATTGCTCAAAGATGTAATTGTTAGGTCCCCAGGAAAAAAAAAAATTGAAAACCAATGCTTTAACGTATTTATTCATAAAAACAGGAAACAACACACCACAATCTTGAAGCAATTTTTTCAAAAATAATTCTTATAGGCAATGTAGCAGCAGCATAGCTGTCAACTTACATTTGTTAAATTATACTCTCACTTCGGATGCAGTTGAACAAATTAAGCTTGTATAGCTCCTTCACTTCTATAATCACTGCAGCAGTGCAGGCTAGCAAAGACTGTCCTGCTATATAGAACAGCTCACTAATGAGTAATAGTTGGTGAACTTTTGTAATTGTTAAAGCAGGTCACGTTTTAGAACAAAACACCAATTTTCCAAAGCAAATGTGGCATTCTGTCACAGAGTAACTGCCACTGGTTATAGAGAAGTCTTTTACAGTAGCCCCTACCAATAAAATGGCTTTAATGAAGCTGCCCTCAATAGGCAATTTATTACCGTAAAAGTGGGCTGTCACACTTCCAGCGATACGGAAATTCAGAGAGGTTGAACAGTAGGTGCCCACTCAAGAATTGTCCAAGGAGAAGCACTGTCTCATCACTGAAGGCACCTCAACTAGTAATAGGGGTCATTGATGTCAGTGCTCTCACAGCTTACTGGGTAAGAGGCAGGCAAACACTCCCACAAATTAAGCTTTATAGCTTTAAGTGTTCTTCATAAAATGTTCCAGATTAAACTATGGATAGGTTGAAATCTCTGCATATCTAGCAAGAAATAGTTAAGAAATGAATATTATAAATAAGAATTGCCATACTTGAACAGACTGATGGCCCATCTAGCCCATTATCCTGTCTTCTGACAGTGACCATTGCTAGCCGTTTGAGCAAATGAATGAAACAGGGGAATGTACTGAGCAATCCACCCCATCATCCAGTCCCAGTTACTGGCATTCAGAGACTTAGAGACCAAGAGCACGGGACTGCGTCCCTGACCATCTTGGCTTACAGTCATTGATGAATCTTTCCTTCGTAAAATTATCCAGTTTTTTAAAGCCTGCTATATCTTTGACTTTCATAACATCTGACGACAATGAATTCCACAAGTTAACTTTCTGTGTGAAGTAGTACTTCCTTTTATTGGTTTTAAAGCAGCTGTCTATTTTCACTAGGTGATTCTAGGTTGTGTTTCATGGTAGGTTACGTTCTAAAGGAGTAGCTGTATTATTCTAGTTCAGCAAACAAAAAAAAAAAACAAACAACCACAAACAAGGAGTCTGGTGGCATTTTTAAAGACTCGCATTTATTTATCACATGATCTCCAAGCATCTGACGAAATGGGATTTTCTCCCACAGAAGCTTGTGCAGAGAATACATTTGTTAGTCCTTAGAGGTGCCACCAGATTCCTTGTTTGTTATAGTGGGGTAACAAAAACTTATTCACCTCCACATCATTCATGATTTTATAGACCTCTACTATACCCACCTTAGTCATTTCTTTTCTAAACTGCACTGTCCTAATTGTTTTAATCTCACCTCACCTGGAAGATATTCCATAAAACAAATTTTTGTTCCTTTCCTCTCAACTTTTTTCCCCATTAATATTTTGAGATGGTGAGGCTACAGCCGCATGCAGTATTCAACATTCCCTGGAGTGATATCATCAGTCTTCTTAGCCATCCCTTCCATAATGATTATTAGTATTCTGTTAGCTTGTCTGCTGCTACACTTTGAGCAGATGGTTTTGAAGAAGTATCCATAACTGCAGGATTTCCTTCCTGAGTGGTAATAACCAATGAGGCTCCATCATTTTGTATGGATAACTGAGATGGTATTTTGCAATGTGCATTACTTTTCATTTATCTATTTGAATTTCATCTGCCGTTTTGTTACACAATAACTGGTTGCAGTCATCTTTGGAGTTAATGAACCTGAGTAATTTTGTATTGTCTGAAAACTTTGCCACCAATTTATCCCTTTTTCCAGATTATTTCTGAATATGGTGAAGAGCTCTGGTCCCTGAACACATTCATGGGGGACACTGCTGTTTACCTCCCTCTATTCTGAAAATAGGCTATTTATTTCTACCCTTCCATTTATCTTATAATCAGTTACTGACCCATAAGGCAATCTTCCCTCTTTTCCCATGACATATCTTTGCTTAAGATCCTTCAGTGAAAGCTTGTCAAAGTCTTTCTGAAAGGTTTGTTCAGATGTAGTATTTATGACTCGCACCACCTTCAACTATTCACAGACAGTCTTAGGATTAATTACTTTTGCAAACTAAACTGACATGGATATTGTATTTGTCCCTGATGAACCACCCATTTTGTAAATACTGGGGCAATATATGCACACTGGGACAGGGCATGTCTCTAGCACTTCAGGATTGAGGTTTCCTGGACCTGAAACAGATGCATTAGAAAATCTGGTCTCCACTGATCACAGAATAACAAGACAAATTACTTTGCTGGTGACAACTGCAACTACAGGTTTAACTAATGAGGACATGAGATTTGAATAAAATCATTCTAGCCTACATTTCCCTTTATAAAGAAATTTCATGTTACATAAGGAACTAACTTCGGTTTCCCTATCCAAATTTTATTTATTTATAATGAAAGCAATCCTAAATTCAGTGACTACTTCTTCTAACTTGTAATCTTCATTTACAGGCACTCTATTTGGTCTATTTCTTTGGCGAAATAGGCCTTTCACAGGTAGCAATGGTTAATCATTTACAAGAAATATATCTCAAAGTTTGTTTCCAGTTTTTTCTTTTTTTCTTTTTTTTTAATGCATCAAGTCTAACATTATCAGTATTTCAAAATATTCAAGGCAAAGGACCATCTGTCAAAGATTAAAAGCAGAAAAAAACGATTTCCAAGTTGCACATAGTATGAATATGCAGTTTCATGAGAAACAATGATTTAAACTCATGAATATAACCAGAACTGTAAAATATCAACTGAAGCATCTAATGGACATTGTTCCGCTCTTGAAAATTGTTTCAAGTGAGATCCTTCTCATTAAAAGGAAGACAAACGTTATGAAACCCCCCCAGCAATTACATGAAATAAACCCCTCACTAGCATGGAGTTATGTTTGGCATGGTTCAGTAAGCTATGAACAGTACATTTGGACGTAAATCAAAATATCCAGCTCCAAGAATAAGCAGGACACACCCTGTGGGATCCAGCAACAGTAATTCAGAGGACGGCATCAACTTTTGGTTACAGCTCAGATAAACTATTTACTAGTCAGTAACGAGCAAGTAAGACTGCTCTATTTTTAAAATGTGTGCACTTGCAAAGTGGGTATCTTACCCCATTAATCCATCTTTGTACAAGCTATAATAACTCAGAGTGCAGTATGCAAGTCTAAAGATGTAAAAATGTTCTCAAATGCTCCCATATACGGTCGTACTGGTTTTTTCCTCCTCTTTTTATTTTTTTTTAAATTGACAAACTGCTGTCTTGCAATGAGAAAAAAATCACCGAGCTTCAGGAATTCAAAAATCAAATTTAGCTGTAGATTTATTAATTTGCTGTGGTATACAATCAGGTGACCATTTCTGAACAAGTGATACCGAAATAATGTTTATGGCTTTAAAGTCAAATTCAAAACTAAGGGTCTGTCACATTCAGGCAGCTGAGGATTAGTGGACGACAGATACACAGAGGCAAGGTGCTGTGTTGACATGTCTGAGACAATGCTCCAAGGGTTTTTACAACAGTTTCCTCTTCTCAAACTCCTTTAGAGAGAGCAAAAATACAGACATGTTACAATTGTGGCAAGAGTTTTCCAAAAGGCTTTCAATCTCAGCATCTTTTAAAAACAAAAAATAGAGCACTTAGAAGAAATGCTATTCCAAGTTACCCTGGTTTGCGTTTTTAAAATTTCACTAAGCCACATGAAGGCTTTAACTTCCCAAAGTCATTCATAACCTTATCTTCACACTGCAACTTGTTTTTTGTTGACAGTTTCTTAAATAACACAGCATACTGGAGTGAGAATATTGATGCATTTAATAATAAAAAGGAAGATGTATGAGTATTTGCCTAAACCAACAGAGTTCATATTTAGGAGAAAAAATAATATTCATTTTTATATAAGTAAATCTCCCCACCAGCCTTTATCTCAAGGGAAGCTGATTTCTGGAATTAAAGACAATGCAGAATTTTGGTGCCAAAGTTTTGAAAAAAAGATGCTAACAGTGAACTATATCCACTTCTCTCAGACATTAAACTGAGATTGCCAACTCAAGTTTTCCCTCCTACTACTAACAAAACACACAACATGACTTTTTTTTTTTTTTTTTTTTTTTTTTTTAATCAGAAGCCTGCTACACCACCAGAAGTCTTAGTACCAAGGTAAAACTGGGTGCAAGTGGCTTTCTTATACCCCAAAGAGAGTCCATGAAGATACGGGGGGAGGGGGCTGCAAATCTGTTTAGAAGAGCCTGTAACGCACAACCTCATTAGCCTTACCCAACTGTGATGTTCTCAAGGCTTTCCTGTTAACCCTAGCCATGTTCAAACACTCTTGCAGTACATTCTTACCACCCTGCTGCCTGAGAACAGCCGATTGCATTTCAATTCTTTAAAGATACAACTAGAGCTGGGTAAAAGCTGATAATTTAAGTCAAGGGGGTTGAACGGGGAAAAAAAGACAAGACACCCAAAAATTTCATTTGGAACCAACTCAAATTTTTCCATTAAAATTTCCAAATGGCTAAAATGAGCTGTTTTAATTTTAATACTCCCCACCTTTTTTTTTATTTTATTTTCAAGTCAGAACCCAGATGAATTTGTGAAGTTTTGCTGATGTGAAAAATGCATTTTTTGATGAATTCCCAAATTTGCTGAAGAAGTTTCAGGCAGCTATAGTTAAACCTCCATTTTAAAGCATGCAGAAATACAGCAGGACAGGTGCAAATTTTCTAAACACCTTGCAAATATTCTGTTGAACGGAGGCAATTATCCCAAAAAGGAGGAAAGAAAAGCAAAAATAGGTATGATATATGACAGGGCATATGTACCAAGAAAATCAGGGCTAGGCTCACCACAGGACCTAGCAACTGCAGTTTTAGATGATGCAGGGATCCTCAAAACCCCCTCGTCACCTATCACTGACTCCTGTCGACAGCTAGTGTCCCTTAGCACCTAAACTTCCACCATTTTAGTCCACTAAGTATTCAACTTTTCTACCAGTGAGCATGTGCACAACCAGTTTGGACCCCTATTTCACACCTAAGCCCGTAGGGTATCGTCAAAATAGGCATTTCCTCACTTATCCCACCTGCAGGGCCCTAATACATAGCTGAGTTTTACGTATGTCTAAAACAAACAAACAGCCTTATAGCCTGGGGTCAGAGTACTCATCTGGGAGATCTAAATTCAGTTGCCCAATCTGCCCAATGTGGAGAACACAGTTGAACTTGGGACTCCTATCTCCCAGGTGACTGCACAAACCACAAGGCTACGGTAACTCATTCTCTCTGGCCCACTGACTATTTTAATTTATACGCAGAAGGACAACTTCAACACAACCAAATACCCTATAGGCCGGTGGTTAGGGAAAACCCCAACCCCTCCTCTCAGCATTTCTAATGGCTATCTTAGGCAGCTCCATGCTAGTGGGTTGGCTTTCACAGATCCCATTTGTGGGCTCTTCTCTCCAGGACCTGTGTAGAGAACCCAGGCCCCTCGTCAAGGCTGTGGTTTCCATCAAGTGACAAGATGCCTAAAAATCAATATTGCAACACTCAGCAAATTGCAATGCCCTTGTAAATCTGTATGGGAAAAATCGGCAGGGAGTTAATCTTCTGTATGAGATGCATGATTATCATCAATTCTGTGCATCTCCCCAAAGATGTGAATTAGTGGTTCCTTCAAAAGTCACAGTATTTTTTTCATTAAAAGGACATCGGTAGACGGCTGTGGAAACAAGATAAGACAGTCCATGCATTGTTGGAAAATTACCCAGTAAGGTGAAAAAAGTAAAGGGTGTTTTCTGATCTAGAATCAATTAAGGTTCATAGGATGGTTAGTTTCTGTAAAGTAAAGTTGTTAGTCTGTCACTGAGCCAAATCTTATTGTCTGAATTTCACTACACAGCTTTGACAAAGGAGAACATGGTACATAAAGCTGCTTGTACAATAAAAACTCAGCTGCAACCATTATTTAGTGCCTTTTTTTCATTCAGGAGAGTCATTACATGTTGAGATACAGTTTTAATAAACTTAAATGAGGGGAGCTGTGTGTTAGAACTGTTCACCTGGAAGCAAAACAGCAAAATGCAGCTTTCAAATCTTTGCTGATCTGGTTACACGTTGCACAATTCCATCATTTCAAAGCACTTAAGACGCCTATGGAACTAACCTTGTGCATAGTGCTACCCAGCTGGGCAGGAGACATACTGACGACGACGCCAGCACTTTGAAGAGCAGCAATTTTCTCCTTAGCGCCACCTTTTCCTCCAGCAATGATTGCCCCAGCATGACCCATTCTTCTGCCTGGAGGAGCAGTCAGACCAGCTATGAATGACACTACTGGCTTCATATTTGGACCCTGTGGTGAAAGAAGAAACACATAACATGAAAGAGATGTACCACTTCCAAGTACTCTGGGTACGTCTATGCTGATGGCAGCAAAACTGCTGCCATCAGCCTGATGTTCCAGGTGCAATTCAGCAGCAAGCATGAACTCACTGCTGTACTCTCGAAGTTCTGCCCCCTAAAAGTAGTATTGTGGTTGGCTTTCCCGAGCGTGTCCCAGTAGCTTAGACAGCTGCCAGAAGATACGCGAGGTATTTTATGTGCCTTGCGTATATGCCATCAACTGCAGCTCAAAATCCACGTAAGTGTAGACTAGGGCCCATGGGGGGTAATGTATGCAAGAACTAGGCGTCTAAACTCTGGAAACCCCCACAGTTCAACGCCATGGAAGCACTGGCTGGGAAGAAGCAGCACATATACAAACAGCAATCGCAAAACAGTTCTATAGAGCAGACATACGTGGGTCATGAAACAAGTATTAGCTGTGATGGTCCCAAGATATCAGAGAGACAATATCTTTTATGGAACCAACTTGTTTTGGTGACAAACAAACTTCCAAGCTACACAAAGATCTTCTAGTAGACAGCACAGTAGAATTGGGATCAAAAGCTACTCTCTGAAGAGGCTTGAATTGGCCTTAATTACATATTCTGCATTTTCTAGTAAATGCTTTTCATTAACTGAGAATGAAACACAGAACTAAGTTTCTCTAAAGTGATAAACGTCTAAAAGAAGGTGCACAATTAATAGGGTCTTTTGGAAAGAACAGTACATTCTCTTAACTCACAGAATTATTTTCCTTCAAAAACGCTGCTGCATCTTCTTCAGCATTGCCTCCAATTTCACCAATTAATATAATCCCCTCTGTAAGGGGGTCCTTCAGGAAGACATCAAGACAGTCAATAAAATTAGTTCCATTGAAGGGGTCTCCCCCAATCCCTGAAAGGAATTAAAAATGCAAATATAAAACGGAACATGAATAATCAAGAGAAACATATTTACATTTCAATCTACTAGTGGTATTATACTGGCACCTAGAATCCCCCAAGACTTGAGATTCTCTCTGCAAAACACAGTACTAAACAATAACTGTTCCACATTCTTATCATCTACATGGATTAAAATATGCACAGCATGGGAAGAAAGGAAAGGTTGTTAAAACCTATTTTACAGATGGGAAACTGAGGCATCAACAGATCTACGGTCTTGTCCATGGTCATACAAAATGTCTGTGGTAGAGCTGGGAGCCTCTCAATCCCAATCAAGTCAAAACACAGTTTTAAAAAATAGTCACCAAACACGTAGTGGCAGGAATTTCAGACACTAGTTTTAAATAGAATAAAGCTGTCTTCACTGCCACGAAGATTTTATAACGTAACAGTAAACTGAATGGAAGTTGATTCACTATCCAATCCTAGTTCAGACAAGGCACAGGTAGTTTTTACCTCCATGTACCTAGGTGAGGTCAGCCTTAGGTGGAAGGCACAATGAATATGACTAGTTAAATAAAAGCCACCTTGTAGGAGTTTATAAAAAGATAACTGACTTACATTTGTACAGTGAGTTTTTTTTAATACATCTTTTTTGGGCAAGGAAAACATAGCCTAAATGAAGAGTTCACCAAGTCTCAATACAGCTGAGGTGGGGTTTTTTGTTTTTTTTTTTTTTTAATTTTAGAATAAACATCTGTGTCCCAGTCTCTGCAAAAAGAAGAAGAATGTAACAGATATGACAACTCCTTTACCTTTAATCAGGTGTAAGGAACGTGTATGGTACCGTCTGTGTCAGCACTGTACAGAGTTTGGGGACACAAGAATGTCAGGCAGCCAATGTCTTTACCACCTCTGTTCCCACACTGTCCTTCCAAGCCAAAAATGACTAGGATAACCTGCTCTATAAGTATCAAACTAATATTCAGGCATACAAATTTTAAACCCTGAAAGAAATCAAGACAGGGTTGGACAAAATTAGCTTACAGCTAAGCACCAGCATTTTTACTTTTGGTTGCAAGAGTGCTCCTCCATTACATTTCTGCAGCAGAGCAGGGCAACAGGCTGCTAAAACTGGCCACTGTGGCAACTGAAAACATAGTAGAGGCCTGGGTTAAGACCTGTCAAACGGCTAAGGGTACAGCTACATTTGAGCTGGCAGGTATGATTCCTAACCTGTGTAGATGCACTTGTGCTAGTGCCTTAGAACAGCAGTATGGTTGTTGTGGCACCTAAGGTCAGCCATCTGGGACACAAACACACCAGAGTCCCTGAATATGAACTCTGGCACTCAGCCTGAGCCACGGCTGACACACTGCTATTCTTAACATCAGCTCAAGCAGAACTAGTGTGGGAATTGCACCTCCCAGCTCAAAGGTAAACACATCCTAAGATCTGTATCATTTAAAAACAAAAAAAAGCCAATCTGAGCTCTCAAAACAGTTTCTTTTTGTGCTCCTAGCCGAGTACCACATCTTGATTTTTATTCCACAACACATGTCGTCTTTGGAGCATGGATTGTTCAATGTTGTCAGAGAACCTACCATAAAAAAACCCAATCCTGAACAGTGCTTAAAAGTAAAAAGAAATTACAAGTTTGGGCTTCATTCTCTTACAGTGTAAATGGATGAAACTCTGTTTACACCAGACCCTGACAAGTGTACTGTACATGTATGGGCCAGCCCAAAAACTAGAGGCACCTATGTGTGCAGCCCTGAGGGGGCCCTCTGCCACTAAAAACCACCACCACCACTTTCAGCAGCAGCACAGTGGACAAAAGGCCCTGCCGCTGAAATAAAGTCACTGTCCAGGGTGCTTTCGGCAGTGGTGGGGACCACCACCAGCTCTCTTTTCAGGCACAAGAGACTGTTTGCCTCCCTCACTAGTGTCCAGCAGTCAGGTGCCAGGGGCAACTTCTTGGCCACCATGGTGACAATGGCACTTGCGATTTGTTGAGTCCTCGGTTACACCAACAGAAAATTTAGCCCAAGAAGTTTATTAAGATAAGCTTTTTTCCCTCTGTTTTGCCTTAAAATAAAACTAAAGCCACAGGTTCCTGCATATTGACTATTGTCCATGCAACACTGTTTAGGCTAGGTTTTTGATTAACTCAGAACATGAAAATTAATTAACAAAAATGGGATTGCTATACTCTGCTGAACTGCAATTGCTACTGATGTAAAATGCGTTTGTTCAGTTGGTTAAAAAGGTGCAACCTTTCTAACCAAAATTAAAAGGCATTCAGTGTTTTTCAATAGTTTCTACAATCCAGTGTGAGAACAATGAGAGTCCTGCAGTACTTTACAGATTAATAGATTTCTCTGGGCATAAGTCTTCATGGGCTCCAAACCACTTCGGCAGCTGCAGCAAGATGGAGCTGTACACAGACTAAAATGGTTACCTCTCTGGAAATTTATACAATCCAATGTGTTATGGTTCTTGCACTCTAGTTGGGTCCGACCCTCTTTAATGGAAGAGGTTTGGTGGAAGAAACTCACCAACACAGAAGGACTGTCCCAATCCAACTTGTGTCGTCTGATGTACAGCTTCATATGTCAGGGTGCCAGATCTTGACACAATACCTAGAAAGGAAGAAAACAAGTTTGATAGTACTGTATGTAATGAGCTGATGACTGGATATTCATTAATTCATATGTCCATGGATATAACAGAAGGTTAGAAGATTACAGAGAGTATTTAGTACCTCCTAGTTATTCACATGCAAATAAATTCTATGTAGTACTTAAGATTAGATTTGCACCCACTTCCCCTTGCTTTCTGATCTGCCACTCAGCTGTCAGTTATCTAAAGCTGTCCAACAAACCAGCAACATTGGCCAAAACAGGCACTCCTCACAGCAGAGCTCTATACATGTAGCCAACTAGAAAGGCAAACTGACTAGGGCAGTGGTTCTCAATTCCACCCCCCCTCCAAGGCTTAGGATCCATTTATAAATTTTGATGGCCTGTCATAATCCAGTAAATTGGTTTCATGCAAAAGAAATCTGGCTTATGAATATTTCTTACCCACTTGCACATTAACCTAAGTATATCATGCACCATCATGTCAGCTCCTGCAAATGCTGCCCCTCAGGACTGTCTGGATTTGGCTCAGTGCTTGCGGGTTTTCAACTTCTAGGGCAGCAGTGCCATTCAAGTGTGACCAGGCCCCTAGAGAAGCCAGCTGGACCAGATCGGTGGAGTAATCCTGTGCCCTGGTATAGTATGATGCAGTGCCACTCATCCCAATTTAGTGTGGCTGATCCTTGCTGTCATGACAGAGAGGTGGCTGGGCCAACAACTGTGATCATGTAACCACAGATCACAATGCCCCGAGTGTGGAGTTCAGGCAGATTCAAAGGACTGCAGCCACAGAAGCAATTATTACCATGTGAACAAGTCAGGAACAGGAGGCAGGACATGAACCCCCTCACTTCAAGATTTAATCCCCCCCGCTTCTCCTCAAGGCTTCCCACAGAACTCTTTTGGTCACGACCGAGAAGTGGAGCACCAAGACATGTCAGACTATCATGCTACTTACTTGTGCCCTAAAGCTATTATGCTGTTCTCCATGCGAACAGTTAATGCACTCCTTGCTGAACATGGTTGCAATTCAGCAGTCCATGAAAGGAACTACACTTTTTTGAAAAAGCATACACGCTTTTCAAAGTATTTTACACCAGATCTATGTAGTATTTCAAAGCATTCGGGGATCCTCTGGAATGGAAAGCACTGCCTAAGTGCAAGAGATCAACTAGCATATTTGCTTCTTTAACTTATTGCACAAGTCAAATCTTACTGAGGCATCATTGTGCTAGAGATTATACAAACACACAAGAAAGTCCCTTCTGACAATAGTCTAATCTTATGCAATCTACGAACAGCTAGGCAGGGAGAGAAGCGTAATCATGCCAGTACTACCCCTTAAACTAGGGGTCTTAAACTCAAATCACCACAAGGGCTGCATGAGGACTAGTACGTTAACCCAAGGGCCACACCACTGGAGCCTTTTCATACAACCATACTGCAAATATTGGTAATGACAGTGTTGTTGCAGGCCGCAGGAAAGTTTTAGGGACTGCACGTGGCCCGAGGGCCACATGTTTGAGACCCCCTGCCTTAAACTGATACGAAAGGTTTCTAAAGCGAGAAAGACAACATCTGCATTTTGTATGTATTGGAATGGGCAGAGTGTTAGAAAAGCCAGAGAGAAGTAAACAGGTAGCTAGCAACTGATAGTATACCAAATATTTACTAATTTAAATCTAATTCTTTTAAGCTGAACTGTGCTGTTTGATGGTGATGAGACTCACTTGTTCAGGCTGAGAGAAAAAGGTGTGTTTTTTTTTTTTTAAACTGAGATCAAGCAGAAGAAATTGAATTGATTTTTATATCTTATTCAGTGTTTTCTTTGAGCTTGCTAAAATATTACTATGAATTGTCCAAAACTCCTTCAGAGGTGACTGAGAAAATGGGAAGGAGGGACAAAAAGAGACCCAACACCCAAAAGTTGGGTGAGGGGTGCGAAGGTGTCAAAGCTCACATTTACACCTGCAGTATCCTTGCCCCCTCCCCCCGGCAGTGCGTCCACTGATGGTTGAAAATGCAGATTTGAGAGGATTAAGACAACTGAATGGCACTTCATGGGCTTTCCACTAAACTCTCAAACATTTTATGAGTACCAGACATTTCTTGCAGACAGTCTGAAGAGGTTTGATTCAAAAGAGAATGCAAAACAACTTCAGATGATGATACCATCAAACCAATGCTTTGTGACTATTAAAAGAATGTATCTACAAAGGGTATAACTGCACTTGTCTTTGATTTTTCAATTTCAGGTTTATAGCTATTTTCAAAACCAGAAGTGTGACCTGAATGCTAATACTTACTGCTGCGTCCAGCTTCTGCTTTTACCTTTGTAAGTGGCAAAGAATTTGTACAGCAGTGACACTAAACACAAGAGTTTTGCAGGTTGGCTAGCATGGGACCCAAAAGTCAGTTAGGAAGCACCATCTCACATGCAAAAAAATTCTTGTGAAGAATGACGTCAAGACAACCAAGTGTGCTCCGTCTACAGTAAAAGGTCAGTAGCTCCATGTGGAAAGTGCCTAGTTTACATGACATGCTGTACAGTGTAGCTTTAACACACACAGTGTTTCTAGAGTTTTGAGAAGGAAGCAGGAATCAAGACTCCAGACACCCATTCCTGGCAGAGCCACTGACCCAACATGCAAAACTGGGCATGTTACAGCCAGTTGTCTACCCCCAAACCCCTTATCATATATTCATCATCATGGTATACTGGTGTACAGGAATCAACGTTCAGTCAGAAACCAATTTTCCTCCCTCTCTCTATATACTCAGAAGGATTTTTAGCTTTCTAAAGTTCTTTAAAAGCTGTCACCAGAACATTAAGAGGATAAGTGTTTAGGAATTTGGTTCTTTAAAATCCTCAGATAATGCTTTGTATAAGCATAGCTCCTTTTAAGAAAAAAGGTGTCTCGCATTGCCTCAAGAATCCTTTCTAACCCCTTGCTTGCATTAGTACTGCTCAAGAAATGTCTGTTGCAAAAAGCAAAACAAAACAAAACATAACAAAAAAAAGGGATTTCACTTTACAGAATTGTCAGTTTGGTTCTACTGACCATTGCTAAATTCTCTTACAAGTTGTTACACCACAAATCTATTGCTTAGCTAATTGTCATGACATGAAGTGATAACACAACTTGTCAGTTTCTGCTGATGTATCAGTATGAAAAAATACAATAAAACTTACCAATTCTTCCTTTCTTGTGAATGTGGCCTGGCATGATACCAATTTTGCATTCTCCAGGCTTTAAAAGAAAAATCAAATACTTTAAAAAACTCACAACAAAAATATTTTTTTAAAATTCATGGAAAATGGTTTAGTCACCAAAAAACACCTTCAAACAAATGTTTGTTTGAAACACTTACGTTGATGACTCCAGGGCAATTTGGACCCACTAGTCGAGTCTTATCCTGGCGGATTAGTCTATGTTTCACCCGAACCATATCCTGCTGTGGAATACCTTCTGTAATGCATACAACTAGGGGGATTTCTGCATCAACAGCTTCGTTAATTGCAGCAGCAGCAAATGGCGGAGGCACGTATATAACAGAGGCGGTGGCTCCCGTTTGTTCTTTAGCCTGAACCGTGCATTAACAAAAAGTATATTAAACACTCTGCAAACCTTAGGACTACACTTGGCAACAGAATACATCTATTTAAAAATTTATGATAAAAAATAAATCTGAAGTTTCAAAGTCTATGGTCACCCATTTGGTACATGTGAATTTCATTCAGGTTAATGGGAGATAAATGGAGTAGCTGCAGAAATGATCCCTGAAATGGGTTAATCTTTCAGGGAGTTTACACCTTACACAGCAAAGGGTTCTCTTCAATCAGTTTATTCATTTAGTTTTAATGATGTATCTATCAACAGCTAAAGTCACAAAAGGATAGCTAAACATCCTCCATATAAAATAAAGGTAAATTAATACCAGATGATATCTAGGACCTTATTTATACACACAAATGAAAAACTAACTTTTAAAATGAAAACTGAACTCTAACCTGACTCAGTGCTTGTGCCCACTACTATATGGACACTGACCAGACCATCTTGGTTTTATTTCTCACATATATTTAAACCAGAAATGTAACCAGGTCCCCACACTCAGATTCAGTCTCTGCTTAACTCTGGATGCTAGACAAGTTCTGCTGTGTCCAACTTTAACAGTCCTCCCACCCCATCTTTACAGTGAAACACTTCACGCACC
Organism: Podocnemis expansa; assembly: GCA_007922195.1. NCBI lineage: Eukaryota > Metazoa > Chordata > Testudines > Podocnemididae > Podocnemis > Podocnemis expansa. The sequence continues at coordinate 10,954,682 of ML682065.1, forward strand.
AACATAAGATTACCTCTTTCACGGAGTTAAAGACTGGCAGGCCCAGATGCGTTTTGCCCCCCTTCCCTGGGGAAACTCCTCCTACTAGTTTAGTGCCATATTCTAAAGCCTGTTGGCTGTGAAAGGTGCCCTACAAAAGACACATAGGTATCTTCAGAAGATGCAAGCACCAGAAAGAACACTTTTATACACCTTCAAATAAAACACTTAAAATTGCTTCCAGGGTGCCTACCCTATAGAAAGCAAGTTATGAAGCAGTAATTGAGGCCAAAACTAGACCAACAGATTAACAATTAGAAGCACATGTTAAACTCAAAATATAAACTAGTTTCATACATGTCATCTAAAAAGCTTATGTCAATGTATGCTAAATTGCAAGTCTATCAAACATTTTGAAAGTTGTCTAATCTTCTACATCAAAACAATGTTCAATAAAGGAAATCCAGCTGATTATTTGATATTAAAACTGTTAGAATGCAAATACATATTCATGGGTTTATATAATTTTATGAGAATTCAAGCAACTTCAGAGTTCTAAACTGAGTGAAGTTTTGGATGAAATGAAAAAGAAAAAGGAGTGAGGCGATGCCTTGGAGAGATAAAAAGGCCCGAAGTTTCTAGATAACTGAGGCAGCATAACTGAGTGAGTGCACAGGGGCATGTGAATGGAAAGCAGGTTATCAGAGGGGAAGAACAGAGTAAGTTCCTGCAGAAAAACAGCAAGAATGAGTGAGATATGATCTCACTTTCTGAAAAATGTAGTTGTCTGCCTACAGCATTCTGTACCCACATGGAGTTTTATTTCTTGATTTTAATCAATCAAATCAAATCATAGGGCTGGAAGGGACCTCGTGAGATCATCGAGTCCAACCCCCTGGGAATTGAACCCAGGACCTTCTGCATGTTAAGCAGAGGTGCTAGCCACTACACTATTTGCAGTTCCAATCTTAGCTACCAAGCAAAGGAGTTACAAAATGTGCTGAAAAACAATCTAAAATTTTAAAAAAGCTGGATCAAGTTAATCACTAGAAAAAGGGTTTGACATTAAGGGCCCAAAACACAAGGCATCAACTCCAACTGAAAATGTATGAAACCCAAACAGCCAAATGCAAGCAAATGTTTGTGTCACTCCAGAATTCAAACAATATTAATTATTGTATGAACAGAAAAAGATTCTGTATATTCCCATTGAAATGAAGATTACAATTAGAATTTATTTGCACTACGGACACACAGTATGTCAGGGGTGGCCAAGCTTCCTGATCTCCTGAAATCCCCCTCTTGGCAGAATCGTCTGGCTCCACCAGGCTGCTGCAAGAGAGAGACTCCCGAGGTCCCCACCCACACCAGACCTGTGGGTGAGAATGGAGGGGGGCGGGATGGTAACCAGGGGCTCTGTGAGCTGCACTTCAACAGTAAAAGATTTGCCTTCAGCTCATGAGCCACAGTTTGGCCACCTCTGCAGTATGGAACACGACAGACAAAATGGATAAATATTTTACAATTCACATTAAAGTCTTCAGTGACCATCAGAATACAGCATGCCTTCTTCCTTTAATATATGAATAGATACCTACTGTCTTGTGATTTGGAGACTAAGTTGATTCTCCCCTGCCAATGCATTTTCAAACAGCATAGCAGAGGCCCACATTTTATTTTCCAAATTGGCTTTAATAGATCAAACACATGATAATCAAGTATAAGAAAAATCAACACTGGCAGTTGCTACTAATTCTATCAATGCATTTTCTTCCTCTTTCAAATGCATAAAAATGAAAGAATGAGAAAAAAAGATTAAATGAATTGAGATGACAAGAAGAATTATAGAGAGATTCCCTGTGGAAGATAAACTCTTAATTTAAAACTAGAGACACTGTCTCAATGATAACAGAATTTGAATGAACAAACACTAACCAGAAAAGCTAAAGACCCCAGTTGCTGAATTTGAGCATGAACTGGATTGGAAAATGTGGGATTCCAGGTTGCTGTTGGAAATTAAAAATACAAAGAATAAAGTGACTACACAAGGCAACCTCTCATTCAGAAGAGACAAAGGTTCAACTAACATATATCATGGAGAACTGGTTCTAAACAAAGTAAGGATGAAAGTTGCCCATGTCAAACAATCACACAATTATACACAAGATATGGTTTGGCTGTGTAGCAACCCACTATACTTGAAGCAAATTGCTTCAGCAATGAAGAACATTTCCCTTTATCCAGAAGAAAATTCAGGAGAAAAAATTCAGAGCAGGAAACAGGAGAGCTGTTTCTACAAACATATATTGCCCACAGAACAATTTTTAAAGAAATAACTTATACTGTGCAAGTTGACAGTGTTAAATAACACAAACAGTAATATAATAAGACAATCCATCTTTTTAAAAGTTTGTATTTGCTAGACAGACAGGCATATACACATGCCAAAGAAAACGAACACCTGTTAAATCTCCTGGCTGGTCAGTTTTTTGCATTTAAGAGGTTACATTAGTGCCTCATATATACCAAAGATACGCACCTGTTTGCCAGTAAATCCCTGGCAGATAACCTTTGTATCTTTATTGATATTAAGATTTTTCCGTGTAGCTGAATATGAACAGTGTCGTACTCCATTCTGCTGCACTAAAAGAAAAGAAAAAAAGTGAATCATGACTCGTTTCCAGAATCTTTACTTTACTCTTCTATGTGGCCTTACTAATATTACCGAGCCAAGTCATTCAATGCCCCATGAGTCAGACAAGAGTCCATTTACCAGTTATAAAAAGGAAAGAGTTTGAGGCTCAGATTTTCAGAAAGCTTTAACTTTGGGTGTCCTACTTCATGTTTTAGGCCTGATTTTCAGGGGCACTGAACACTTATAGCTCCCATTGACTTCATCTGATGCATGCAGCTTCACATGCATAGAGTTGGGCCCTAACCTTCTCAAAATGTGCATCCAAGAATAGAGGCTGCATTAAAAAAACATGGCTCAAGACTTATTCTTGACCATAAAGCAAGGCACTAACAGAACTGGGAACACAACTGGCTATAAACATCTAAAAACATCCTCAACAGTAGTGAAGCACACTGTCAGGCTGATGGTCCAGTGAGAGAAGTTATTTTTCAATAGTTTCCTAGCTGCTGTGGCTGAGAAATCACAAACTTAAAATCATGCTTGGATTACTGCAGAAAAGGCAGACTCTCTATCAACACCACCTTTCATCTAAAAAAAAGCTGTTTGCCTGCATCTCTCTGCTTCCAACAACCTAAAGATATACAGCTGAAGAAAACTAAAAAGAGTACAAAGCATGAATACTAAAAGGAAATGGGACTCGCTGCCTTCCAATTGAACAGTTACAGCATTTTATTGTTTCATCACCAGATGGATGGAAAGGCACTGTTACTTCTCATGTTCAAGTAAATTAAAGACGAGAGCCGAATAAAGAAAAACGGGATAGGTTCTTCACAAAACCACTTACAAAAAGATCAGTGCTAGTGGAGAATTTCACTCATATCACAGGCCTTGAATAGTTCAGAAATCTTCTCACAGGAAAGTATTTTATGACACTTATTCTAAGCAAAGAATTTTATATTCCTAGCACACAGCAGAGGCAATATTATTATATGTTACAAGAGATGTGGTGCTATTCAGGTATCTAAAATCTTAAAGGAAAAAATACTAAAGGATGAACTTTAAGAAAAAAGGGGTAAGTAAAATAAAAAGGATCCTATCGAGACTGCCTTTTGGATTTGAATAGGCACATAATCAAGTATGCCTGTACAGAAGCCACAACATTTAAAAAAGAAAAGACCACAGTATGTAGAAATTCACTGGCTGGAAAAACTAGAAACACAAAAGAAAAGCAATTCTGTACAACACAGGCTCTTATGGCCATAATAAACATCTACTTAACACTATAGGTTACTGACACAGAGGCACGTCTAGGAATTGCTTTGAGCAATTATGTAAAGCTCATAAGTCAAGGTTTCCTTTATACAATATTTAAATTTTTAAGACCAGTGGAGTTAGGTGGGTTTTTTTTCCTACGAAGAGGCTTAACGGACGGTAATCCTGCAGTGATTTTTTTTTTTTTGCAAAGAGCTTTATAAAGACACTCACATGTAGCTTTACTGCCATTCATTCTAAGCAGGAAGCAAGGCTAAACCACTGTCAAAAGAAGTTTATATACTACTGTTAACGCAAGTCTCATTTCTTCAGCTGGCATTATATTCCTTTCCCTACTTTACAGTCATGACAAATAACACAAAGAATTATAATGGCAGCTCCCTCTGATTCTCATCTTCTAGGTTAAAAAAAAAAAAAAAAAAAAAAAATCTGCTTTCTGAAAAACCACTGTGGAAACAATGTCACCCAATACTCTACATCAGTGGGTGGCTAACTTTTTTCCTCAGGACCCCTCTGCCACGTGGCGACCCTCCACTAAAAAAGAAAAAAGCAGCCACTGCCAGAAAACTAAACAGTGACCAGGGCTATGGGGGGATGGACTGTCCTCCCCTCCCAGGAGCAGCGCAGGCCAACTAGGGGGCGAGGGGCAGCCACATGCTTACTTCCCCCAGGATCTAGGATGGCTGTGCAAAAAGAAAAACTATTTCTCCTTTCCAGCAGACTGTTACAGGGCAGAAACTTCATATTCATTAATTAGATACTCCTGGGCCAGAAAATAGTACATAAAAATGAGTTTCCATGCAAGCCCCATTACTTTTTCCCCTCTGTACCAGCACCTGGAAATAGGGAATGAGATTTCTACCTAGACACTCCAGGCTCTGGGCCTTGCTGAAAGACATTTGCACCTTCCTCCTCCTATCTCTCCACCAACAAGTTTAGTCCATTGGCTAAAATGTCATTTTTCAACCCCTCCACATTACCTGTAGTGTAGTCTTGGCCCATGTTCCCAACATTTCCGTGCCCCACTTAAGCACATCACCCCTAGCTCTACAGCAGTGATACTCCTCTAGGGTTTTTAGACTTCGTTTTACAGAACAAGGTTATTGCATTAGAAAATCCAAGTTGTGGGTTTTCATACGATGTTCTGTGACTATTCCCAGTGAGATGCAAGACCATGGGGAAGTGTCCTTGGTACATGTTTGCAATAGCAGTCCTGAGTGAAACGCCTCCAGCTGTTGTTACTTTTCAACAGCCATAAACCCCACTCCAATCACTGAAAAGTCTTGTCAGCAGTGAGTTTGAAGCCCTTCCACCTCCATCAAGCCTGCACTGTCACATCCCAGAAGCTATCCAGGCCTTTCCAACCTCCCAGTCCTCACACCCCACTGCACCTGAGGGGCCCAGCCCCAAGATGAAGCCCCATGGATTCGTTCTACCCCAGCGAAGCCCTGAGCCTCTCATGTCCCAGGCTCACTAAAACTGAGCAAACTGCTCTACCTGAGCTCATCCAGCCCCCACAAACACCTCTAACACCCATACTGGGGAGGAGACTGAAAGCCACCCATCACCCCTACAGCTGTGGGGGCAACAGTGACCCGGACACTTAGAAACCAGCAAAAGACGCAAGGAGTCCTGTGGCATTTAAACACTAGCCTAGCACTCAGCTACCGGAAGAGAAAGCAAAGGCATGCTGGGAAATGTAGTCTTTCTACCCTTCCCTTCCTCTCTGCTAAAACCTTGCAGGCCTCCCGCCCCCATGCCCCCGGCTACTGGAGACTGGCGGGGGAGTGAAAGGCAGCCACCCCCCCCCCACCATGTGCTGCATCAGTGCCACGACCCAGTGCCTGCCAGTCTACAACCCCGTACTGGGTCGCAACCCGCACTTTGATGAACTCTGCTCTGCATCATAACAACAAATAGCAAATAAAATACTGTTAGAGTTTAAAGCAGGGGTCTCAAACTCAAATCACCCCGAGGGCCGCATGAGGATTAGTATGTTAGCCCTAGGGCGACACCACTGAAACCTTTCCATATGATGATATTGCAAATATTGGTAACGATCATGTCATTGCAGGCTGCAGGAAATAGCTTTATGGGCCGCACGCAGCCTGCAGGCCGCGTGTTTGAGACCCCTGGTTTAAAAGGAAAATGAACATGGATGATCACAGCAAATAACAGAAATGTTGGATGTGTGGAGCAGCCTGTTGGGAAATCAAAAAAGTCTACGCAATGGTTCAGTTTAATCACGTTTTTGTTTACTTGATCAATATGTGCTGGAAGTGGTACACAAATAAGTATTGCTAAAAATAATGTTACAGAAATTTAATCATCAGGAGAAGTATTAAGCCATAAATGTTTTTAAAACAAGCCACAATGAAGTTTTTGTCTGAAGCGCTTATAAACACACTGAATCCGATCTTTTGCCGTCCAAAGTTTCAATCAAGGAAAAAAGGTGTTATTTTCAGTTAACACAAATGCAAGCAGCCACACTCACCTCCATTTAAGCCTGCTTCACATCAGTTATAAGGGCAAATTAAACTGCTGTAAGTGAGGTTTAAAGGAAGGTAAAACATCCACAAGAAGTTCCCAAAGTAAAAAAAAAAAAAAAAAAAAAAAAAAAACCCTTGAAATTTCATTTCCCAGATATTTGTGGTTAGTGTTTTAAAGTACATTTATCAAAGCAGATCCTTTGGAAATGCCTTAATATGCTGACCCTTTAATTGTGAGCAGGCACAGCTGAATCATCCACAATTCAAGTTTCCATATCAAACACTACTGACAAGCTAGGAGAAAATCCCATTTCAGACACTTTGAAGATAGGGAATTTACATCATCAAAGCATCTAACAATGTGGGATTTTCTCCCACAAAAGCTCATGCAATAAACAAATGCATTAATCTTTAAAAGCGCCAAAGGACTCCTTGTTTGTTTTGCTGAATTAGACTAACCACAGCTGCCACTTTGGAACTACTGACAAGGACTCTATAGGCTCGATAGAACAAAGATGTTCTCAATAAAATATCCTAAAAAACATACATTTAAACAGGCACAAGCCCATCACAATCAATGTAGTATTTTGAGGCCTTGTCTACACTAGGATTTGAACTATTGTTATTGCTGCAGCAATGAAGATCCCTGGAGTAGACATGATTTATCCTGCTACATAGTAATTTGCATTAATACAGTTTACCCTGCTTTTAAAACTACTGTACAGCTATGCAAGTGGCTGAGTCCCATGTAGACAGCTCCAGTTGTGACACTGCTGCTGAACTTTATGAAGCCTCAACTGAGTGTGTCGTCAGCTTTCCTTACTGTCATTTAAAACCATGTTAATTTCATAGCTGTCCACAAGAATCAGACCAATTTTATTCTTCTTCTGCAGCTTGGAAAAGCACTGAGCAACTGTGGAGTGTGGATCTGAAGGTACTCATTACAAGAAATCAAACACAGATGTTTGACAGGGCACAGCAGCAAAGACACTCCCTTGCAGCAGTTGAGTGAAGAGTACAATACCAGAAATCCACTGTCACTGCAACAGCCAGGAGCTGGGCAAACAGGCAGGAAGAAGAGTTACCAGCCTCAAAATCCTCTTGAAATATCCAGGGGGTGTGTGGGGAGTGCCCAAAGAGGAAAAGAATTAGACTGTTCTTTCTCCTGTCCAGTACCTGGTCAGTAGAGAGAGGCTTCCAATTTCAGACACCTGCTACTTGGAAAAATGGAGCCCCTAACACGGTCCAGGGAGAAAACACTGGTGCAACCCTAGAAACTACATCCTACTTCTCTGCCTCTTCTACATCACCTAGGACAGCTAGTCACCCACAATCTGCATATGCTTTTGGCTATGTGTAGACCTTGGAATAGATAGTATCTCCACGCCCTCCAGGAGGTAAGAGAGAGACAGGAAAAGGTGGGGGGGGACCTCTTTCCCCCCCATCAGATTTTGTTATTTAAATTATAAGTGCCTTGTTTTAAAACTAAAATCTGAATTTTATATAGATTTTAAGGCCTAAATTTAAAATATCATAGACACAACCCACAAGCCTCTATCAAAAATTAACTCAGTATCTGCTTGTCTGTATTAAGAATCAGGGGAAAAAGCCTCTAACTTTTGAGGTCAAGCTTTATAAATACAGCACAAAAGGTTATATAATATATTGTGTTTCATTTAATAAAATGTTTATGAGGTTTTCTGTGTTTAAATTTCAGTTACCATACTAATGCAGCCTGACACATAGGAGCAAACATCAATTTGGTAATGTAACATACTAAGAATGTGCAAATAATTATGATCTGAAAACATTAAAATTTATGCTTGCATAAATAAATGTGTATAGTTTTAGACACACCCCTAGGTAGAAAAGAGATCTACCAGATCAAGTGTAAAGGCTCTATTACATACAGTTGTAAATTAACATGTTTTAATGATTACAACAAATAGTCACAATGCATTATATTCAGAAAATAACTGAAGTAGAAATGGAAAAATGTATTAAAATCGATGCTTTAATGGAGGCCTTCCACATGGTGACTTAAAAATCAATCAATCCTAAGAAAAGGGGAAACATACAGAAGAGAACTTGGGAAAGCTACACTATGAACTGTTACATGAAAAGAAAAAAATTAAGTGACAATATGAAGGGAAAGGAAGTATAACATAAATGAGAGGGCTGTAGCAATTTTTGTAATAGTTTATTGAATTGCAAGTTGCTATTATAAATTTTCTTCTTCACCTTTGTCTTGTTTCATCAATCAGGATCAATAGCTCTTGGGCTCTCTCTCCAAACACTGTTTCAAGGACACCAGCCTTCCTCATGTCACAGAAACACAGAAATGTAGAGAAGGCCCCTTGAGAGGTCTAATCCAAGCCACTGGCTGAAGTAGGACCAAGTAAAGCAAGCAATCACTGAGAGATGTCTGTTGTGGGGGACAAATTAATCAGGGCGCTCAACCTGGAAAGAGAGACCACCGATCCTCCCCAGTGATGAAGGCCCGTTCCCAGCTGAGACTCAAATTAGCAGAGAACGAGGTGTGGTTCAGGATTTATTATTCAGCTGAATAACAAAAGGAACTGCATCAGAGGGCAGCAAAGAAGTGCTAGCCCCTCTGAGCAGGCCCCCCCAACAACTCGAGTGCAAGAGAGAGCCCCGAGGGGCAGCATCACAACACTTTTATTCAGTACAGTATGATAATGCTATGATAATGCTTACATGATTGACAATGTTTTAGAGACCCGTATATGGTTACATTAACATTATTAAATACATATTAATGATTAAAGAATGCATATAATTATCCCCGCCTCTGTTTACTGTTGACATCATTTGCATTATCCTGGGCAGCCGCAGTACCTGCAAACTCATTAATTTCTGCCTAGAGATGCTGACCTTACATTCTTGTGAGGCTATGGTGCCAAGAAGGGTGAGCAGGAGATAGGAGGCAATACTCCCTTTTCAGTTAGAACAAAGACAGGACAGTCTAGCTTACATTCCTTGTCCAGATGGTCAGGAGAAAAAGCATGAGAAAGGGGAGATAACACACTTTAACTATCAACTCTAGGCCGCTTGTTAAAGAAACTTAGATACATGACTTGCCAGAGAAACAACCCCACTACCATAGCAACCCACGGCTCCAACGAGGCCTACACTTTAGCACCTTTCTCACTGTCCTACAGAAGAGATTACATATAATTTTTCTTACACTGTCCAACCTGTTCTTAAAAAACCTCCAAAAACTGGGGATTCCACGGCCTCCCTCGGATGTCTAATACAATATTTAGCAATATTTGCAGTTTGAAACTTTTTCCTAATGTTTTAACTTACCCATTCCTCCAACTTGGAAGGAATGCAAGGAGGAACCAAAACCCCAGACCCCTACAGTGAAACATTTCAACAGGTGCTTTAGCTATAAGAGGACTGACCAGCAGCCCACCCTATATCAGGTAGCCAGTTTGCATAACCATCTTCCTTCATGCAAAGAGAAATGCATTCCAGTGATGACCACTGTTCCCTCTAAGCTGTGTGCATGTGCGCGCACACACAGGTCATGAAACCTACAAACACAACAAAATAAAGTGCCCACAAAAAAATTCAATTGTGCTAATATTGGTGCTCACAAAGAACTATTTTTGCGCACACAAAGAAATTGTTTGCACCCAGTCTATGAGTAATTAGAGGGAACATTGATGATGACCACTGTTAACTAGTTGTGATAGACACATGAAGGCCTGAATATATTTCTCTCTCTATTATAAAGCAGGCTTGACCAAACTGCAGCTCAGGAGTTGCATGTGGCTCTTGAATGAAAAAGTGCAGCTCATGGAAAAAAGCCAGAGGAAGGCAGCCGCAGCCTAGCGGTTTTAAATCTCCTTGAGCATGCTTGCAGCCTGTGCCTAGCTGCCGGAGCAGCGAGGTAAAGGGCTCTGCGGAGGGGGGTGGTCAGCCTGGAGAGCCACGGTCAGGGCCTGGAGGTTGGGGGGGTTGTGAATGAGGGGAGAAGCAATGGCATGGTTAGGACAAGGGAGAAGCTGTGGCATGGTCGTAGAGGGCAGGGAGAAGCTAAGTTTTTACTATGTAGGCCTAGTTTCCACGGTAGCCTTAAGCAATTATTACAATCTAACATTAGTAGGATCAATATTTGCCCTCTAAAGTTAAAGTGTGCAATGAATTTTCAACTTAGTAATTTTGGAGTAGGTAAAATATGGCTATATGCCTCAGTGTGGCTCTCAAAGGATTAATAATCAACTTATGTGGCTCTTGAGTTCCATAAAGACTAAACTGCACTGTTCAAAGCAACCTCGTAGTTGAAACAAAGTTATAAATTGATACAATTTATAGTAAACATGTCAGAAATTCCTAACCACCACTACCCATAATGATTCTAGGAGTACCTAAGCTTTATAATAAAGAAAAAAAAAAGAAAAGAAACCAGCCAACCAACCCACCCACCCCCAGAATACTCCATGATTTCATCACTCGTTAGAATTCTGACTAGTTTCAATTCAATCACGCAGTAAGTTCACTTACAACACAAAGAAGGTTTGTACACACACGCACAACTTCTAATGCTTCAATGGTCCATATACAAGTGGTGCTTCATTCTGCCTTTTGTGTCAGTGTGCCATCATTAGCATTTTACAGAAATTATTTCACAACTCATGGATTTAAATGCTGAGTTCCTACAATTAATACAACTATGAGAATGTTGCAATATCATCAAGCATAAACCAGAACAGAGCTCAAACCTGTTTTACAATCAAAACCAGAGATCTGGATCACTGGGCAGAGTAGGTTTATTGTGTTTTCTATACAAAAATATGTTGTTTCAAAGTCCATGTGGAAAAGGAACTATGTTAATGTGAAACTATGACAGGAGGTGTTGTAAGGATACATATTGTTAAGTGCAATTGTATGATGGAGTATGCTGTTGGATGTCCAGCAAAATATCACATGCTATTAGAGGCACAGGAGCCTGGACTCCTGGCTGGGAGTTTCACCTGGATGTCTCATTTGGTATTCAGGTATCTGCCATTTGTCAACTGGCAGTTTGGTTTTAACTTTTTTTTTAAAAATGCTGTTTCTAACAAAGTACCTGTTAACCAGTACTTCCTAAATCTCTTCCCAAAAATTCCTTTAAAAAATAGCTTCTTTGACCGACACCCCCAGCCCATGCCCTGCTTAAGTACGTAAATGGCACAGAAAGGGACGTTTCAGGAAGAATGGAAACTGAGTTCGGCTCCAATCCTGTAACAAAGAGCACAGCCACCAGTATAGCTTTGTGAATTCAGTGGGGCTCTGCAGTTTTGTCACACACTGTCAGTTGAAGGACAGAAACCTATAGGACCATTTCTTCAATGGATCGCATAAGAGCGGATCCCTCTGCAAATTTCCACTGACATCAGACTACATTCAGAGCTCACTGCAGGATCATGTCCAACTTATTACACAGGGATACAAGAAACTTGATATAGACTGCACTGCACAAAGTAAACGAACTGGAAAGATAAGAGGAATGGAGTGATAAGTTTCCTTTTAGTAATCTTGGGTGTTACTTGTAACTATTATAAGCATATTTCCAGAGGGGTAGCCGCTCTGCATACAGCAAGAGTCCTGTGACACCTTAAAGGCTAACACACTTCTTCAGGCTTTTGACGACTCCAACCCACTACATCTGATAAAGTGGGTTGGAGCCCACGGAAGTTTATGCCCAAAGAAATCCATTAGTCTTTAAAGTGCCACAGGACTCTCATTACAAGGATACAAATCTTTTAGGAAGAACTGTGATTTTTTTCCAAGTATATTTAAACTTTCCATGGTGTTTCTTCAAGGTCTAACTCTAATAACTACAAAATTATTTTCTTATCTTTTCTAGAAACTCCCCTATTCAGTCTGGGCTGGCCTTAAGGTTAAGAGTCTGTCATGGGTATTTTTAAACAAAAGTTAGACACAGGTCACAGGCAATAAACAAAAATTCACAGAAGCTCACAACTTGTTGCTAACTTTCACTAAAAATACCCAGGTAAGAAGAGAGTTTAGGCTGAGGGCTGACCCCCACCACCTCCTTCAGCCCATCTGCTGATCCAAGCCTGGGGAGCTGACCCAACACGGCCTGCTGCACCAGCAGCCCCAGGGCTGGCCCATCTGCCACTGCTCCAGTGGCCGAGATTTGCAGCTCCAGCAGCTGACAGTTGCAACTCCAGCCCTGCCCTAAAAAGAAGCAACAGAATCCATGTTCTCCATTAGAGAATATCTTATGATGCAAAAGGCTTTAAGAAGAGTGACCCTCTACAATTCTGTTGGCTGGCACCCCTGTACCCCAAAAGTAATGAGAGTCCTGTGGCACCTTATCAGATTTCATCAGGCATAAGCTTTTGTGGGCGCCAACCAACTTTGTCAGATGCATGAAGTGGAAACTAAGGTTGAGAGGTATTTACACACACACACACCAGGGTGAAGGAGGGCAAGTGTTAACATAGTCAGTTCATAGAGCAGATATGTCTCATTCCTGTCAACTGATCAAAGGTAGAGAACATGTGAACAGACAAATCACTTGCTGTAATGTGTTAGCCATTCCAAGTGCAAACTCTACCCATCATCCTCCACTTCGCTCACCATTTACTGCACTATAAAAAAGTATATCCTAAAAAGGATGTTGTACCTAGTACGTGTTTACTGAACTTTATAACACTGATTCCTCTCTCTAAAAAGAAAAAAGGCTACCAACAGGTGTTACTTATCAGACATATGCACAACAATGGCACCCAACTTATTTTGAACAGCCACACAAGTCTACTCAACCATACCTGGACCACCTGAGCTGCCATTCATGTGAGCTGGCCTAACAAGGCAAACTGACATACAACCTTGAATATGCTCCAAAGAGGTAGCCATGTAAGTCTGTGTACAATACAAACAATGAGAGCCCTGTGCCACCTTAAAGACTAACAGATTTCTTCAGGCATAGAATCAGAGGGCTGTAAAGGACCTCATGAGGTCATCTAGTTCAACCCCCTGCTAAAAGCAGGGTCACTCTTACTAAAACATCCCGGCTAAGGTTTTGTCTAACCAGACCTTATACATGTCCAAAGATGGATATTCCTCCACCTCCCAAGGTAACCCATTCCAGTGCTTCACCATCCTCCTAATGAGAAAGTTTTTCCTAATATCCAACCTCAACCTCCCCAGCTGCAACTTGAAACCACTGCTCCTTGTTCTGTCCTCTGTTGTTACTGAGAACAGCTGAGCTCCCTCCTCTTTGGATTACCTCTTCAAGTAACTGAAAGTTGCTATCAAATCCTTTCTTAGCCTTCTCTTCTGCAGGTTAAATAAGCCTAGTTCCTTCAGTCTCTCTCCATAAGTCATGTGCCCCAACATACCAAACATTTTCATTGCCCTACACTGGACTCCTAATTTGTCCACGTCCTTTTTGTAGTGGGGAGCCCAAAACTGGACACTATCCCAGATGCAGCCTCTCCAGTGCTAAATAGAGGGGAATAATCACATCTCTCAGTCTGCCAGCAACACTCATATTGATACAGCCCAAGACATCATTAACCTTTTTGGTTACAAGGGCACACTGTTGACTCAGACCCAGCTTCCCATCCACCATAACCAGCAGGTCCTTTTCTACAGTGCTGCTACCTAGCCAATCACTTCCCAGCCTGTAGCAGTGGCATGGGATTTTTCCATCCTAAGTGCAGGAGTTTGCACTTGTCCTTGTTCAACCACACAAGATTTCTTTTAGCCCACTGCTCCAATTTGTCTAGGTCTCCCTCAATCCTGTCCCAGTCCTCCAGCCTGTCCACCATGCTTCCCAGCTTGGCATCATCCACAAACTTACTGAGCATGCACAAGCTTTCCTGGGCTCGAACCCACTTTCCCAGATGCAGCAATCCCCTGACCTTGAATAGCATGAAAAAAACCACCTAATTTGTTAGTCTTTAAAAGTGCCACAGAACTCCTAGTTTGTTTTGCAGAACAAGACCAACAGGGCTGCCCCTTGGGAGCTTGCAAAGTTGAAGCCTTCTCTGAGTAGGGTTACCAGATGTCAGGCACAAGAAGGACATTTCCTTCTTTTACTCTTCACATCCTCCACCTGGCAGCATTTTAAAAATACATGATTTTGCCTGGCTTTTTACTTAACAGAGTTTAAAGTACCCAGAACACTGGGAACACCCTATTTTCAGGGGGAAGCATTCCAGAGCCCCCTAAAAACAGAAAAATATTACATGAGTACTGTATTTTTTCCCACGTACCCTCCAATGTCCTCTTTTTCCTGCTTCCCTGTCCTCCTTTCCATGCCTCGATACCTGGTAACCCTATCACTGGGCTCCTTCCCCCAACAACTGGCCCCATAAAAGCTAATACCGCCCTCTTTGCCATCCTACACTGGCAGCAAGATCCAGTGGAGCAGGCCAAGTCAGTCTGGCTCAGCCAAACCAGCCAGGAGCCCTGTGCCACTTAACAGGCTAACAAACATATTTATTGCATGAGCTTTGGTGGGAGAAAATCCCCTGCGGGCAGCCACTTTGCAGCGCCCTTGGATCCAGCCGCACCAGGGGCACTGATGACAGGAGCTCTGGTGAGTGAAACCACTGCCCGCGTGGGAGCGTGCAGCGCGTCGGAACCAATCAGGGCCGGCCGAACGCCCAGCGTGAGGGGGGTGCAGCGCGCCGGAACCAATCAGGGCCCGCCGAACGTCCAGCGCGGTGGCTCCCCTCCCCCACCCGCGGCGCGCGCAGCCGCCGGCCTGGTGCGGCCCCTCACGGGAGGGGCGTTGGATGGGGGAGGGGAGCCGGGCGTCTCCCCACACGAGGCCCCAGGCCGGCCCGGGAGGCGGGGCGGGCCCGGCCAGGCCTGGCGGAGGCGCGGGGATACTCACGGCGCAGGAAGCGGCCCAGCAGGCGGGAGGCGCCGCTGCACTGAGACATCGTCCGGCCTCTCCTTGGCCGCCGAGGACCCCGCTGTCGCCCGGCGCGTGCACGTAGGTGGCCAGCGAGAACGCCGGAGGCCAAACCGCCTCCCCTAAGGCCGGGACGGGGCGGCCCGGCTCTGCCACGAGGTTAAAAGCCCGGCGCTCACTGGCCAACCCAGCCCTGCGTGGCGACTGGGCGACGAGGCGGCCTTGAGAGCAGGCCCCCCCCCGCGCGGGGGATTGTGGGGATGGTAGTTCGGAGCTGGGAGTAGGCGCTGAGGGGAAGGGCAGGACCCTGCCGCGCGGGGAGTTATGGGGATTGTAGTTCAGCCAGGGAGGAGGGGGACGCAGGGCGAGGGCAGGACCGCGCCGCGCGGGGGGTTGTGGGGATTGTAGTTCAGAGGGAGAGGCAGGGGAGGAATGGGACTGAGTAGGGAGGCTAAAGAAAGTGAAAGGGTTTGGGGGGGGGGGTGTTGGTTTCCCAAAGAATAAAAGGCAGAGGGGGCATTTTTATCCTATTGAGAACAAATCAGCAGGAAGGCTCCCTGCAGTACAAGTGACTGCACCGCCCCTCATATTCCCAGTGCCCACCAGTTCAGCCCAGCAAAGTGGGGAGGCTTGGTGTCCAGAGGGCGATGGGCTTTTCTGAAACAGGGTTGTCAACTCTTGCAGTTTTACAGGCTCCATTTAGGGCTCAGTTGCACAAGGCGTGGTGCAGTCTGGCCCAGACCCAGCGGCGCGCCTACGTTTTGAGCATCTAAGAAGAGCCATTCAAGTTAAGTTAAAGGGGCTTGGTGGGATCAGATCTACTATTTGGTCCCTGGGTGGTGGGTGGGCACAAGCCCACCCACTGCTAATGACCCTCCCTCAGCCTAAGGGAGGAGTCACTGGTCCCAGGAATCAACTGATGACAGGAGACAACATAATCAAAACAGGAACAGCTGTGAGGGGTCAGAGGAACAAAAGCAGGGAACCGGAGGGGGACGTCGAGCAAAGACAGCGCCCACTGCTCCTAGAAGGTATCTAGGGAGTCAGCGGGCACTGTTCAGAGGAACTCTGCTCAGATACGTGACCAGACTAGGGAACGGAAATAGGCCCCACAGTCGCAGGATACCCCTGTGGCCAACCTCTCCTCTCTGGTGTTATAGATGGTGACTTTGGCCAGCGCCAAGAGGAGGTTGACCAGGAGGTCCCGCGACTTCGTGGGGCCACAGAGGGGGTATGCGTAAATAAACAAGTGAGGGGAAAAGTGCAGCCAGAACCTCAATAAGAGCTTCTGGAGCAGCCGGAAAAGGGATTGCAACGTGGCACACTTGAGATAGACATGTGCCAGGGTCTCCCTCATGCGCAAAGATAACAAGTGTCGGGGTGAGAGGTGAACCATGCCGGGTACCCACCTGGCTGGATCACATCTGGATGGCAAATTTCTCAGCACCATGCTGGAGTGAGTTTTCACTGATCTCTAGTTAGGCATTTCCATATATTGTGCCAGGCTTGGCCATCCATAATCTTATGAAAATAAAAACCAACAATAACCAACCTAAACAAAAGAAAGATGATGAAAATTGACCTGCAGAACTCCAAAAAGAAAAAAAAAAAGTATTCACCTAAGACATTTAGCTAAGACCTCGACAAGTCTTATGCTTCTGGTCATCATGGTGACCAGTTTAATATTCTGTTGCCTAACTCAACTTCAGAAATGTAACGGAAGAGTGCACTCTGGCAACCAAGAGTAAAATTGCTGGTGCCTAACTGTGAGCAAATTTTGTCCACCTCCTGATTTAGCTAGAATAGATGATGCATTTATGTATTTATGTTGTAGCACTGCATAGCGACCACAGTCAGGAATCAGGGTCCTGTGCGTTAGGCTCCATACAAATATACAAAAAACCCACAAATTAAATATAAAACAAGAAGCAACAGTTGGATACAACAGACAGATGCAACACAAGATAATAGTGAGATGATTGTGATCAACATAATCAACGGTCACAACACAGTAGTTGCACAATCATTGTCAAAATGGTTGGAGGTTAAATGATTTTGAAACAAACTGAGACACAATTTCAGATTCTCTTTCTCATATACCATGAAGTTTATTGATCTGGTTAATTTTAGGGGTGAATGAATGTTTGGATTAATTAACTAATGACTTCAATCATCAAAACTCAAACTATTTTTTAAAGGGATTCCTAAAGATTAAGGTTTTTCTCCCAAGTTTCATGCGCCTCTTTACAACCAGTAATAAAAGAGGAAATGCTCAAATAACCATGGAAAATAGGGATTCGCAGACTGAGATTTGCAGGCTCTCCAGTTTTTGCACACTGAAGCAGTTTGGGCTTCAAATAGACAAGCTTCTAAACTTTTAAGTTCTCATAAAAAAAAAACCCTGAACCTTTGAAGGTTTCTATGCATCACTTGTTGATGTACTTGCCAGATTTTCAGGGGAAGTATGCCAGCATACAGTGCATGCCCATTTATCCCAGTTATCTGGGGGACACACAAAACTTTTGGATCCCTGGATTTTCAGATAAATGGAATTGTGTGAGCTGCAGCATGACTGATATACAAATATGGAGAACAAAGAGATTAATGCCAACAAGTTCCAAAAGGGCAGCAGTGTTACTCTAATTCAGCAAAACAAACAAGGAGTCCTGTGGCCCTTTTAAAGACTAACAAATTTATTTATCACATGAGTTTTCATGGGAGAAAATCCCACTTTGATGGTTGCTTAACATTTTATGTTTTATTAAAAAGTGGAAAAACAACCAAACTACTGTTAGGTCTCAGTAAATTAACAAATCATAACTGCTATATGAATACAAAGCCACTGATTAGTGCAAACAGGCAGTAAGAGGCTAATTGGTAAGTTAATAGCAAGTGATTAACATAGGATTATGGTGGGGAGCCTCTGGATTCAGATAGATAGGATTTTTGAATAAAGGGAATTAGAATAACTGGAATTATGCTTTAGTTCAACTGAAGTCAATGGATCTACACACCAATGTATAGCAGATGAGGATCTTCAGAATCTCTTTGGGCAGTGAAGATGAGATTTTCAAAGACATCTAAATAATTTAGCAAAAGAAGGAAGGAGTCCTGTGGCACTTAAAGACTAACAGATGTATTTATTGCATGAGCTTTCATGGGAGAAAGTGGGATTTTAAGGTAAAAGTAAACACTCTGATTTTATGCTAGCACGTTTCGATTTAATCCATTAACTTTATGCCCATGTTACAAACAATGGAGTTTATAAATACTAAATTAAGCCTTAAGATGCTCAGTTCTGATTAAATGAAATTTTGGCCTTGGATTGCATACCCTCATCATCTCACATTAGCTTTACAAGTACATTGACTGCCATGAGCTTTATGCATGGATCCATCTGAAAACCTCAGTATGTCTTTCACTGACACTCTTGGGATGGTTATAAAGTTTTAGTTGAGAAGCTACTGTTTTTATCATCATGTGTAGCAGATCTTTGCTGTTAGCCATTCCTGTAGAAATTGTCCAACCCGCAAGAAAGCCAGAAAGGAGAAAACAAAGACAGAAAATGAAGTGAAGACAAGAGTAAAGAATGAAACTAGGAGAATAAAGAAAATAAAATGGGAAAATAAACAACTGTTTGTGACATTCTCCTCCTGCAATCTGAGCTGCTATACTGCTCTGTCACCCCAATTCTTCACTCCTGGGCCCAATTTACCTTGCTTTGCTCTGTGAACCCCCACTCCTGGGTCAGCTCATGCCCAGCTTCCTGCATATAATCTTTTCCTCACTCAGTGCAGGAGTGCAAGGCCCTGCCATTCATGGGATAGACCCACAGTCAACAGCCCTGGTCTCAGACACAACACTGCGATCTACCATACAAAGTTCAGTGCTGCCCCCTGCACTGTGAAAGCTCATTTACACTTGTCTGTCAATTTATCAAAGAAATCAGCACGCACCAGCTCTCTCACTCCAAGTGAGGTCTCTGCACACACTCAGTCCACATACATGGCTTTAGATAAAACAAATGAATAAAATGTATTGACTCAGTAAGATTTTAAGTGATTCTGTCAGATTATTAATAAATTAAGAGATTAATAGTAAACCAAAGAGTTAGTCACAATCAAATAAAGGATAACTTATTCTAAACTAATCTTATTGTTTCTATCTGTATTCAGCTTACCACACAGGCTGGCTGCATTATGTCTTGCAGCCAGACTCCCGATCCCTGTGTGTAGGTCCTTGTCCCTGCTGGTACTTGGAAGCAAGATGCCAGAGGAGAGGCCTTAGACAAAGATGAATCTTACTTTTAACAAGTTTTTCTGACACCTTCCCTGGGGTCAGGTGATTGTGCATGTCTGATAATGTGTGTGATTTCTTCCCTTTGAGTCAAAGTTCACACAGATGTTTAGGCCTGTCCCTTGCTCCTGTATGCATGCCTCCGCTGGGTGTGAAAACACAGCTTTATGTCTGTCTGCCTCAATTCAAGCCATGTGAGACACACAATTTGGAGATACAACATAAATGAGTTTCATATGTGTGATATTGAAGGAAACATGTTACCATAACAGTAATGTTCAGTATGTCATGAGCATTGCAGAAACACCGTACAAGACATACTTTGCATCAGGCGGTACACAGTTACACTGTTGGGGTGAACATGACAGATACACAGATTACACCATAAAAGCAAGGCCACATTTAGGGACAAGCTAAATAAACCATGGCTTAAGGCCTCACATTGTGAGGGGTCTGTAAATATGTGGGAGATAACTAAGATTATCATAATTGAAACTGATAGTTCAAAGAAAGCTTTTTGCAACCTATATGTTTTATTTAGTTCTTTTTGTTGCATCTTTGTTTCAGTATATATGCAAATATAATGGTTTATCATTCATTTTTTTTCATTACCCTTTCTTTTATAACATAATACATTTCTTTCTCTTTATTTTGTATGGTATCGGGCCTCTGAATCTTGACATAGCTGACAGCTTCAGCATATCTTAATCGGGCCCTGCATAAGGGTGTACATGGGATGCAGCATGTCACAATGTTCTTGAGATTTCTGTCATTTTCATTCATGTGCTGGAATCAAATTCAAATGTATACCATTGTTTGTGACTGGATAAGAATCTAGTTCCTGAATTCTAAATTCACAGTATCCAGATCTGAGAACTAGACCAGTCTAGATTATATAGTGCTTTTATACTAGATTAAGATATTTGGTTTCAAAAAGAGAGCTGTCAACCTTGAGTACCTTAACGGATTTCAAAATTGACAAGACATCCATACATAGAGAAAACACTATGGAAAAATAAGAAGAGTTCACTTTGGATTATGTCTGGATGTAGAGAGGCACGGTCAGGGTTTATTTTCCCCTCCCAAGTCCTCAAAGTTGAAACCTTTCAATACCTGAAAGCTGGATTTGAATGCAAAAGCACATTTCAGGCTCCTCATATACATGGATGTTTTTATCAATATTACAGCAGAAAAGATTAGGATACAGAAGCCAGGCAATCCCCAGCCAGGGAAAACATATAATAGGATAATTGTGTGTGTGTGTGCTTGGAAAAAACCTGCATATCTTTAAGATACCCCTCTTAAATTTACTGCTTTGGTAATCTGCTGGAAAAGAACTTATTCTGTTTAGGTAGGAATAATACAGCAATTAGCAATAGCCTGGTATAAATCAAGACATTTTTAGGTATTCAATATAGCAAATACACCCTCACAAAATACAGTATGAGGTCAGTTTAGCCAAAGAAAGGATAACATGATCTGTCACGGATGTCAAGGCTAGAAGGAGACATTCTGATTATTTAGTTTAACCCCCTGTATAACATACATTGTAGAACTTCCTCAAAATAATCTGTAGAGAAAATGATTTAGAAAAACAGTCAATCCTGATTTTAAAAGTGTCAGCAATAGAGAATCCACCACAATCCATGGTAAATTTTTCCAATGTTCGATTATTCTCATCATTTAAAATTTGCACCTTATTTTCAGACTAAATTTCACTCAATTCATCTTCCAACCATTGGATTCTGTTATCCTGTCCTCTGACTGATCCCGACTTCCCTGCTGCCCCCCAAATCATTTTCAGAGTCACTGCTTTCCAGGATAGAGTCCCCAGTCCTGTAAGTTTAGCATATATTCTTTTTTCCTAAATATTTACATTTCTGTTTAGTCATATTAAAAATTGTTTTGTTTGTTTGGACTCAGTTTACCAAGCAACCCAGGTTATTCCGCATCTGTGGCCTGTCCTACTCATTATTTACCTTCCCCCAATGTCTGTGTGATCTGCAGACTTCATTAGTCATGATTTTGTGTTGTCATCTAGATCATCAATAGAAATGCTAAATGGCACAGTCAAGAAATGATCCTGGTGGATTCTGGGTATGCACCAGTTTAATGATGAGTCCCCATTTACAGTTATGTTTTGAGACTTATCAGTTAGCCACTTTTTAATTCATTCAATAAGGGTCATGTTAATTTAATATCTTTCTGTTTTTTAATGAAAATTGTCATGTAGTACCAAATCCAATACGGTACAGAAATGTAAATGTATTACAGTAACACTATTACCTTTATCAGCCAAAATTTTAATCTCATACAAAAAAGATATCACTTTACTGTTAAAAGATCTATTTTCCATAATACCATGTTAATGCTTTAATTATATTACTTTCCTTTATTTTTTTATTAATTGAGTCCTGTATCAACTGCTCTATTATCTTACCTGTGATTAATATCAGACTGGAAAAGCTGTCATTACCCAGCTCATTCTCTTTACCTTTTCTAAAATATCTGCACACTAGCTTTCTTCCAGACTTCTGGAACTTCGCTGGCGTCCCAAGTCCTATTCAAAAGTAACAGCCAGCTCTTTTAAACCTCTTTAATGCAAGTTATACAAGTCTGGTGATTTAAAAATGCCTGACTTTAGTGGCTGCTGTTTAATATGCTCCTGAGACACTCAATGAAATGGAAGGAGTGTTATCATATGATATGCTCACACCATCTGCTTTTATTTTCCCCAAATACAGAATGGAAATAAGTATTGAACGCTTCCACCCTTTCTTCAGTATTATTGATAATTCTGTCATTTCCATCTAATAATGGATCAATGCATTGCTGGAATTTATTTTTGTTCTTAATACACTTAAAACTTCTTATTGTCTTTAGCTCAGCTAGCCATGTGTTTTGCCATATGTCCCTTTGTTCCTCTTATCAATTTCCTTCAATTCTTAGATTTCGATTTATATTCTTTACAATGAACTTCCCCTTTTGTCAGCTATAAACCAATTCAGGGTTTTTGTTTCTTTGTTATTTTTTTTAACTAATATAGCCTTGTATTTCTGTCTTTAATTGTTGCAAGAACTATGTCAGATAAGGAGTAGATTTTTCTTCTTTTGTTTTACAATGTCCACAAGTAAGAGACTTCATTTTAAAAGCAATATGAAGCTTGGAACAGAACCTTGTGGGGAGGAGTGGGACCTATCTGGAGACACAGCTGGATACCATTTAAAGCCACAAACAATTTCTCTCTCTTGCCTGTGGCTTGCTTTTAACTTCATTTAGGAGCAGATATTAATGATATTAAGCACAGGATGGGGCTGGGAATTTGTCTCTTAGATAGTGAGGCAAGTGGAACAATATCCTGAACTTTTTCTACATGAAAATTCTGTCAGTAGGAGCTAAGGCAAATGCAACTGTGATTTCTTCACTAATAACTAATTATGTGAAGATGAGTAGATCTACTCCATGCCCTAAATTCCACTCATCTGATGCTTCCTTGTATTGGGAACTGCTAATTAAGGGCTTTAACCAAAGCCCATCAGAATGACTTAAACTGACTTAGAATCAGTCCCAGAGACATTCTGGAAGGAAATCCTACAGTTTGGTGCGAAGCTAACAGAAAATACTATTGGAGAGATTTCTACGGTTGTTTTCGGGGGGAAAAAAAAATATTACAATGTTTGCACCTAGATGCCATGCTTATTTATATACTATTTTGAAAATAGTAGACTGGGATTTAGGAGGTGTGGGTTCAAATCTTGGCTCTGCTACATCCTGCCTGTGCGACTCTAGGCAAATGATGTCATATGTCTGTGCCTCCCTTTCCCATCAGTAAAAAGTGAATAATAGTAATAATAATAATACTGTCTTGTCCTTTTAGGCTATAAGCTCTTTAGGATTGTGACTGCCTGGTTCTGTGTGTATGTAGAATAGCACCACAGACCTTCAGTCTTGGTCAGAGCAACAAGGTGCTACTGTGGTACAAGTAATAAAAATTACATTGACTGCTCTGAAACCATAAGGAGTGAAATAATTACTGGGAGTCTGTCACAGGCTGCACATCTGTGGACCCATACAGTATGATCTATATGATTTTTCTGTTCATGTTTGAAATGCAATTCTATGGTTTGATTCCCACTATGCCATGCAAGGTTCCTTTATGAATGCTCATAACATGTTCTACAGAATTATTATGGGATCATGTTTCCTGCAGCATCATGTATGTTTACAAGGATCAGAGGGGAAGGGAGCCAGTGGCATTGTTTTCCAGCAGCATGTAAATAGCCAAGGTTGCACAGGGGCTGGAAAGGTGCATAACAAAAGAATCACCTCAGAACAGGGAGGAAGGGGCAAGGAGAGGAGACTGAAAATAAACAGAAACCAAGCCTGGAGAGAAGCTGCTCGCTTTTGGCCAGAGAAACACCATCTCAGAAGCAAATCCAAGGGTATGTCTACACAGCACTTTTATTTCGAAATAAAAGATATTTGGTCCACGTGACGTTTTCTTATTTCGAAAGAACAGATCCCATCCTTTCGAAATAAGAACTGCTGTTTTGAAACAGGTTAAACCCCGATTGTTTTGAAACGGCTGTTATTTCGAAATGGGTATTTCAAAATAAGGCCGTTTGGACATGTTGTTTTGAAACAACAGCATTGTTTCAAAACAACTGTTTTGAAACAACATGTCCAAATGGTTTTATTTCGAAGTAACCATTTTGAAATAACAGCCGTTTCAATAGCAGGCTTTCCCTTAATTCAAATTAACATTTTGTTAATTCGATTAACTTATTTCAAAATAAGAACTTTATTTCGAAGTAAGTCATTTCAAAATCCTTATTTTGAAATAACAATGTGTGTGTGTAGACATAGCCCAAGAGACTAAACTTGTCCAAGTGGCCAGGACTGATTGAACTCCACCCAATCGGTCTTATGGTTAAGACAATGAGAATAGACTGAGAGTAACCTTGGAATAGTGTTAATAGAATCATATGCGTTTTTAATACCTTTGTCTTCCTTGTAGTCACTTTTGAATCCTTTAAAAACTGATTGTGCATTGATTTGCTATATATTCACTTAAAATCATACCCTAATCAATAAACTAGTGGTTGTTTTATCTATAGCTGTGTGAACTTGAGCAGGTGTGAGGGAGGGAGGCTAGGCATGATCCATTTTTTTGTTAAATGGATGGAAATGGGTTTATGGTGACTGGAGTAGGATCCCGACCCTTGTATGACAGAAGTTCTCACTGTGGATTCTGGGGTTGGAGGTGCTCACTTTGGGACCATCCATCGAGTAGCCACAGGGTGTACAACCACTACCTGGGACCAATTCCACACAAGAGGCTGGTGTGGACTGACTCAGGAGTGAGTGGCCACCTTGCAAAGCGAGGTGAATTGGGGTCCAGGAGTGAAGATCAGAGCATCACAGTGGCACACAGGACCAAATTTGGGGAGCAGCCTGTGACAGAGAGATAGCATGGCTAACCTGCATAGGCCTTTTAAAAATCAGAACAGGTTCCAACAACAGCAAGATCCATAAGGGAGGATGTTGGGATGAGGCCTGGCCACTTGTTAAATAAAGGGGCATATTAAATAATAGGCATATCCATATGTTAAATAAAAAGGATTTTTAAAAACTCAGTGGATTTTATTCATATCAGTAGCCATATATGCAACAGAGTTTGCAGAGCAACGAAGGAAAAACAGCCTTTTTAGATACCTGAGATTTAAAACCATGGATCAGCTATGTGTTTCCTATTTGGAATGCTAAATGAGCTTGTCTCCTAGCATTCACCATGGCAAAGAGACCTTTCTTCTATTCATGACAGATTGTTATGTATGCTAGAGACCTGCAGTCCTCCTACCGTAGAAGACACAAGCTTGTTGTGCTGTGCCATGATAGCAAAGGATCTCCATGCAGGACTGGATCAAGGCCTGGAGGGCCTAGCACTGCCCGCCCTTGTGCAGAGGCATCATTGGGTATTTAGGAGGGATCCTATGGACACTCAGCATCATTAGGTGTACCTCCAAAATGTAGACCAAGAATGAGTAAACAGAATTCTCAGCATTATTTCTGTTTAAATCAAATCCAAGTACAATATAAATAAAAAGGCTGCTGGCAAAATTGCAGCATGGGTGATGTAGCAGTGGCCTATGCAAGTGTAAATATTCATTTCCACTCCTGTACCTCACTTCTGCAAACACTTAAAACATAGGAGCATGTGACTGATTATCCACATATATAGTCTCACGGAGTTTACTAGGACTCCATTCACACAAAGGCATTAGTGAAGTGCTCGCATTCCCTGTGTCTTCAACATCTCTATTTTTCCACTATTGTAACTACTCTGCCCATTTAGAATACTCTCCAGGATTTATAACAGCAATGCAATTGATACTTCCAGGCTTTGATATCTCGAAAAGGTTTTTGAACATCTAATCCTGTGTCAGTGTGCCAAGTGATATCTCAGTATATACAAAACTCGAGGAAACAATTGCTCGCTCTCTCAAGACCATGGGGAATTATTCTTTCTGCCATGATACAGACGGCAGTTTAACAGGGTCAAAGTCTCTGACTTCGCTTCTGTTTTAACATCTGCTTTATTCCTCAGCCATTTGAGTTTATTGCCTTCTAAGGCAATGCTTGCCTAGGAGCAGCAGCAATTTTTGTACCAGATGTATGTTTTCCCATCTCTTTAGTGTAGTAGTTATCATCACAGAGAGGTCTCAGCCTACCTGATCCTAAACACATTGCGTGCAAAATGAGCTGTGGCTTAAAATCTAGAGGCTGAAATTGGCACTTACTGTCCATGACCATTACTTATTTTGACATGTGACACACAGAGAGAAGCTAGCTCCAGACCGCAGGAGGTCCCCATTCTGTCTCACCTTTTGTTTCCCCTAACAGTGCAATGATGAGCTGTTGGGAGCATTGGCCATTCCTGGAGTGTTATATTCAGAACAGTTCAGACAGCAGAACCCCAGGGAGCTGAGTTAATTTTTCCAAATTTTCTGTAATAGCGTAATTTTTGCCATGCTGCATCTGACCAGGAAAAAGGAAAGGAGAGGAAGAGCGTGAAAATGCCACCCCTCCCATCGGCCTTCAGAGAAGCTAATGCAAATTTCAGGGCTACTTTGTATCTTCTGTGAGCCTGTACGTGGCAGTGAAGATAAGCCTGTGGAAGGACTGGGGCCAGTTTACTTGCTGTCGGTCGGGGCTGGATTAACTCAGGGGCTATAGGGGCTAGAGCCCTGGGCCTCAATCTAAAAGGGGTCCCCAGGCTTCAGCCCCTATGGCTCCTGCCAGATGTGCCCCCCATCAGCAGCTCTGCTAAACCTCAACAGAACTTGGGGGGGTACAGAGACCCCCTGCCCTGCTGGTGCTCGGGGGGACCCTGGGCCAGACACATTCTCACACTCCTGGGGTCCACTCCCCAGGAGTGGGGCAGGCTGGCCCCATTTGCTCTGCTCTCTTCTGTTCTGGCTGGGGTGGGGCTGGGGCCAGCTGATGCTCAGTATGGTCTATGGTTCAGGCCTCCAGGGCCGTGGCCCTGGAAGGCCACGCTGGAGCCACACTATGCACCAGTTGGACTCAGGTCTGCCTATGGACCAGAGTGGAGCCAACATGATTGTCCACCCCTCCCCATCCCCAGAGATGGACCAACTAACCCATGAGTAGGGCAGGGTGAGAGAATGGCTCTTCCCCCTTAGCACTGGCCCAGGTGAATGGGCCCCCACGGTAATGGGGACTGGGGCCACAGTCGTGTGGCAGCCCGAAGCCCCAAGGCCTCTTAATCCAGGCCTGCTGACAGTGCACACATTTCCCATTGCATTCAAACTCCCATTAGCCCTGGTGTTGCATCCAAATTTGTCCAGTTGTTGGGAGCATTTGATTAAGGGGTTTCCAATCTGAGCATCAGGTTTAAGCTTATTTCTCAAGGTGCTAATGAAACTACTGCTACAGTTTTCTGTGGTTTTCCTGGAAACCTCCCCAGAAGCTCCCCTGCTTTTTCTTTGCCAGCTCTGTGGTGGAGCTGCTGAAGCTCCTGTGCAAGGTTTTAGTATTGGCCAAGACACAAGCTTGTTGTGATGTGCTATAATAGCACAGGCTCTCCCTGCAGGGCTGGATCAAGGCCAGGGGAGTGTGGGGGGCATGACACTGCCCACTCTTGCGCCCTCCCCATTTCAGTGGCACCCGTCTGGAGGAGGGTGGCCCCACTGATACTGGAGGGCAGGGGAAGGGGGGTCCAGGGCTCCAACCAGTGCTGCTGCAGGGGAAGGGGGGGGCCTGTGGGCCAGCGCTGCTGCAAGGCCATGGGGGGGGCATGGACTGGCACCATTGCGAGGGCTGGAGGGGGCCTCCCAGCCAGCATTACTGGGGAGTGGCTCTGGATAGGCCATGGTCCGGAGCCCACTGTCTGCATCACTCTGGGGGTCCCCACTTGGGGGTCACTTGGCACAAGCCCCATAGGCCAGGTGGTATTTCACCCCTAGCTCCATGGTATGTTCAGCTTACAAAATTGATAGTGTGTTTGGTCCCTGGGGATCTGTCTATACTGCAGCTAACTACAAGCCTTGGGGCTGGGGTTGGGCTTGTAGTTAGATGGCGAGCCTGTGCCCTCACATTCACAACTCTATTTTTTGCCTGCTAGCTCAAGCAGTTAGTTCAGGACTGTCTACTCAGGTTGGATAGGGGCCTGCCCTCTAGCTTCTATGTAGCCTTACGGTATTGTTGATGTTAAAACAAACCTTCTGTCTAGCCCACTGACCCTTGGGAATGACACTTTAGAGCACTTTATCCTGAGGGGACGAAGCCTTCTAGCTACTTGTTAACTCTTCTTTCCTGTCCTCACCCCAATTAAGAACCCTTCAGTACCCTCTAGGGATGTTGTGAGGCTGAACTCATGCGACTCTGATGCACTAGCTCCTTATGTGCCATGGATAATCCTGAGTTGATAGGTATGGATGGGTTCTGTTCCCGTTCTGAGATAAGATCCATAGAGCAAGCTCAGTGGTTACCCTCCTGGACACTGGTGTCTCACTCTGTCACTTTAGGGATATGCCATGAGGGGAGTAATGGTCCAAACTGCATCCCTTTAAGAGTCATTCATCAAATGAGGAACCTCTGTGTCTCAGGGATAGTGGGTAGAGGCCAAGAGGTCTGCTGAGACTTTTGATTGTCTTCTCCATGTCCCAGCTGATCAGCCTGATGATCCATTCCTCTCCTGAAGTATGGCTTGGATGTGTGGACTGTAAGGTGGATAGAGAACTGGCTAGATCAACAGTTTCAGCGTGTACGAATCAATGGCTCCATGTCTACTTGGCAACCAGTAATGAGTGGCATGCCCCAGGTCCTGGGGCCAGTTCTGTTCAACATTTTCATTAATGATCTGGATGATGGGATAGATTGCATGCTCAGTAAGTGTGGATGACACCAAACTGGGGGGAATGGTAGACACGCTGGAGGGCAGGGACAGGAGTCAGGGAGACCTAGATAAATTGGAGCAGTGAACCAACAGAAATCCTAGGAGGTTCAACAAGGACAAGTGCAAAGTCCTGCACTTGGGACAGAAAAAACCCCATGCACCAATGTTCCCTCTAATTACTTGTAGACTGTGTGTGCGAACAATTTCTTTGTGTGTGCAAAAACATTTCTTTGTGAGCATCAATATTAACACTATTGAATTTTCTTGTGTACACTTCATTTTTTTGTGTGCACAGGTTTCATGACCTGTGTGCTCACGCACACGTGCACAGCTTAGAGGGAATAGTGCCATGCACTGATACAGGCTGGGGAGCAATCAGCTAAGTAGCAGCACTATAGAAAAGGACCTGGGGGGTCATGGTGGAGTGGAAGCTGGATATCAGTCAGCAGTGTGCTGTTGCTGCCAAAAAGGCCAATGGCATACTGGCTGCATCAGAAGAAGTGTTGCCAGCAGATCAAGGGATGTGATCATTCCCCTCTATTCAGCACTGGTGAGGCTGCATCTGGAATACTGTGCCCAGTTTTGGGCTCCCCACTAGAAAAAGGATGTGGGCAAATTAGAAAGAGTCCAGCAGAGGGCAACAAAAATCAAGGGGCTGGAGCACAAGACCTGTGAAGAAAGACTGAAGGAACTAGGCTTATTTAGCCTGAAGAAGAGAAGGCTGAAGGGGGATCCAACAGCAACCTTCAACTACTTGAAGGGTTGCTCCAAAAAGGACGGAGCTCAGCTGTTCTCAGTAGTAACAGAGGACAGAACAAGGAGCAATGGTTTCAAGTTGTAGCTGGGGAGGTCAAGGTTGGATATTAGGAAAAGCTTTCTTGCTAGGAGGGTGGTGAAGCATTGGAATGGGCTACTTAGGGAGGTGGTGGAATCTCCATCTTTGGAGATGTTTAAAGCCTGGCTGGACAAAACCCTGGCTGGGATAATTTAGTGGGAGTGGTCCTGCTTTTTTGGCAGGGGGTTGGACTAAATGACCTCATGAGGTCCCTTCCAACCCTATGATTCTATGATTCTAGGCTGACAATTCTATTGTTTCCTGTGTAGCCCCACAAAAGACCTCACCGAACCATAGACTCCATCTGCTGGCCAGTGGTGTGGTTTGATGACCACATAGACCCTTCATGGCCACCCCAGACGGGGGATTGAACAGGATACAGGTCACTCTGTGATGCCACAGAACAAGACTATAACAGTCCAAATCAAGGGGGAGAGGGATGCTGTCATCTCATCAGCAAGGAAGCAGGAGTGCCGCTTATCCAAACCAGGGAGAGGACGGGAGGGAAGGAAAGGATGGAACTTGCTTCTAAGGATGTGAGAGGGAGCTACACTATCTTTACCCTTGTTTATATACCACAGTCAGAGACTCTACAAACACCCTAGAAAGATCACAACCAGTGGCTGGAGTCACTCTGTGGAGTACAACTCAGTCCATATTTGCAGTTCCCATATTGTCTCCAGCTGGCTGAATGACATGGAGCTATAAAGCTGCTTTCCACCCTCTTTTCCTTTTATGATTTTCTCTCAGTTGTCTGCTGAGTGTGAGGCAAGGCTGATTCTGTCACTTATCAGGGCCTACCAGAGCTGATTCAGTTTATTCAGTGACTTTTGCCTGGGATTCTTCAGCCTTTTGATTGGCTTTGGCACTAGTTCCACGATCTGGAGCAACACAAGTCTTGCATGTTCCACCAATGTTCTCACTTTAGTTAGTCAATTGCAAAAGTCCAGTTTATTAAAAATGCAGATGGTAGGCCATGGGACACCTTGGGAAATGTGTGTCTTGGTAACTGACGCTTTACCTGGTGAAAAGACCACTCACGTTCAGAACCAGGACTAAGTAAATGCCATAGAAACCAAACCTGCTGTTCGTAGGTATTGACTGACCCAAGGTACCTTCTCAATTACCATACAAAGAAGCAGACACAGCCATAAAATGTACCTTGAGTTCTGTCATACCTTCCCAGTCACAGATCGCTCCCATCACCCATGTTTATAAAGCCCTTGGTTGATTCAGTGCATCCCACCTGCTGCCTGCCTGGAGGGGAGTAGGTGAACAATGAACAGAATGGGTAATGAGATCTGGTAAATGACCTGTATTTGTTCCACATGTTAGTTAATGGCTAACCAAATGGCCTTTTTTTACTGCCTATATGTGCTGCACTTTGGATCACATTTTGTACTCCTCCCAGCTATATGTGAGTGTTTGGCCTTTGATCCCTAGGCCAAGGAGGGATGTTTGGTGAGTGGAGAATTATAAGAGCCTCAAAGCTTCCAAGCAAGCTATCTTGTGAGGAACAAACATGATCCCTCCTTGCACCACCCTCCACAGTGTGATCAGTGATCATGTGTCTTGTCTCCTGAATCATTAAAGTAGTGGGAGAAAAGCAACAGAAGCACTTGCATGGGTGGCTGCAGGCTGGTCTCATAAAAATGTTGTTTCTCCAGCTCTTCCAATCCTGGATAAGCCAATATCTAAAACCGGGGCTCAGACAGAGCTGGGGATGAGCTTCTCCACAGCAGCTCAGAAGAGTCAAGTTCTGGCATGGACTTCAAATTCAGCAAGAACTGAGTTCCAAAGGGGCAAACATGTTAGTCTAGAAAAGCAAAAAAACCACGGAGTTTTGTGGCACTTAAAGACTACCATATTATTTATTGCATGAGCTTTCGTGGGAGAAAATCCCACTTTGTCTGACGAAGTGGGATTTTCTCCCATGAAAGCTCATGAAATAAATAAATCTGGTAGTCTTTAAGTGCCACAAGACTCCTTGCTTTTTAAGCAAGACCTGAATTCCCCCAGCAGGAGTGGTAGGCACTGAGCCAGAGAGCAAAGCTCCGTGTGGTTGAGCAGCATCCATGGCCACTTTCCTCAGCAGGAGTGGAGGTCTCACACTGTCCCTGAAATAAAACAACTCTTCCCTCCTCGTGCCCACCATCATCCAGCAGTTACTGAAACTGCCTGTAAGTCAGGACTCCCAGCTGCTCTTCCCAGCTCAGCCCCTGATTTGCTGAGTATTGAGCTGAAATCAAAGAGGATCTTTTAGCTGTATGGCAGCAATGAAAAGCCACTCCAACGTGTCTCAGTTTGGGCCTCCAAAATTGGGCTCTAGGAGGAGAAAGCACTGAATGTTAATGCTTTGAAAGGAGGGTTTTTAATGATCATTTAAATAACTGTATTCTTCACTGGGAACTGCATTGTTGTTTGCATTATTAATGGATGTAAATAGAAGGAACATCTTTCTTTCACCTACTTCTCCTTTCTATTGTTTGTTACATTCATTTGTTATTTTAGATTTTAAGGGGCTTGATTGTCTTGGCCCCTTTACATCATGGGCATTGCTGGCACTGGGTACAGGGGGCACAAGACCGTACTGTCCAAGCCAGTGCCCAAGGCCTGTCCTTAGCCACTGTGGTGCAGGCTCAGAGACCCTGCAACTGTCCTGAGCTACCCCCACGCCTGCCAGAGATGAGCTCAGATAGGATCAGCAGAGGCAGCCTCTTTTTGTCTTCTGCTCTGCAGCACATACTAAGGCACATGGTGCAGAGCAGGAGATGAGGAGAGAAATTTAAATCCCTCCTTTCAGTGCAGAGGGGCAGCAGTAAGCCCCTGCCCTGGGTCAGGGTTGGGGGGGGGGTGACATCTGGTCCTGATCTAGGGCTGTCAAATTGAATCGAATCGAATCAAATCATAGGGTTGGAAGGGACCTCATTAGATCATCGAGCCCAACCCCCTGGGGCCCGAACCCAGGACACTCCCAGTTCAGAATCCCCCCCCCCCCAATTTTTCCTTCTCTCATAGATAGTTCAGATATCAAGATCCAAAGGGACAGCCATGTTAGTCTAGTCCAGCAAAACAAACACGGAGTCTTGTGGCATTAAAGACTAACAAATATATTTATTGCATGAGCTTTCGTGGGAGAAAAATCCTACTTTGTCAGACTCTTTGAAGATGGGGGAACTTACAGAATGGGAAGAAATAAATTCAGGGAAATGTAAGTCATGGAAACAGGTCACCCCATAACAGCAAATCAAAATAGATAACAAAGGTCTGATGCCCATTGGAGGTCAATTTGCAGCAGTTTGCTACTTAAGCTGGTGTTACCCAAACATTTCACTTTCACCCCACCATCAAATTAATTTTGGCTATAGATCAAAACAAGTTTATCTGACTACAAAGAAACAGATTTTAAGTGAGTACAAGTATAGAGCACTGAAGTCCGAAATGGTTACAAAGGAAATGCAACTAAAACATTTCCTAATAACCCGAGAGAGAAAGAGAGAGAGAGAGAGAGAGAATACCTGGATTGTTTTTGCCCCTCACTTTTATAGTCTGGTCATCCTTTTAAATATATATTCTTGAGCTTTGCCAAAGGTAAAATTCCTTCCAGCTGTCAGGATGCAGAAAAGGTGTCTCCGAGTGAAAAAGGCTCCATGCTGCTGTCTGTTAAGTGCAGATCAGGGCAGGATAATCAGAGAGGCTTAAGCCCCAGACTCTGGTCAAAAAGGGACGCCTGAGCTCCAGCTCCTAAACCCCCAATAATCTGGCTCGGTTCAGTGCCAGCAGGGCAGGAATGCTGAGAGCGCCCCTACTCTGCTGGTGCTGAAGGAGTGTGGGGTCAGGGCCCTGGAGCCAGGGGCCAGACTCTGAACTCTGCTCCAGTCCGTGGGCTTCCTGGCTCTTCCCTTTGGGGGTCATGTGGGGCGGACCAACTCCTGTTCTCTCTGCCCAGGGCAGACTTCAGGGCCGGTGGCCTTGGGGGGCTGTGTCAGAGGCCCCCACACCACACATCAGCCATCCTCCCTACCCCCACCCCCAGGAGCAGAGCAGAGCAGGACCAGGGTGGAAGTACCCTCTGGCCCTAACGCCCCATCAGTGATGAGGGATCAGGGGGGCCTGTGTTGTAGGGGAGTTGGGGGGACGCCTTTGGGGGGTCCAGGCAGAGAGGACCCCATGGTGGGAAGGTAGCCCGGGAAACCTGAGCCAGTTAATTCAGCTCTGGCAAAGATGGATCTGTTCCTGGTCCCCTCCATTGTCAAAGAATGGCCACTTGACCTGTTGTTGCCCGTTAACACCTGCCTAGAGACTTCAGCTTCTTTGTCTTTGAGGAACAGGTTCCAAAGGCCTAGACGTGATAATCAAGTTCAGCAAAACAAACAAGAAAGCTCAAATGATCAATAAATTTGTTAGTTTTTAAAAGTGTCACAGAACTCCTTGTTTGTTTTGAGGAACAGGTTTACCTCATTCCCCAACTTCTCTGGTAAACACATTGCAGTTGCAATTTCATCTTGTGTTTGTAACTTTACATATCACATTGCTACACACATTTCACCATGAAATTCCTGATTGGCGAGTTACTAGTTTTCAAATGATACCTCACAAGGCATAGTCTGTACAGATATTATTGCAACAGTATGGAGGGCAGTGGTCCTTAAACTTTTTGCCATGCCACCTTCTACTGCTGTCTGTACCTGCTCTGTTTCCCTCACCTGGGGGTGAATTGGGAGTGGGGATATAGTCGGGGCTGGAAATGGGGCCATGGTTGGATGGCTGTGGGCTAGGCCTGGGAGAGAGGCCATGGTGGCTGGGGGCCAAGGCTAGGAACAGGGCCAAGGCAGCCAGAGCTCCTGGGGGTGCACACTGGCCAGAGGCCACAGGGCCTGTGACTAGTCCCAGCAGCTAAGGCCATGGCTGAGAAATAGGACCCAGGTGATGGATGCTGAAGTGGGGGCTGAGGCCGCAGCCACTTGGATGCCCAGGCTCAGGGGCTATGACTTGGGCCTGGGGGCCATGATTGGGTGCCAAGGCTGGACATTGAGGATGTGACTGTGGGGCACAACCAGAGCAGACCTTGGGGCAGAGCAGGGCAGGGTGGAGCTCCCTGCCTGCCCCACATGAGGGCTGGCCCATTCCCTGCCATGCCTTTCTGAATGTTTCTCAATGTCCCCCTCCCCACCGTTGGGGACCTCTGGTGTAGGGTGTGAATATTGGCACCCTCTTAAAAGTTCCTATACACAGCCACAGAAAATAAGAACCAGGCTTTGCAGTTTTCAGAGGGAATGATGTCCACCTCTATGTTTGTACAACACCGAGCAGAATGAGGTGCTGTTCTTGAATGGTGACTCTGGGCCCTGCTACCACACACCCAAATCCCTAGTACTACTATTAATAATAATGATTAATAGTAAATAATAATAGTAAGAACTGAAAAATAGCATCACATTCCTGTTCACTTTGAATGGGAGCAGAGGTACCAAATTCAAGTGGAAAGCCAAGGGGCAGGGCTGTGAGGGTAGGCAGCTCAGTGTGAAGGGAGCAGATTCAAATGTGGAGGACAAGGAAGAGCTTCTTACGGAGATCGGTGCTTCTCCACGCAGGCAGAGTTTCATTTCCAGGACTGTAGATACTATGTTCCCAGACACCAAGTTCTATGATACCATGTGAAAGCAAGAGCAACAGCTCTGTCATTTGCAGGAGACGGAGCCCTGGAGGGGAGAAGGGGTTGGAAAAGATCATTTGAAAGGCTTGTTACAAATTGATCTTGAGAGATGGGTGGAAAATTGCCATGCTGAGCACATTTCTTAGCAGAATATCAATGCAGGCGTGCAATTCAAAGGGTAGCTCTTGTCCCATATGCTTAATACCTTAGTGATTCTTCTATCAAAGAGGTCAAACTAAGCTCACTGTTTCCGACATCCCAGTGCCCAGAAGCAAGTTGAGTAGCATGAATAATGATCTGCCTTGAGATGTACTTAAATGCCAGTCCCTGATCTACCCTGATCCAGCTACTCTGCACAGCCCCAGCAGCACAAAGCAGCCAGAAAGATAGTTTAACTAGATACCTCGATAGTCCTACATCATAAGGAGAAAGCCCAGATTGAGCAGAACCACCACAGCCACTCTGCACCAATTAACCCTGGCCCCAGTGCCAGGGACGTGGCAGAAAGAAAGGGGCAGGACTGTAGAAGTCTTGCATTGTGGTGATTCACAGCTGCTGAATCAGCTCTTTGAGATTGTGAACAGATTCGAGCAGCCTTGAGGATGCTCTGAATTATGCTGGTGGGCAGCCCCCAGGATCTGGGTGATGGAAAAATGCTTTTAATACCATCCTTTTGCCCCCTCCCCTAAGACACATTGAGACCTCAGATTTGGCCCAAAGGCTGTATCCATTCCATATACCGGACTAAATCCTCTACTTGATTTACATCCTATGCAACCCTATCAAACTCACAAGAGGATTTTGGGTGATGTAAATCAGCTGGGAAACTGTTCCCCTCTCATGTCGATGGCAGCTTAGCTCATTTGTCTAAAGTAACCTGAGGTAGCACATGCCAGCTTATTACTTACACGTAAATTGCAAAATGAAAAGCAAACCAGAAGAAACCCCAGAAACATATGCTGAATAGCTCCAAAAATAAGGCTCTTGGGGGTATGCCTCACAGAAACTTAGCTGAGTTCTAAAACTTTCTCCTTTTTAATCTGGATATTTTATGAGACAGTCTATATGGAAATGACACCAAGATTACACACAGAGATAATACAAGTAGTAAATATCCCAGCTGTGCAAAACGCATCAGTTTCACCCTAGAAGACTCAGGGTAACATTCTCTGGTTTCCATACACCCAGACTTACTTCTCCTCCCCCTCACGTTCACTTTGAATATGAATACTCAATTGAAACTAGTGGTTTGCCCTGAATTTTCATGCACCAGCTCACCATTTCTCATAGCTTTGATGCGTACTTAAGGCCTGAGCCTTATTCACTACAGGATGAGATTAGTTGTTTGAGAGTATTCAGCCACCCATGGGGTATCAATTAAAGCGTTCTTCCTTTTAAATGCAAAGTATTCCCAACTTCATGTATTGAATGTGCAAAATTGATCCAGTGAAGGAATTTTGGCTTCTTTTTATTGGATGGAACCTGTGTGGGGAAAACAACAAAAAAATCTTGTTAATTAAAACCACAGATTTGCCCCTTATGGAAATTTTCCTTTTTCAGAACAAAACCAGCCTTCTACGACAAAATGAGTTTTCTGTGTGCAGAGAAACCACCTTTTGCATTTGTGGAAATATTCAAGGTAACAACAAAAAATGCTTTTCTGTCATTACAATGCTAAAATGACATATTTTCTTCTCAGGATACTGTAATATGTCACCCATCCTTGAAAGCTCACTCCTACAGTTACACGCCAAAGGGGTAGTAGCCGTATTAGTCTAGTCCAACAAAACAAAGAGTCTGGTGGCACTTTTGAAGACTAACAAATTTATTTATTGTATGAGCTTTCATGGGAGAGAATCCCACAGCATCAGACACCTGAAGATAGAGAACTTATAGAAAGGGAGGAAAATAAATGCAGGGAAGTGTAATTCATAGGATCTAGTCAGACTGTAACAGCAAATGAAAGCAGTTGTAAGGATTCAAACGGTGGAGTACAGCAATTATTAAGCAGAGAGGTGGGTGGGGACAAGGAAAACAAAATTACATGTTGTAATGCAAAAAGAATCAATAGTCTTTATTCAGGCCGGAGTCCACAGAGTCAAATTTTCATATGAATTCCAGTTCTGGCATTTCTCTTTGAAGAGAAATTCCATTGTTATTCATTTGTCAGAGCACAGCAATTAAATTAAAAATCATCAGCGAAGTAATCAGGAAGATTGAAGTGTTCCCCTACTGGTTTTTGAATGTTGAGATTTCTGATGTCAGATTTGTTCTTTTGTGCAGAGACTGTCCTGAATGTCTAATATCCTGGGGTACTCTTGGGTACAGAATTGGGGCCTTAAATTACATGCATAGTTTCTCTAAGTTAAATACACTGGACTGAATTCTGATCTCCGTTAAAGCCAGACCAGGTTTACTGAAATTACTCTGATTACACTAGTGCAACTTCTGTGGCCTTTCCACAGCAATTACTCTGGGTTTACAGCCGTGGAACTATAGTCAAATTCTAGGATATTGTTTGTTTTGTGGTGTGTCAGATTAATTACAGCTTTCATCAAATGTAACATTTTTCTTCCTCCTCACTGAGGGAGAATTGAATAGTAGAAAAATTGGAATCTATATAAATGTAATTGGGTTCTTTAAAAATTACTCTAAAACACTATCAGTTTTAAAAGAGGATGAGTTTTCCCTATAGATTTTACAAATTATCTTATAAGATCGGTATAGCAAAGCTATAATTCTCTACTTTATTCTGTGGGATTGTTTTAAAAGATCTATCGAAATGATATTTTCTGTTAAATATATGGGGTAAACTGAAGACCATGGCAGAACCCCCTTTGACGTTAATGGGGCCAGGATATCTCACACAGGATTTTTCATAAGGGAAAATCCCTTTCGATAATCTTTCCAAAACCAAATGAAGCTGTTTTTTATATATCCATAGATAACTTTAGATTTTAGACATTTTGAGAAATCAATACATCTCATATAAAACAATCTAGATAACTTCAAACCAGTTTGCTTATACTTTAACAAAAGAAGTGTAATTTAAATCAACCCACTTCTGATGAGAGCTAATTTATCATTTTATCTTATAAACAAGAAGTCTTGTGGCACAAAGACTAACAAATTTATTTATTTATTGCATAAGCTGTTGTGAAAGAAATCCTACTTCATCAGGCGCCTTGAAGATGAGGAACTTACACAATGAGAGGAAAATATAAGCATGGAAGTGTAAGTCACATGATCAGATTTTATTTTAGTCTTTTTCAATCCAAAGCATTGGTTTATAAGACTTTTACTCTCGGTTCAACAACTCATTTAGATGCCAGCTTTGACACTCATGAAAACCGACAGAATTTGATGAAATTCAGACTGTTACCATAACTGACAATTTTAAAACCAAGGCTGGATATTTTTCTAAAAGATAAGCCCTAGTTCAAAGATGAATTAATGCAGGGAAGTCCTGTGGGCTATTCGGCACAGGAACTGAGAGCAGATGAGCACAGTGGTTTCTTCTGAGCTCAGTCTGTGAATTTATAAACAATTATTTGTCTTGTCCTTTCTATTCCTATTTACTGAAATACAATTATGTTCCACTAGATGTCAGTATTACTCTACTATATGAATTAATTCAAGTCACTATTTCCAGACCAATACCCCCTTCAACCTGCCGATGTGTGACCTTTACAGTATAGGGCTTTACATTTCAGGAGAGAAATCTAAAGAGAAGGAGAAATGGAGCAGGCAAAAAAAAAAAGTATGAGAAAAGACTTCCAATGCAGAGCTGTTTCTCATTGTAAAGACAGTTCAGTAACGGACAGAAAGAGAAATTAGGGCCAATTTATTCCTGGAATAAATGTTCATTATTTTAAACTGTAGCAAGAAGCATGGGAGGATTCTGAGTTCTAGGAAAGCTTCTAGGTGAAAGCTTTACAGTGATTCAGAAAGCATGACAGAGTGACTTTAGGGGTGCTCTGATTCCACATACTCTTCTATATCAGGTTTTATACCAAGTTCCAAAGGGGCAGCCATGTTAGTCTAGTTCAGTAAAACAAACAAGGAGTCCTGGGGCACTTGAAGACTAACAAATTTATTTATCACATGAGCTTTCACGGGAGAAAGTCCCACTTTATCAGGTGCTTTGAAGACCCATTGCCTGTCCCTGTTGTATCTGAGCACCTTTGATTATTGTGTTAAACATCATGACTAATATCTGTTTTCCTTAGTGTAAGTTCCTTGTTCAGTGTCTGGGAAACTAACTTTTTCTGTGATTCATTACCATCGTCTTATGCCATTTACTCTCTTACCAACATTACACATGGTTGATGACACTAAACTCATGGACATCTGTTTCCTCTTCCTAATATATCTATAAAACAAACAGGAAGTTTTGTGCAGCATAATTAGGTAAGCCTCAGATTTACATTTTTTCCATAAAGAGGGTTTATAATGTTGTTAAAAGTCTTCCAAGATCAGCTCTAAACCTTTGAATCCTTTTAGCTTCCAGTTACAAAAAAGCAGCGACATGATTTTGCAGATACTTTTGATGTGGTTCCTCTTTGCCTTGTTTGGAGGTCGGTGGTCCATAAGTCTTCTTTTCTCAGGCTACTTTGTTCAAGGTTCACAAAAGACAACACTGTCAATATTACTGCCTTTTTCCTTCCTCCAGAATCCCGTGGGCAGATTGTGATCATTCAGACACCTGCTTCTGTGACGGTGCCTCTAGGAGAGACAGTCACCATTCAGTGTAAGGCTTTCACTTCCATGAGTGATGATATGGAATTGTATCAGTTCAAATCAGGGCAGGCTCCCAAGCTCCTCATTCATAATGGAAACATCCATTTCACTGGGACCCCCAAATGATTCAGTGGTAGATACAGTGGCACTGACTTCACATTCACCATTGGTGGGGTCCAGGCTGATGATGCAGGCGAAAGCTACTGTGGAGAACACAATAGCACACCGCTCACAGTGATACAGAGCAATACAAAAACCTTTTAAGCTACCATTGAGCTCATGGAGTGAAAGGTGGGAAGTGTATGTGTGTGACTACACCAGTTTACATGGATGTTTAAACTTGAAATTAATTACTATAGGACAGTTTTCTGGGTCATTTTGAGATTAGTGGTTATTTTATCATATATATTAGCCAAAATGATCATGGATGCAACCCCATGCTCCAGGTGTCCAGAAATCTCCAAATGCCAGGAACTGGAAGACAGAGCATGGATCATGTGAATTTGCCCTCTTCTGTTTATTCCCTCTGAAGCAGTGGTTCTCAACCTTTTGTGGGTCATGACACACTTGGCAGCGTATCACAACCCTACAGGACATACCAGCCCATTTCCACGGAGCTGAATCCAGCCATTTCAACAGTTCTCCACAACACACTTCCACACTGTGTCCCGCTCCTGTGGTTGAGAACCACAGCTTTGAGGCATCTGCACTGGCCACTGTCAGGAGGGTTACCGTGCTAGATGGATGAGTGGTCTGACCCAGTATGGCCGTTCTAATGTTCTTTGTGTATATTGCTGCACGGCTATACAATTGCTTGAGGAACACCTCTGCGCCATTGGTAGACAGCTCTCCCATTAACATAATAAAACCACCTCAATGAGTGAGCAGCAGTAGCTATGTCAACAGAGGAGGCTCTCTTGCCAACATAACACTGTGCACACTGCCGCGTAAGCTGGCAAACTTATGTGGCTCAGAGGGATGGTTTTTCACACCCTTGAGTGACATCAGTTTTGCCTACATAACTGTCAGTGTAGACAAGCAAAACACACAAGGAGTCCTATGGCATTTTTAAAGATGAACAAATTTATTTATTGCATGAGCTTTAATGGAAGAAAACCTCACTTCATCAGATGTTTGAAGACGGAGAACTTACAGAATGGGAGCAAAACAAATGCAGGGTTATGTAAGTTATAGGATCAGGTCAGACTGTCACAGCAAATCAAAGCACTTGTTAGGGTTCAAACAGTGGAGAAAAGCAATTAGCAGGGAGTGAGGGGGGTAAGAAAGCAAAATTACCTGTTGCAATGGGAAAAGAGCCCATAGTCTCTACACAGCCCTGAGTTCACTGTGTCAAATTTCCACTTGAAATCCAGTTCTGCAGTTTCTCCTTGAAACTTTGATTTGTTATTCATTTGCCTGAGTATGGCTATTAACAGATCAGAAGTGGAGTGATCAGGAGGATTGAAGTGTTCCCCATTTGTTTTTGAATCTGGTTGTTTTGCATGTCAGGTTTCTGTCCGTTTATTCTTTTGCACAGAGACTGTTGTGATAAATAAATGTGTTAGTCTTTAAAAGTGCCACCAGGCTCCTTGTTTGTTTTGCTGAACTAAACTAATGTGGCGACCCCTTTGGAACTTGTAGCCATACCCTAACTCCAGGCTGCAGGTAGGTGTCTGTCTCTGCTAGCTATCTACAATTGCAAACCCATCTCCTGGAATCTGGTGGCCTAGGCCAGTGGTTCTCAATCTTTTGCAAATCATGACATACTCGGTGGTGTGTCATGACCCTACAGGACACAGCAGCCCAGCTACTGAACCCCCAAGCCAAATCCAGACATCTTCACGCTCTCCATGACACACTTACAGCTGTGTGATGACATGGTAATGTGTCCCAACACGGTGACTGAGAACTGCTGGCCTACTCATATGAGAATGAGTTAGGCACCCTCCTCATCCACACAAAAGAGCTAGAGGGGGTGGCAATACCTACTTTTAACTCAGGAGTGAAAGCACCCACCCACAATGTAGGAGGGCCAGATTCAGTCATCTCTGTGAGGCTGACAGAGGGGATTTGAACTGGGGTCTCCCACCTCTCAGAGTGCTGTGGGTTATTCTGGTGTGGGAAGGGGTGTTCCTCAGTCTCTTATCCCAAAGCTGCTGCATTTTGAATAATGAGAATTAGTGGAGCGGGTGGACTGGACCCTGGGTCTCTTCTCTCTCAAGTGAGTTCCCTAAACCAGTTTTTTCCCCAGGAATTGAGGAAATTAGCGAGGATGTTAAAATTTATTGGGGGGGGGGTTAGAAAATGACTAAATTGGTGACAATGTGGTAACTAGTTGGCTATAGGTCCAGGGGGGTGAGCATCCAAAGGGAGTGTGGGAAAATCCTCACCCTAACCACTGGACTATAGAGTCATCTCTCAATCTCTCTCTCTCTTCTTCTCTCTTCTCCGGGAGTCTTTATCTATTCAGCAGACCAGACTGAGGGAGAATAACCCACAGCTTAATGGTTCGTTGGAACATTCTCCTGAGTGGCAGGAAACCCCTCATCAAATCTTCTCTTCTTCAGACCAAGGAGTGAATTGAGTCTGGGTCTCTCAAATCCCAGATGAGGGCTGTCACTCCTGAGCTAACAGCTATAAGGTGGACACCTCCTCCCAAGACAGAATTTGAATGGGACCCTCTGAGCACACCTATCAGATTGGGTGCCAAGGATGAGCTTGGCAGAGGAGTGCTGCTTATCTCCCCCTGGTGTCTGGATTGTACTGGGGTGAGCTGGGGGAATTGTGCCCAGACATCTACAGGAAAGCAGCAGGCCACATGCCCAGAGGCAAAAACTTAGATGCCTTGGGATCTTTTCCAGTGAAAATTTAGGCACAGGGTATCACCAACAGGGTTAGGCACCGGCCAAGCATGAATTTTGCCTCACAGT
The DNA here is from genome assembly GCA_007922195.1 of Podocnemis expansa. Classification (NCBI taxonomy): domain Eukaryota; kingdom Metazoa; phylum Chordata; order Testudines; family Podocnemididae; genus Podocnemis; species Podocnemis expansa. The sequence goes on from ML682065.1 coordinate 10,997,843, forward strand.
AGCACCTAACTGAGACTTAAGCACTAAGTACCTTTGTGAAAATGGGCCTTGTTGGTGTCTCCGCAACACAGAATAATAGCACTTTCCTACAACAGTAGTTCCAAAGGGGTAGCCATGTTAGTCTAGTTCTGCAAAACAAATGGATTCCTGTGGCACTGTTAAAGATTAACAAATTTATTCATTGCATGAGATTTCGTGGGAGCAAATCCTACTTCATCAGATGCTTTGAAGATGGGGAACTTACAAAATGGGAGGAAAATAAATGTAGGGAAGTGTAAGTCATGGGATCTGGTCATACTGGCTATGTCTACACTACCAAATTAGTCCAGATTAAGGAGCCTTAACAGGACTAATTTGATCTCTGTCTACACTAGGCTTTGCCTAGTTGGAACTAAAAAAAAATTTAGTTCAAGTTAAGCAAAGCTTAGTTTGAACTAGTTAGTTCAAATGGTAAGTACAAACTAACTGCTTAGTTCGAAACTATTTTGAACTTTAGTTTGAACCAGTATGATGTAGGTCATGGTAAATCAAACTAAATAAATTCAAATTAGTGGCTAGTTTGAGCTAGCTGCATTTTTTTCTTTTTTAGTTTGAACTAACTTTTAGTTCACACTAGCCATACTTTTTTAGTTCAAACTAAGAAGTTAGTTCAAACTAAGAAAAAGTGTGGCTAGTTCAAACAAAAAATGTTAGTTCAAACTAAAAAAAAAATGCAGTTAGTTTAAACTAACTTCGAACTACTTAATTCAGACTAGGCAAGTCTGAACTAAGCAGTTAGCTGTAGACATAGCCACTGTAACAGCAAACCAAAGCAGTTAAGATTCAAACACTAGAGGGAACAACAAAGAGAGAAAGGTGAAGTCAAATCACCTGTTCAAGTGAGGAAAAAAAAAATCTAAAGTCTTAATTTAACCCTGAAGAAACAGTCAAACTGGCAAATGAATCCCACTTCTGCAGTTTCTCTTTGAAGCCCTGAGCTGTTATTCATTTGTCTAAGCATCACAATTAGTTACTCATCACTGGAATGATCAGGAAGATTGAAATGCTCACCCACCAGTTTTTGAGTGTTGTGACTTCTGATGTCAGATTTGTGTTCATTTATTCTTTTGTGTATAGACTGTCCTGTTTGCCCAGTGTATAAGGTGTGGGGGCATTTCTGACACATGGTGCTGTAAATCACATTGGTGGATGAGCAGATGAATGAGTGCTTGTGAAGTAACTGGCTTGATTAGGTCCTGTAATAGTGTGTTTTGTGCAGATATGTGGGCAAAGCTGGCAGCATGGTTTGTTGCAGGGATATGTGCCTGCTTTAATGGTTCTGTTGTTAGGTCTGTAGTTGCTGGTGAGTATCTGTCTAAGGTTAGGGGACTGTTTGTAAGTGAGGAGAGGTCTGTCTCCCAAGGCTTGAGAGAGTAAGGGATTGTCTTGTAGAATAGGCTGTAGATCCCTGTAGAGGTCTGACTTCGGAGGTGATGACAGTGGCATTCTGTTGTTTTCTTTCTTGTGTTTCTCCTTGTAGCAGTTGATTTCGCAGTACCCTCCTGGCTCTGACAACATTAGGACACAGCAATGTGTGTGAGCCACTTGCATACCAAGGAGTCTGTTTAAATTCCAGTAATCTACTTATAACATTGAACTTTGTCTCAGCTACCACTAGAGGGAACTATATGAATATTGATCTTTCCCACCGTCATATTTGACTAACATATACATGGCTGATCAGCAATGGGAATCCAGGATGTGATCAGAAAACTACATCCAAATCAAATCAAAAGTGAGCTGTGCTATGAAATACAGACAGACGTTATTATATCGACCCATGGTTTTACATATTCACAAACCACCAGCCATTCCCCCAGGCTCTTCAGCCAATATAAATACTTCCCTTACACTTTACAAAGGGGTAGCCTTGTCAGTCCAGTTCAGCAAAACAAACAAGCAGTCTTGTGGTGTTTTTAAAAGCTAACACATTTATTCACCCCATGAGCTATCTCATGCAATGAATAAGTTTGTTAGTCATTAACAGTACCACAAGACTCCTTGGTTTTTTTCCCCCTTACACTTTAGATTCACATGGTCAGAATTTATGAGCAAAGATTTTTCCAATATGGTATTTCTAACTCACTGTATCTGACTTCTACTGCTCTGGGTTTAGGGAAAAAACTGTTGAATTATTACTGGCCTCATTAGATAAAATTCTTTTCTGTCTCTTCTCAATAAATATAATCAATCCTTGGCATGAACGTATCAGTGAAGCTAACAGACTTTCCTTCTATATTTTACTTCTGTTTTTCCTTTCTCTCCCTATACATCTAGCCTATCGTGAGCAACCAATTGTGAGGACTCAGCCTCCAGGATACCTGTTCATCTCTCTGGGAGACAGTCACCATCAACTGCAAAACCACTTCAAACACAGCAGGTGCCATAGTCTGGTACTAACAGAAATCAGGGCAAGTTCTGAAGCTCCTTCTTTATAGGATGTCCAGCCACCAAACATCTGATCCCAGCCCACTTCAGTGGCAGTGGATCAGGCACTGATTACACATTCACCATAGGCCCGGTTGAAGCAGCCAACGCTGGAGATTATTACATCCAGCAGCATCACATGTTCCCTCTCACACAGTGATTCAGACCAGCACAAAAACCTCCCTGCAGCTGTTTAAGTTCTGTAGAAACTGGACATTTGGTGATTTACTTAAGTGCCAGGTTTCTTTAAAAGTCACTGTTTCCAAAAGGTGCATGGGGAGGGGCTGGCAAGGTGGAGAAGAGAGGAGCCTTTTACATTCTAATTAAATCGGGGTGAAATGTTTTATTTTTAGCTTCACATCCTATCTAAGGCCCCTGTGTACTGAACAACCCTCCTGTAGTTCCAGCAACGTCATGCAACAGAATGTATGAAACAAAAATATTTTGGGCTCCTAGCCAGAGCACAGCACTCAGTCTAAGAAACCAGGCCAGGGACTGGAGAATTACCTGGGAGAAAACAATGCCCTGCGTTTCCTTTGCATACGCAGGTAGACTCTGGTGTCACTGCATGGCCCCTCCACTTTCCCTGCCTGCCCACATTCCTTGTCATTTGCTTCCATGAGCACCAGACTGACACCAGTTTCACTGTTCAGAACAAAAAGGAGTTTGTGCCTTTGAACTAAAATGTGTGGTTTGCTTGCAATCTCAGGCTACACATGGCACCAAAACATGGAACTACCTATTCATCTGGGGCAGCCTCCACCCCAACATCAAGCTGGCCTGAGACCCTGGGCTCCTCCAACCACCACAATGGAACAGAGATACGTGTTTAGTGCACGTGGGTGTGGAGAACCCTCAGGCAGGACGCATCTGCTCAAGTTACTTCATACAGGACAAGGCTTCTCCCAGGACTTGGAAATAGTTCTCATTTTATTGACAAGAGCGACGTTGCTGGCTGCTGAGGCCCTACTGCCAGATGAGCATCCTCAAAAAGTAACCCTTTGACTTTTAGGCATGGTTTTGAGGGTGTATAAAGTGGAAACAGGACTTAATGTTCGAATGTACAATACCTTCAACTTACAGCACGTACCAACACTGGAATGGCTGGTGTTGCAGAACAACACACAGAACTGCTTCTTTTCAAATAATGTTGGTTATTTAGTTCATGCTCTTGGGAGTTTTTCCATTGGCTTTGTTAGGAAAATGCACATGTGCTTATTGAGCTGTGGGCTTTGATCAAGAAGGTACAGAGCACAATCCACTTTGAATGGGGATGAGGCTGCCATAGGCCAGGTTTCATATCAAAGAGGAGCATACTCATGGGCTGAGAAAATGTGAACCCAAAATCAGATAAATAACATTCTTCTTGATGATGAGTGCAATAATGGTGTGATGATTGTCATAATGTGTATACAGCTATGCACCGTCCCTCCTCGCTAGCTTCAGAACTGATTATTGTAAGCCTCCTTGCCTTGACTCCTCCACACTTCCCACTTAAACAGTGTCACAAACGCACGACCAGATCCTCTGAAAGTAAAGCAACTTATTCTCATTCACAAACTTGTATGCTCCTTTTTCAAATTCAGCAATTATGTCTTTGGGGTAGAGTCCTAGCCCCATTCCAGTCAATGAGAGTTTTGCCAGTGACTTCAACAGAGCCAGGATTTCACCCCATGATTCTGTACAGCAGTGGTTTCCAACATTTCCTCTGCCGTGGCACACCTTTCTACCTTTAATTAATTTGAGGCACATTACCATATAGTTTCCAAATACACCCATGAATATTCATGGACCAATGAGCCAATCCAGAGCTCTTTGAATAGTTTTTCAAAAAAATTTGTGGCACACCTGCTCAGACCTGAAAGCACACCAGTGTGCTATGGCACAGTAGTTGGGAAACACTGGTGTACAGTATTTGTACACTATTGTGCAGTACACAGCATAACATATTCCTCATTCTTGACTGTAGCTCCTAGGTTCTACCACAATACAAATAACACAAAATCATCATGTCTTTCCAATTACTCTGTAAAACATTTAACACATTTTGGATGATGTGAAATTAATCAGAATCTGTCTCTCTATATATTGGCAGATTCTAACTGTTCATGACTCATTGAATTGATTTGATGGCTGCCCCTCCCAGGCCATTATTTAAATATGTAAGGAATGTTAAGGGGAGCAGATGGCCCCTTCAACTTAACTAGATGGCTGTTGACACCCCATTGTCTCTATAGGGCTGGGCGTAGGTGGGCACTGCCTAACTGCAAGGTCCTTTGTAATACTGAAGGCATGACTCACATTACCTTTGTTCCCCACATTCCCTGTAATCAGGGAACTGGCAGGAAAAACAGCTTAAAAACCCAGAGTTTGGGGGGCTCAGGCAGGACAGTTCCTGACATCCTGCCTGGCCTGATCACCCAGACACTGACCTCCTCCGCTCACAAGTTCTTCCCCAAGCATACCCCACATTTTAAACTGCTGGCCAAGTAATGAGTCTCTCTCGCTCTCCTGGGATGCTTCTACTGCTGCTAGTGGTGTTGGTAAGAGTTTGCCCATGCAGCTCCTCTCAGTGAAAGTTTTCTCTCTTTCATATTGCTGCCTTGCCACTGCTCTCTCTCTCTCCTTCTGCCCTAACAAGCCCTAGCTTTTAAGAGCTGTGTCATTTAAGTTTTATTGATGCCTCTCTCACTTGTTTTACCTTGCTGTATCTTTCTTTCCTCTATTCTCAAGTTCCCGGGTCCTCAAACATTTGCCACTGTGTTATATTGAGTTGTATCTTTCTCTCCATTACTGTATCTCTCTTCTACTATTGCTTTAGAAGTGCCATTATAAGTTGCAACATTGTTCAATTATAAGTATTAATATAGTGTGCAACATTGTATCATTTGGTTTGGTGCATTAGGGTTGTGTTAAGTTTGTTTGTAAGTTTGAAAGACTGTCCCCTTTGATTTGTTGCCCCTTTGGAGTTGTATCGGTTAGTTGGTTTTTTGTTGGGTTGAAAGATTGTGTTCGTTGACTTGTTACCTTTGAAATTGTGTTAAGTTAGTTTGTTGGTTGTTAGGTTTTCCCCCATGGCTGTGACCCCTAGAGTTGCATAGCTGTGTTGAGTTGCCTTACTTTCCCCTTTTTTCTGCAATTCCCCTAAATAAACTGTTCCTACCCGATTTTGTTTCCTTGTCCGTTGCTGCTTTCCCTTGTACTTCCCTCGCCTCCTCTTGCCTTCCCTTCACTCTTGCCGTTCCCCGCAAAGCCCCCTCCTTTTTTTTGTTTTTGCCTTTCCCGCTCCCTGCAGCTGCCGGCTCCCCGGCTCCAGCTGTTTCCCGCGGCGGCCCCAGCTCCTGCCGGTCCCCCACGGCTGCTCCGCCCGCTACCTCCTGGCTCCCTGCGGCTGGTGCCTGCTCTCCGCGGCTGCCCCAACAACTCCCCGTGGCTGTCACCCACTCCCTGCATCTGCTGCCCACTTCCCACGGCTGCCCCGCCAGCTGCCCCAGCTCCTGCCGGCTCCCCACAGCCGCTGCCCACTTCCTGCGGCTGCCCCACCAGCTCCCCTTTTCCCTTTTCTTCTTCCCTTTTCTTCTGCCGCTGCTCCCTTCCCTGCCATTCAGCCCCCCTCTGTCTCCATCTCAAACCCCTGAACTTCTACTCAGCCCCTCCTGCTTCCCCTGTTGCCCTGAACCCCCACGTGTGTCCCAACCCCTCCCGTACCTCTGTCCCCCTGCCCTAACTCCCACGTGTGTCTCTGTCCCGCTGTCCCTATTCACTCCCCTCACTCGCCTCTCCTCTCCCTTAAGCCTCTCCCCACCGCTGCCACCAGCTCCCCGCTCCCACTCTTCACTCCCCAGCTTCCCAGCCCCTCCTGCTCCCCCTGTTGCCCTGAGCCCCCACCTGTGTCCCCAGCCCACTTACCCTCCTCTTCTTCGAACCCCTCCATACCAACCTTGAAACCCCTGCTCCCCCACCTGTTTTCACTCTCCTCTGCCACTGCGGCATACTAGTTTGCATTGCACCCCCCTGCCTGTGTGTTACTGGAACATTTTCTAAGTTACCATGGGTAAGTTCATAACTGTAAGTTAGGTTACTTGAGAGTTCTCATTGTCCCCTAACCTGTCCCACTCCACAAAGTTAAGCACCTCACAACACCTCATTAGAAACACCATGACAATCACCACACATACACCCCCTATCACCCACCTGACACCCGCACTTATTTTTAATTAAGATTAAAGGGTGGATGAGGTGTTCTATGGACAACTAGCAGAAGCTTCTAGATCACAAGCCCTGGTGCTCATGGGGGACTTCAATTACCCTGACATCTGCTGGGAGGCCAATACAGCAGTGCATGGGCAATCCAGGAAATTTTTAGAGAGTGTTGGGGACAACTTTCCAGTACAAATGCTAGAGGAACCAACTAGGGACCTTGCACCACTCGACCTGCTGCTCACAAACAGGAAAGAATTGATCAGGGCGGTAGAGGTAAATGGCAAGCTAGGCAGTAGTGACCATGACATTGTTGAGTTCAGGATGCTGATTAAAGGAAGGAAGGAAAGAAGCAAAACAAAAACCCTGGACTTCAAAAAAGCAGATTTTGGCTCCCTCAGGGAACTAATGAGCAGGATCCCTTGGGAAGCTAATCTGACGGGGAAAGGAGTCCAAGAGAGTTGGTTATATTTTAAAGAAACCCTGCTAAGGGCACAGGAAGTTGCCATTCCAATTAGGAGAAAGAACAAACATGTGAGGCAGCCAGAATGGCTTAGCAGGGAACTCTGCTCTGAGCTTAAACATAAAAAGGAAGTTTACAGGAAGTGGAAGCTTGGTCAGATGACCAAGGAGGCATATAAAGATATTGCTAGGGACTGCAGGGATAAAATCAGAAAGGCCAAAGGGCAAATGGAGTTGTGGCTAGCGAGGGATATAAAGGATAACAAGAAGGGGTTCTACAAGTATGTTAATAACAAGAAGAGGATCAGGGATGGTGTAGGTCCCTTGCTGAATGGGGCAGGCATCCTCGTGACAGAGGATGAGGAAAAAGCTGAAGTGCTCAATGCATTTTTTGCTTCAGTTTTCACAGGCAGGGTCAGCTCCCAGCCCACTACCATGGGTATGGAAGATTGGAGAGAAGAAGAGAGGCCCTTGGTGACGGAAGGTCAGGTTAGGGACTGCTTAAAGAAGCTGGATGTGCACAAGTCCATGGGTCTGGATGAACTGCATCCAAGGGTGCTAAGGGAATTGGCCGATGAGATAGCAGCACCACTGGCCATTATCTTTCAAAACTCATGGAGAATGGGGGAGGTGCCAGAGGACTGGACAAAAGCAAATGTAGTGCCTATTTTCAAGAAAGGGAAAAAGGAGGATCCAGGGAATTACAGACCTGTCAGCCTCACCTCAATCCCTGGAAAAATTATGGAGCAGGTTCTCAAAGAATCCATCCTCAAACACTTAGAGGAAAATAAAGTGATCAGGAACAGTCAGCATGGATTTACCAAGGGTAAATCATGCCTGACCAATCTCATCTCCTTCTATGATCAGATGACTGGTTTTCTGGATGCAGGAAGAACCATTGATGTGATATACCTTGATTTTAGCAAGGCTTTTGACACAGTTTCCCACAGCAATCTCATTGGCAAATTAAGGAAGTATGGGTTGGATAGGTGGACTATAGGGTCAATAGAAAACTGGCTAGATCAACGGTTTCAGCGTGTAGGAATCAATGGTTCCATGTCTAGCTGGCAACCAGTAATGAGTGGTGTGCCCCAGGGGTCGGTCCTGGGGCCAGTTCTGTTCAACATTTTCATCAATGATCTGGATGATGGAATAGACTGTACCCTCAGTAAGTTTGCGGAGGACACCAAGCTGGGGGGAACAGTAGAGACGTTGGAGGGCAAGGACAGGATTCAGGGAGACCTAGTTAAATTGGGACAGTGGGCCAATAAAAATCTTATGAGGTTCAATAAGGACAAGTGTAAAATCCTGCACTTGGGATGGAAAAACCCCATGTACTGCTACAGGCTGGGAAACATTCAGCTAAGTAGCAGCAGTGTAGAAAAGGACCTGGGGGTCATGGTGGATGGGAAGCTAGATATGAGTCAGCAGTGTGCTCTTGCGGCCAAAAAGGCCAATGGCATACTGGGCTGCATCAAAAGAAGTATTACCAGCAGATCTAGGGATGTGATCCTTCCCCTCTATTCTGCACTGGTGAGGCCACATCTAGAATACTGTGTTCAGTTTTGGGCTCCCCGCTACAAAAAGGACAGGGACATGCTAGAGAGAGCTCCGAGGAGGGCAACCGAAATGATTAAAGGGCTGGAGCACAAGCCCTGTGAGGAAAGACTGAAAGCATTAGGCTTATTTAGTCTGCAGAAGAGAAGATTGAAGGGGGATTTGATGGCAACCTTCAACTACTTGAAGGGATGCTCCAAGGAAGATGGAGCTCGACTGTTCTCGATAGTAACAGAGGACAGAACAAGGATCAATGGGGTCAAGTTGCGGTTAGGGAGGTCGACGCTGGATATTGGAAAAAACTTTTACAAGGCGAGTAGTGAAGCATTGGAATGACCTGCCTAGGGAGGTGGTGGAGTCTCCATCTTTAGAGGTGTTTAAGGCCCGGCTGGACAAAACCATGACTGGGATGGTTTAGTGGGAGTGGTCCTGCCTCTGGCAGGGGGTTGGACTAGATGACCTATGAGGTCCCTTCCAACCCTATGATTCTATGATTCTATGGTACCCCGCTTGTGTAGTAATTGTCCCCCAAGATCCCCAAATTTTCGAAACTGCTGGCAGGGTCACTAACATCATGCCAATCATCATGGTATTTTTGCAACTTCCATTTCAATACATCACTGTCTACATGCTATCTATAATATCGTAATGATTTTCATAAGAACAATTTTTTTTGGAAGGCAGGCTCTGCATTCATTTGCACTCAGATAATTTCTGTTTTGGAATATAAATCTTAATTTATGTTGTCACTTCAGGATTCAGATAATTCTGATGTAAATCATTAGATTAGAGAATGAGATCAAATTATCAAAACTCCTCAGTTATCACACAGAGACCTCGTTTTTCACACTTTCAAATGCATTAAAATTTCCTCATAAATGTGTGCAACTTTATTGTTACATTGCAATATTATGGAGAAAGTTACCTATTGGCTGAATTTTTGAACACAGGACACATCTCTCATGGTTTCTTATGCATGATGATAATGAGTACATATACCTCTCTCATGATTTCTTGTGTGTGATGCTAAAGAGGAAACATACCTGTTGAGTTCTCCCTTGATAATATAGGATAGATGTATACAGGAAGCCAGTGAAGCATAATGAAGTTCAACCTCAGATTTACATATCTTGCCAGGCATGATATTTAAGGAAAGCAAAATGTCATCCCACTAATTATAAACCTTTGCTGAATCTTAACTGCAACAGAGAAGAAATAATACAGAGGACCATGGTTTGGTACATATATTTGATCTGGTTTTTCTCTTCCATGCTGGAAGGTAGGCAGCACAGTCACCTTCTTTTCTGAATTCTAATGTAGAATCTTCTATAAGAGACTCACTAAAAGGCTGCTTATTTCTCTCTTTTCCAGAATCCAGTGGGCAGGTTGTGATCACTCAGACACCTGCTTCTGTGACAGTGCTTCCAGGAGAGACGGTCACCATTCAGTGCAAGGCTTCCAGCTCCATTAGTTATGATATGCAATTATACCTGTTTAAATCAGGACAAACTCCCAAACTCCTCATATATAATGGAAACAGCCGATTCACCGGAGTTCCCGATCGATTCAGTGGTACATACAGCGGCACTGACTTCACATTCTCCATTAATAGGGTGCAGGCGGAAGATGATGGAGAATACTACTGCGGGCAAGATAACAGCCGCCCTCTCACAGTGATACAGTTCAATACATAAACCTGTTCAGTGCCACTGCTCACACAGAGTAGCATAACGTAGAAGGAAGCAGCTGTGTATCAGTCTGGCTGGACAGTTTTATTAAAGAAGAACCTTTAAAATGTTACTGCATGACTGGATGGTCAGATTTTTTAGATTCCCTCCTGTCATGGTATTTGTGGGTAGTTATTTTTCAGTAACACACTTGGTATGATCAGTTCTTCTCAAGACACTGGTTAAAGTGTAATTTGATGGGCCCTGGAACCTTCCTAATCTGTGGGCCCCCTTGCTTTAATTTTCAATGAATTTTTTAGAAGCACCCTAAGCAATTCCTTCCTCACATGCTCACCCATAACATATTCCTGACACAGAAACAATCTTGGGCTGATAATATTTTCTGTATCATCTTGTCACTGAATATCCTTGGACATTCCCACTGAGTTGCTGGAAAATCCACAAAAGCCTGGAACCACATTATTACACCCCATCAGACAGAGCAATTTCAAAGCTTGTGGGGGGGTGGATGTGGGTGCATGGGTGGGAAAGAGGTGGGATTCAGAGGTGGGAGCCTTCATTACATGAGTCCATTCGTCATGGACCTTGCAGAGGTTTCTGCTGGTGTCCCAATGCTTTGGAGAGCTCCAGGGCTGAAATTGCAGCACCAGCAGATTGGCTGTAGAGCTGTGCACACCCAGCCTGTCCTTTGAGAGCTAGAGGTCCACTTTCAAGAGTTTGTGCTGAAGGCTGAAAAATTACAAAAGGATTCTTACCTTGTTTTCCAATGGTAATATCAAGAGGTCTCCACCATGATAGGTGCTGTACCTATGGATGGTAAAGTAAGAACCAGTCCCTGCCCCCAAACAATTTATAATCTAAATCCACCCAAGAAACAAAGGAACCATTGTTATCTCTGATACACAGCTGGGAACTTACACACAGAGAAGTCCATTGATTTTTTTGTATCCAGAAAGGACAGTTAGATCGAGGTCTTCACAGAACCTAATGAGTCTGCGGCAGAGAGGAGAACTAAGAGTTCAAAGCATGTGATTGAAAGAAGGTTACTGCTACTGATCAATGAACCTAATAATCTCAATTGTTTCAGTTTTAGCCCTTGCAAATTTGGTCTCAGTGACTGTTTGCTTACAAGAAGAAACTAAAAATGGCTAAAAACTCCTATTGTCAAAGCCCTTGATAGGCTTGCCCTGCTAGACAGTCACCTAGCTGTCGTCCCATATACTGGAACTCTACGATAGACATGCAGGACTGGAAGGGACCTCAATAGGTCATTTAATTCAGTGCCCTGAACTAAGGCCCACTGGGGTCCCCGAAGAGCATCCCTAGTGTCACTTTTACCGTTAGTGAGGGGCAGCTTGACGATGCAGATGAATACCAGTGTGGCCAGCCCAACACTGCACCTCTTAGTGAAAGAACCAGCTCAGCACATCAGCCCTCTTGGTGAGAAGCAGAAGGCAGCACCTCTGGCTGCCTTCAAATTTTAAATTAGTTACACATGGAAAACTGAACTTGAGAAAACTTATTAGAATTTCATAATTTCGCTGGTGACTCAGGGTTGTTTTAATTAATTTGTTTTAAAACTTCCTTTCCTCCCCACACAAAAAGTGTCTTTCATTAACCAAATTAGAAGGGGCAGGAGCTCTTGGGGCAATAATTGAGATATGTTAGACATGTTTGTAATCATAGATTTCCCAACATCACTTCAACTGTTAGGCCAGTGGCATGCATAAACCATTGCCTGTCATGCTGACCACATCATCTCATTGTTCCCTGGTGTTCCCCTGTCAGCGTGTCCACATCCATGTGTTTTCTCCTGTCTTCTACCTACATTGTAATCTCATTGGGACAGGACCATCATCTTTGTTGCATTGGTACAGCACCAAATACAATGGGATCCTGGTCCACAACTAGGTGTATTGGGTAGGGTAAAACAAATAATAATAATAAACCCAATTAACATTTCCCCCTAAAATAGTTTTCAGTGAAGTGTCTTTAGAAACTTCATAATAATTTTATCTGTACCCACACATGTTCCAGATCCCTTTCCCATAGCACCAATCCTGTAATTAACATTTTCTGAACCAGAGATCTTATCACTGCGAGACCGCATGCCTTTCAGGTGACACGGGCTCAGGGCCATGGAAAATCCCCAGAAGAATGGTACTGGGTGATTCCATGGCAAGGAGCTGGTCAACTGCAGAGCAGGTGGCTACATGGCAGGAACTGGAGCCAGGATGGGTTGGAAGTCTCGCCATGATAACATGAACTCAGTGGCTACAAATTCCCATAGAGGGTGTGTGGTGGGTTTTCATCCTTTTTACAGTCTGAGGCTGGAAAATCAACCGTAGATTACTTAGGAGGTGGTGCCCACCCAGCCGGTGAGGATGGAAGCCTCCCCAGAACCAAACTCTCCATTTCACTCCATCAGTCTTCACTCAGGAGTGAGCTCTGGCATAGACCTGAGAAATCTTCTTGATGTTACCACTGAATAGGTTCCCCTCCGATCTAGATGCAAATCCAGGCTCCATGTCGATAGCTCCCAAGATGCCACATTCAGTTGCTGATGTCCTGTCAGAGGTAGGTGAGGGAAGGGGAATAAGGATGGAGTCACAGCCTGTATTGGCTATGAAAGGGGATGCGTTCAGTAAACAGCAGAGGCTTGTGGTGGGAAGGAGTCACGTGACAGAGGAGTGGGAGTCCTTGCATGGTGCTGATGAGATTGACTCTAAAACAAGCTTCCAAGTTTCTCACAAAGTAATTCCCCAGGAGACAGTGGCAGCTCTAGGCTGAGAAACAGTTAACTGAAAACCCTAATTTTACTTGAGCTTCTAACATCAACAAAGGGGTTTCAAGTTCTCCCTGCACTCATCTGGAAGGGGAAAAATCCTCCTCATTGTTCTGACAATTCTTTGCACAGAACAAGGACAGGAAATATCCCTTGGTAACATAATTTTATCTGAGAAAATAGGAAGCATTGGGTTTATTTCCTACCTAAGGTTAAGCCCTGACAGCCAATTACAGGAATCATTAACCATAAAAAGACACTGCTTAGAATTCAGACCAGGAGGTTCATTGGGAATCAAGCCCTCAACATATGGTTGTTTTGCAACACCTTCACTCTCTAGCTCATCATAGAAGCAGTCTACACTAGTCTAACTGCTATTTCCCTTGGCTTCTCATATCAGATCCTTCCCACTGCTTGTTATATGCACGAGTGCAATTTCCCAGAAACTAACTGGGGCTCCTTGAGGCGGAAAATCACCTTCAACACTGTGTGTGGACAATGAGGACTAGCTGCTACCGTAAAACAACAGCAATAGTAATGTTTTAGTAAGGAAGAAGCAGTGTCTCACTACCACACCTACCGAGTTAATCCCATGCAGCATTTACTTACTCTGAGGTGAATAAAGCTTATCACCCATGGAAGAATTAATCAAGTCTGGGATTCACAGATGCCTCTTTCCTCTTGACTGTACAGGCATCTAGCACACAGGAAGTCAGCTGAGCATAATGAGGCCAGCTGTAGATTTACATATCCTCCCATAAGAGATTTCAGTGCGTTTCTTAAATAACGCTCAGTGGTTAGCAGCCTTGGATTCCTTGGAACAATCAGTGGTGAACAACAGAGAAGCAGAATGGTTTTACCCAGGTACCTGATTTGGTTCCTTTTCCTCTTCTGTGAAGGTAAATAGTAAATTTTAAATTATTATTTTAGTTGCTGTTTCAAAACAATAGTCATTAAAAGCTGCTAATTTCTCCCATTTCTAGGCTCAGAAGGACTCATTGTGATAACACAGACACCCTCGGTCTCTGCATTTCCAGGCGAGACCGTCTCTTTTCAATGCAAGGCTGACAGTAACGTTAATGATGAAATGAATGTGTACCTATTCAGATCAGGAGAAGTTCCAAAGCCCATTATTTATCATGCAACCAACCGTTTCTCAGGGGTCCCGGATCGGTTTAGTGGTAGTGGAAGAGGAACTGATTTCACATTCACCATCAGTCGTTTGCATGCTGGAGATGCAGGAGAATACTTTTGTGGCCATGACTATGGAATTGATCTCACACAGTGATACATTCCAGTTCAAAAACCTGTCAAACCCCAGAGCACTCTTGCTGGCTATGAGACCAGAAGGGGATGTTTCTTATTTGCTATATAGTAAAACACTAACTTGACAACAAATGTGTAAAGAAAATCAACTCTCATGTTAGTGCAAATGTCTGCTAATATTCTCTAGTGTAATGATTGAACCACCAAAGGACAGATTTGCCAGGGCTGTTTCCATCAGCTTCCTCGCTGATCTTTATAAGAAAATAGTACTGAGCCCACACAGTATGAGCCCCTCTAACCCACAGAGTGCAGTTCAGGTGGCTCAGACTGTGATTGCGTCTCAAAAGACATTTCCAATGTCCCTTCTCTTTCCATCACACACATCCTCTCTCTTCACCTGTCTTCTCTTCCCATAATCAATTTCCACTCACTTCGATAGATGTCACAAGTGGGTTTTTTTGGTGCTGTCACTGTCTCTGAAGCACGTTTCCTGTAGAAACCCCAGCTGGCATCTAGAATAACAATGGGTCTCTCACTCAGCACTGCTCTTTCTCACAGGATGGCTGATATTATGCTTTCAGGACAAAGACTTGAACAAACAGGCTTTACAGTGCGATGTTCTTTCTGAAGCTTCATGAATCCAGGACCCTCGGCCAGCATGACTTTTCAAGCCAGAATCTGCAGAACCAACCTCACTACACCTGGCTGGAGCTCACTGGTTAATGTTTCAAAAGTGCCTAAGTGACTTAGGCCCATTGGGAGTTAGGCAGTTAAACACCTTTCAAGATCTGGTCCTTAGGAGACAATGTCCCATTAAAAGTCAGCACCAAAGCTATTCAGAGTACATCTACACTACAATAAAAATTTGCAACACAGCCATGGCTGGTCTGGGTCACCTGACTCAGGCTTGTGTGGCTCTGGCTGTATGACTAAGGATTGTAAGGTTGGTATTTGGGCTGAGTTTGGAGTCAGGGTCTGAAACAGTGAGAAGAAGGGAGGTCTCATAATGAGAGCTCCAACTAAAACACAAGCATCTAAGGTGCACTTTTAACACCTCAATGTAAGCCCTGCAAACCCAAGTTGGCTGCCTTGAACTCTGAGACTCAGTTCTACCGGTTTTCAGTGCTATGTAGATGTTCTCTTAGATGCTTTTGGGGCGTTTACCCAGGTCTCTCTCCTTGACACATCATTCTTCATGGACCACTCCCAATAAACTAGTCAATGATTGCCACTGCTCAACAGTCCTAATAAAAGTAGGTCCCTACAGCTTACTGTGTTTAATATCCAGCAAGTCAGAAATCATATTAAAAAAAAAACACCTTCTTGCCTCATTCTATACAAAGCCAGTTCCAGGGGAGCTTGACTTATTTTTTCCTACTGGCTAATCTGAGAGTGACTGACCTGATAAAAACCTATCTCAGGAAAAACAGCTTTTTAGGCAGAGCTGTGGGAAACCAAGGGCTGTGCACCTTCAGTTCACTGGGGGCGTTTAGAGCAGTGGTTCCCAACATTTTCTCTGCTGTGGCACACCTTTCTACCTTCAATTAATTTGAGGCACAGCACCATATAGTTTGCAAATAAACTCATGAATACTCATGAGCCAATGAGCCAATCCAGAGCTCTTTGAGTAGTTTTTCAAAAAATTTTGTGGCTCACCTGCTCAGACCTGACAGCACACCTGTGTGCCATGGCACACTGTTTAGGAATCACTGGTTTAGAGTATTGCCACATGGGCCAGTTTTTAAAACTATTATTTTTTCTCCCATTATGCTTTTGTATGCTAACTGCTCTTTAAATGCCAGTTTGCTAAACAGTTGTGAAAACTCACATTCCCCCTGTTACCACTAGAGGGCAAAATGTGAATGCTAATATTCCCTCTGCACTTGCAGTGAGAGATGCTACAGGATAACAAACCCAAATAAGATCTAAGGTGAAATGTGTTGTGAAATACAGATGCTGGTTACTGTATGGATCCATTATTTTGCATATTTACAAAGCATCTGACATCCCTCTTTGTGCAGGGAAGCTATAAATGTTTCATATGCCAGTTTAGCATCATTTCTGTAGGCTCTGTCAGGGAAGACCTCCAAGACGACAGTTGTGGTCCACTGTCCCTGGTTAATGCTTTTCTGCTCTTAGGGTAAGGAAAATACTTCTCAGCCACTAAAATTAAAACTCAGTCTAAGATCTAAAACTGAGTTTAATAGCTTATGACCAGATGTTCTTCTGTGCATTTCTCCATTCTCTCTCTATGTATCTAGGCTCCAGTGGGCAGATTGTGCTGACCCAGGCTCCCTGGCAGTGTCTCCAGGAGACAGAGTCAACATCAACTGCAAAACCAGTACAAGCATTGTCAGGAACATAGTTGGTACCACCAGAAATCAGGACAGGCTCCTAAGCGCCTCCTCTATGATGCTTCTACCTTCCCTTCTGGGGTCCCAGACCGGTTCAGCAGCAGTGGGTCAAGCACTGACTACACATTCACCATCAGCCAGGTTGAACTGAACAACATGGGGGATTATTACTGTCAGCAATATAACAGTTACCCTCTCACAGTGACACAGACCAGCACAAAAACCTCCCTGCAACTGTTTTGCTTTCATAGAAGCAGCTGCTTTAATTTAACACTGCACATTTCTTTGGAAATCCATGGGAATGTGATTGAACAAGGACATCAAGGGTTACAAAGGGGAGCAAGAGGGTTACCAGGAGGATGAAGAGAGCGTGCAGTGTCCATTCATGGTTCCTATTGTCAGACTATACTGTGGTGAGGCAGATCTTCAATAGCCCTTCAAGAAGCTACTGGGATGACCATGCTGGAAGAACCATTTCCTGATGTGAACAATCTAGCTATTCTTGCTGTGTCCCATTCACTGTTTTTAGGGAAGGCTATTGAACAGGTTTTGGCAGGGCAGTTCTGGCTGTTCCTTGATTCTTCAGGTGCCCTTAACTCAGGTTACTCTCATTATAGGCCTGACCATGGGAGAGAAATGACACCGGCGGCTGCATTGATTGACAATCTCTTCCTAACAATGGAAAAAGAGAAACATGAAAATCTGGCCCTTTAGAAGTCAGTGGGAGTTTGGCCATTGACTTCAGTGGAGAAACAGGCTGTGGCGTATTCAGTATTCTAGGGTCTCCCCGCTCTCTATCTCCATCACATCTGACCCAGCCACAGAACAGGAACAACTTACTCAGTGCATGTTGAAACTCAAGGAATGCTACTTTCAGGAATCCCTTGCTGAGACCGTGTATGTGGAGGGAGGCATAAACCTTGAATATTGCACTGTCCTGGTCTTCACTTTTTTAGACTCACAAACTGAACAGCATTCATAATCTCAGATTAAGGGCCTGACCCAAAACTCTTTGAACTGTCTTTCTAATGACTTCAGTGGGCTTCAGGTCACACTCTCAGAACCAGATCTTGCTAGATAAGGACCCACTCCTGCACCATACTGAATGTCTTCAGACACTGACCTCAGCTGTCCTGTGCTGAGTGATTTGGAGACATAATAACAGAAGCCAAGATTTATTATGAAATGTGCAAAAGTTTCACACTCAGCTAATCATTCAACACTCAGGTCATGTCATGATGACATTTAAAAGGATATTTGGGGCTACCTGTGTGCCACTGAATTCCATCAAAAGTTTAGCATTGCTGTCAGAGACCATCTAAATCATCTTGCTTCATATATTTCTGCAAAGTGCTGAGATACTACATGGAGGAGCATAGTATAAATGTCTGTAGAATGGAATAGAACAGAATAGAATAGAATAGGGTCTTGACAGGTAGTAAACCTTGGAGCCATGACTATCGAGTACATCCACAATGGTAGTGTGTTCAGAGGCCCTAATACAAATGAAGCAGTGCCCTAAACCACCACAATGTGAAACTAAAAATGGAGTCTTTGTGATCATCAAACTCATGGTATAAAATGAGGGTGGAATAAAGCCATTGGGTGGATGGCAGTGGCAAGATCCAGTCATAATTTGCTAAATTTGTAACACCTTTGCTTACTGTATGTGCAATCAACTTAACAGAGGCAAAACTCCACTTTGAGCATGTGGGAATTGCCTGACTCGGGAAGATAGGATCGGTTTCTTTGAAAATAAAGCATTGCTTTCTCATAAAAAAGACCTATGAACCTTTCAGATACTGAACTCTAAGCTCTCCTTATCCAAACCCCAGATCTTTCTGAAAAGCTCCTGCCATACATTGGAGTGTTGTCAAAGTAACACCCAATAATCAAATTGTAGCCACACATAAGTGCTCACCTGACACATGGCACTAGTTTCTCTGAACACCCCCATTGCTGATAAAGATATATTTCTCTCTCTCTGCAAACTTCCTGGCTACAACGACTGGCATATAAACATTAGCATTGATAATTCTCTGTCCTGAGTTAGTGGATTATCTTCCTGGCTCTATGGTGACCTGCAGTGGGATCTTGGGCAAATCCTACTCACGTCACACTAATTTAATTCTCTTGGAGAAAAGAAGTCATCAGAACATGGAAGTTTTACTTCCTTACTTGAAATAATCTCATTATAGGAAATCCCCATTGAATACACATCAGACTCTTCTTATTGTATAATATATTAGAGAATTCCAGTGGACATCTTTGTAAGTCTCCGAATCTTTTGGCATTGAAGAGCTAGAGTCACCTAGTCTGCTGGATGGTTTCCATTTAACTAGGAACATGCATGTGTCCCCTCATAACATTACTCATGCTTAATGAGACAGGGCAACATGCATCTGTTTCCTCTTGGTGATAAACCCCAGAAGAACACAGGAAGCTGTTAAGTATAATTTAGCCAGTCTCTGATTTACATATCTTTACATATGTGACAGTTAATAAATTCTAAATTCTTTCCAGTGGTAATAACCCACTCCTGCAATTTAACAATAAAGAAACTAATTGGGAAGGAAGATGATTTTACAAATGCATTTGCTCTGGCTCCTCTTCTCTGTCTTTGAAGGTAGGTAACAGCTCTCTTTGCTGGCTCAACATCTTACCTGTTGCTTCACTCAAGGACCCATCAAAAGTATTTTTATTTCTCTCTTGTCCTAGAGACCAGTGGGCAGATTGTGATCACTCAGACACCTGCCTCCGTGACAGCGCTTCCAGGAGAGACGGTCACCATTCAGTGCAAGGCTTCCAGTTCTGTTAGCGATGAAATGGACCTATATCTTTTGAGACCAGGAGAGGCTCCCAAGCTCCTCATTTATCATGCTACCAACCGTTTCACTGGGGTCCCTGATTGATTCAGTGGCAGATACAGTGGCACTGACTTAACCTTCACCATTACTGGGGTGCAGGCTGAAGATGCCGGTGAATATTACTGTCTGCCGGACTGGAGTGCACCTCTCACAGTGATACAACTCAGTGCAAAAACCTATTAGTGCCATGGCCTCAAGGCGTGAAGCAGAAGGAAACAGCTGCAATTGTCCTGAATAAATGCATGAGCAACATTTCGAATGAGACTCATCCCTAAAATGGAAGCTTCCATTAGACTGTCAGGTTGTTGGATGTATTCCTGTGAAATTCTTTCACAACTACAGTTGTGAATTAGCAGGGGGAGGCGCTGTGGAGAAGTAATGAAGGTATGCCAGCCAACTCCATTAGCACAGGCACTGTGACAAGAACACCATGGTCTTTCCAGCCCCCTTACCTAGCCAAAAATAATTTCCAGTGAATTTTTCAGAAAATAAGCAATAACTTCTTTTTGTGCACACATCTTCATACTCCCCTGCACACATACACAATCATCTATTGTGGATGTTTACTGAGCCATGAATATTACCACTGCCTTCCTCATTCCAATTATTCTGTAAATCATTTAACACACTTTGGATGATGTGAAATGAATCAATATTGATGTCTCTGCACATTGGTTGGTTCCACCATCACACCAATCACCATGGTATTGGTGCAACTTCCATCTCAAGAGAAATCGCTGTTTACAGACTATCTGTAAAGCCCTAGGCTTGATGATCTGCACAAAAACAAATGTGATTTTTCCCTTTTTTGGGAGGCAGACTCTGCACTCATTTGCCCTCATATACTTTATATTTTGGAATGTAAATGTTAACTTCCGGCGTTACTTCAGGGTTCAGTTAATTCTGATGTAACTCATCATATTACAGAACGAGATCAAAAACTCTTCAGTTATCACACAGAGAGCTTGCTCTTCACACTTCCAATAGCATTGCAATTCCCTCCTGTCATTTTGTGGGTTTATTGGTATATTGAAATATTACGGAGAGACTTACCTATCAATTGAATTTAAGTACATGTGGATACAGCTCTCATGGTTTCTGATGTGTGATGGTAATGAGAGCATATACCTCTCTCATGCCTTCTTATGCATGACGCTTATGAGGAAACATACCGCTGTTCTTCCTTGATAATATAACCATGACGTACACAGAAAGCCAGTGGAGCATCACTAAGTCCAGCCTCAGATTTACATATCTTCCTAAGCTGATATTTAAGAAAGTCTAAAGTCATCCCCCGAATTATAAACCTTCAGGGAATCTTAACAGCATCAGAGAAAAAATATCAAGAAGGATGATGATTTGGCACATATATTTGATTTGGTTTCTTTCTTCCATTTTTGAAGGTAGGTAGCACAGTCACCTTCTTTTCTGAACTCAAACAGAGTTTTAGAGATTCACTAAAAGGCTGCTTATTTCTCCCTTTTCCAGAATCCAGCGGGCAGATTGTGGTCACTCAGACACCTGCTACTGTGACAGCGCATCCAGGAGAGACGGTCACCATTCAGTGCAAGGCTTCCAGTTCTGTTAGTTATGAGATGCAATTATACCTGCTTAAATCTGGACAAACTCCTAAGCTCCTCATATATAATGGAAACAGCCGTTTCACTGGGGTTCCTGATTGATTCAGCGGTACATACAGCAGCACTGACTTCACATTTTCCATTAATGGGGTACAGGTGGAAGATGATGGAGAATACTACTGCAGGCAAGATAACAGCTGCCCTCTCACAGTGATACAGTTCAATACGTAAACCTGTTTGGTACCACAGCTCACAGTATAGCATAAAGCAGAAGGAAGCAGCTGTGTGTTTGGCTGGCTGGACAGTTTTATTGGAGAAAAACCTTTAAAATGTTACTGCTTAAATAGACACTCAGATTTTTTTAGATTTCCTCCTGTCATGGTATTTGCAGGTAGTTATTTACCAGTGACTCAGTTGGTATGATCAGGAGTTCTCAGGGCATAGCTGAAGTGCACAAGCTAATCCCAGTATTACACAAGCTACACACTGCCTTTAAGCAGGAATTCAGGACCGTTTCACAGAAAAATAATTTCAGTGAATTTTTTAGAAACACTCTAAGCAATTCCTTCTGCACATGCCCACCTATAACATATTCCTGATACACAAACAATTCTATGCTCTTAATATTTTCCATACCATCTTGCCATTGAACACAGCATGGGACTGTGTGTGTGTGTGTGTAGAAGTAGGTTGGAAAAAGGCAGGATTCAGCGTTACGAACCTTCCTTACAGTTCATTACAGTTGGTTACCAACCATGCAGAGATTTGTTCTAGCGGCCTATTCCTTTGGAAAGCTCCAGGGCTGGAATTGCAGCACAGCATATTGACTGCTGAACCATGCACACCTGGCCTGTTCTTTGAGCGTTATAAGGCTATGTGTACACTTCAAGCATTAAATTGATTTAACTTAAATCAATATAATTGAATTGAAATAACAATTACAATAACCACAACAATTATTAAATCGATTTAAGTTAAATCAATTTAACATGTGCCCACTAGAAACCCAAATCAAACTAGCATGTCCATGGACAGGACTTGCTAGATTGATTTAGGACAGGGGCACCATGGGAGGTGTGACAAGATGGCCCCCCAAGAAGGGCCATGCCCCCACCCAACATATAGAAAGAGGAGGTCACCCTGAGAGGAAGAAAGTCAAAAAGTGTTAAATCAAAATAACAGTTAAATTGAAATAACACATCTACACTGTGTTATTTTGAAATAATAATTTCAATTTTAGCATCATTTCAGTAAAAAGGCAGGTTTTAATATATCAAAATGACTGTTCCTTATTTTGAAATGAGGGAGCCACCATGGAGATATGAACAACTTTAAATCAAAATAACTATCATAATTTTGAGTTAAAGTGCAAATGTAGACATATTCTAAGATGCTCTTCCTTGCCCAGCTTTCATCAGTTTTTGTGTACCTGTTTATGTCTGAAAAATTATAAAGTGATTCTTACCTATGTAGTTTTCCAATGGTATCACCAAGAGACCTCATTATTTTAGATGCTGTACACATGGGTGGTGAAGGAAGCATTTTTATCTGTGATATATGTTTGAGATAGCTTGCATAGAGAAATTCATAGCTTTTTTTAAATCCAAAAGGGACAATTAGATCAAGGGATTCACATAAGACAATGAGTCTGTGACAGAACTGAGAACTGAAAATTCAATTTGTGGAACTGACAAGAAAGTAACTGGCACTGATCAATGAACCTAATCCTCTCAACTGCTTTGGTCTCAATCCTTGCAAATTTGTTCTCAGTGGTTTTGTGTCAGTTTATGATTTTTACAAAAAAGCTACTGAAAATGGCTAAAAACTCATATTGTCACAGCCTTTGATATGCATCTTCTGCTGGACAGTCATCAAGTTGCTGGGCTGGGGTTCCATATGCTAGAACTCATTTCCATCCTTACCAAGATCCCGCATTCAGCTGCAGAAGGTCTGTCAGAAGTTGATGAAAGAAGGGGAGTAAGGGATGGAGCCACAGTCTGTATTGCAGGTAACAGGAGATGTTTATAAGCAGTAGAGACTTGTGATGGGAGTCATGTGATAGAGGAGTGGGGAATTTGGGTGAGGTTGATGGGGTTGAATTTGGACTAAGGTTCCAAACTTCTCACAAAATTAATTCCCTGAGAGACTCTGACAGCTCAGGGATGAGAAACAGTTAACAAAAAAACCCTAATTTTTCTTGCGCTTCTGACTTCTACCAAAAGGGTTTGAGGTGCTCCTGGCACTCATCTGGAAGGGGGGAATCCTCCTCTAGTCCTGGTAATTCTCTGTACAGAACAAGGGCAGCAAATGTCCCTTTGGTAACAATTTCATCTGAGAAAATAAGAACCATTGGGCTTTATTTCCTATCTAGGAAATAAAGGGACAGCCATGTTAGTCTAGTTCACCAAAACAAACAGCCCCCCAGCCTTAAGCAGATATTCAACATCAGCTACGGACCTAACAACAGAACCATTAAAGGAGGCACATACCCCTGCAACAAACAACACTGCCAGCTTTGCCCAGGTATCTACGCAAAAGACACCATGACAGGACCTAATCAAACCAGCTACTCCATCAAAGGCTCATTCACCTGCTCATCCCCCAATGTGATTTATGCCATCATGTACCAGAAGTGCCCTTCTGCCTTATATATTGGACAAACAGGACAGTCTACGTACAAAAGAATAAATAGACACAAATCTGACATCAGAAATCACAACAGTCTAAAACCTCAATCTTCCTGATCACTCCATTGATGAGTTACTCATTGTTGTGCTCAGACAAATGAATAACAGCTCAAGAGTTCAAAGAGAAGTTTCAGAGCTTGAATTTATTTGCAAATTTGACTGTATTGCTTCAGGGCTCAATAGGGACATTGGATTTTTTTCTGATTACAACACGTGATTTGACCTCATCTTCCTCTGTGTGCTGTTCCCCAGTGTTTGAATCTTAACAACTGCTTTTATTTGCTGTTACAGTGTGACCTGATCTCATGACTTGCACTTCCTTGCATTTGTTTCCTCCCATTCTGTCAGTTCCCCCATAATTTACTCCCACAAAAGCTCATGCAATAAATAAATTTGTTAGTCTTTAAGTGCCACAGGACTCCTTGTTGGTAAAGAAACAGCAGTTAGAATTCAGACCAGGAGGTTTGTTTGATAGCCTCTACTCAGTATTAGGGTCTATTTTGCTATTCGTTCACTTTCTAGCTGTTTACATATCAGTCAATACTAAGGCATAGTTTAACGCTGTTTCATTTGATTTGTCCCACGAGGTCATTCCCATTGTTTGTTACATCCACTGTTGCAACCTCCCATAGACTAATTAGGGCTCCATGAGGCATGGAGTCACCTTCAATACTGGGTTTGGACAGCACCTAGCGCTATGAGGGACTTATCCTGACTGGCATTTCTAGCTGCTATTCTAATGCAAACAATAGCAATAGTAAAACAAACAAGGAGTCTGGTGGCACCTTTAAAGTTATTTATCACGTAAGCTTTCATGGGAGAAAATTGCACTTCTTCAGATGCCCATCTTCAAGTGACTGACAAAGTGGGATTTTCTCCCACAAAAGCTCAGGTGATAAATAAATTTGTTAGCCTTTAAAAGCACCCCAGGACTGCTTGTTTGTTTTGCTGGACTAGACTGACACAGCTAGCCCTTTGAAACTAGCAATAGTAAGGCTTTAGTAACCAAGAACTACCATCTCACTTGCTCCTTTAATGAGGTAATGCCATGCTACATTTACTTAGCGTGTGCCTACACTGCAAAAATACGTTGACATATGTTGAGTTTTAGCCACCACTATAATTATATAATAATACATATTTATGACAGCCCGGAAACAGGTGTCCGCAATATCACTGCAACCCCAGAACGCCAGCAAGCTTTGGACAGCTGTATCATTGCCTTTATGCCAGGACACTGGCAAGCCCTGGGTGGCTGCTGCCAGGTTGCAAACATGCTGAGTGCCAACATCTTGGGAGACTCACAGCCAGAGCCCAGGATCATGAGGAGTTGGGCTCCATCTCTACCTCTCCTCCTGAGAATGACAGCCCCTCTACAAGTCTAAGGGGACACAGTGCCTACATTAAAAACAAAGAGTCTTGCAATACCTAAGGACTAACACAGTTCTTTGGGCATAAGTCTTCGTGGGCTCCATGTGTGGTTGCTTTTACTGTACACCAACTGACATGGCTACCCCTCTGGAACATGTCTACACTGACACTGTGTCGCCCTACCTATGCCGTCAAAAGTCTTACATCTTTGTAGGATTGGATTTTTTTTGACAAAACAGAACAGTTCTGTTGACGAAAGGGTGGTTGCAGCATGTACACTAAGATGGTTTTCTCATTGTCAGGTATGAAGTGAATGACGCTTATCACCGATAAGAGAGTCAATAATCTCTGAGGATCACAGATGTCTCCTCTTGAAAGTACAGGTTTTGTAGTACAGAGATGAGCATAGTGAGGCCAGCTGCAGATTTACGTATCTATCCAAAAGAGATTTCAGTGCATTTCTTGAGTAATGCAGAGCGGTTAGCAGCCTTGGATTCCTTGGAACAATCAGTGGTGAACAACAGAGAAGCAGAATGGTTTTACCCAGGTACCTGATTTGGTTCCTTTTTCTCTTCTCTGAATGTAAGTGGTAAATTTCAAATGATTATTATTTTGTCTTCTGTTTCAAAACTATAGTCACTAAAAGCTGCTAATTTCTTCCATTTGTAGGCTCAGATAGACTCATTGTGATAAAACAACAAGGAGTTGTGTGGCACTTTAAGACTAACAGATTTATTTTTTGCATGAGCTTTCGTGGGAGAAGATCCCATTTCCTCAGATGCTTCGAAGATGGGTGAACTTACAGAAAGGAATGAAACTAAATGCAAGGGGGTGTAAACACAGACAGCCCTGGTCTCTGCATTTCCAGGAGAGACTGTCTTTTTTCAAGGCAAGGCTGACAATAACATTAGTGATGAACTGAACCCGTATCTATTCAGATCAGGAGACGTTCCAAAGCCCATCATTTATCATGCAACCAACCATTTCTCAGAGGTCCTGGATCAGTTTAGCAGTAGTGGAAGAGGAACCAATTTCATATTCACCATCAGTTGTTTTCATGCTGAAGATGCAGGAGAATATTTTTGTGGCCATAACTCTGGCTATGATTTCACACAGTGATACATTCCAGTACAAAAACCTATCAAACCCTAGAGCACTCTTGGTGGCTATGAGACCTGAAGGGGGTGTTTTTTATTCAGTATATGATGAAAAACTAACTTGACAATAAATGGTAAAGAAAAATCAACTTCTATGTGAGCGCAAATGCCTGCTAACATTCTCTAGTCCACTAAATAAACCACAGCAGGATAGACTAATCAGTGCAGAAGCAAAGATCCACATACAACTGTCACCCATATCATCTCCCTTCCCTTAGTGCCCTTTAATAATCCTCAGGCCTTACCTAGCACTACTGAGCTTCAGATCTAAGTAGAAAAAATGGCAGCCAATACTTCACTTGAATCCCAGTTCTAACCTTCTGAAATGCTTCCCTTTAAAGTTCTTAATATTTGCCTGAAATATTTTGTTCTTTCCTCTCATACAACAGCATCCTATGATGAGTGCCTGTGCCAGGAAAAAAACATACAGAAACAGGTTTTTAAATGATTTGCAATATAAAAGATTAATTCTTTAAACACATATCAATATTTTTCTCTTTCTGGTGGAGCAAGGTTTGTTCTCCATTGTAGTCTCAATGCCCTGCACTGCTTCAGATGTCACTGTCTTGCTGCCTGTCTCTCTCATGACCCAAGCCTCAGGTAGGTTTTCTTTGTGTTCACTTCCAGTTTCATGTGCTGTTTCCATCAGCTTCTTCACTGATCCTTAAAAGAAAACAGTACTGAGCCCACATAGGGTGTTCTCCCTCTAAACCACAGACTGTGACTGCAGCGTTAAAGAAAGCTCCAATGTCTCCTCCCTTCCCCTCTCTCATATCCTCACTCCATATCTCCCTTTCCTTTCCTTACTCCCCCTCTGCCTCCCTTCAATGGACTTTATAAGTGTATTTTTATGCCATCATCACTGAACCGTGTTTCCTATGGAAACGCCACTGGCACATATAAAAACAAATGTCTCTGTCATTGAGCACTGATGCTTCTGATTTTGTGCCCTGGGGACAGGAAGACATAAGGCCTGATTTGGAAGAGATCCAAGGTGAAATTTCAAGGGCTGGGAAGCCCTGGAGAAAAATAACCAGGGTACCAGCACCGACGGTGGGATGCTCCGTTCAGAGCCACATCAGTCCCCCCTCAACCAGGCTTTTCAAGTCCAAATCTGCAGAACCAGCCTCATTATACCTCGCTGGAGCTCACAGGTGAATTTTCCAAAAGCACCTAGGTGACTTGGGCCCATTGGGAGTTAGGCATCTAACCGTCTTTCAGATCAGTTCACTGGAATACAATGTCCCCTTGAAAGTGAGAGCCTAAGCCATTCAGCATACGTCTACACTACAATAAAAAGCTGCTGTGCAGCCATGGCTGGCCTGGGTCAGCTGATTTGGACTTGCTTGGCTCTCTCTGTGAGGCTTAAAATTGCAAGGTAGATATCTGAGCTCAGAATGGAGCTCAAGCTCCGAAATCTTATGAAGCAGGGAGGCCTAATAGCCGGAGCTCCAATACAAGCATAAAGGTCTATGCTGCAGTTTTAACTCCTCTGCTTGAGCCTTCAGATCCAAGTCAGCTGGCCTGAACTCTGAGACTCAGTACTATGGGTTTTTACTGCAGTGTAGATGTTCTCTTCCACAGGCGTCTCTCCTTGACACATCATTTCCAATGCGGGATACCCGATAAACCAGTCAATGACTGACACTGCTCAACAGTCCTAATAACTATAGATCACTAGCGACTATTGTGTTTAACATCCAGTGAATCAGTAGTCATATTGAAAAGGAAACCCACATTCCTACCTTACTGTATGTACAGCCGGTGCCAAGGGAGTTTGATTTATTGTTTCCCAGTGGCTAGTCTAAGAGTGGCTGACCTGATTAAAACTATCCCAAGAAAAAGTTTTTCAAGTAGAGTTGTGCAAAACAAATGGCTATAGGGAGTAGCATCTAATGCACAGTCTGTTCACTGGGGGAGTTTAGATTATTGTCAACCCAGCAAGTTTTCAGTTTTTAAAACCCTTATTTTTTTTCTTCCAATGTGTTTTTCTCTGCTCACTGCTCGTTAATTAAGAATCTGTTAAACAGCTGTGAAAATTCACGTTCCTTTTTGATACCACTAGAGGGCACGGCACAAACAATAATACCCATATTTACAGCAGTAATGGGCAAGAGATTTTACACGAATAACAAACCTAAGTAAGATACAAAGTGAAAGTGCTATGAAATACAGAGACTGTTTTTTATATGGATCTGTTATTTTGCATGTTACAAAGCATCTGACATCTTTCTATTCTGCAAGGCAGCTATAAATATCTCACTTTCCAGTTTACTGTCATTCCTCTAGGCTGTCAGAGAAGACCTCCAAGATGACAATTGTGTTTCACTGTCTCTGGTTACTACTTCTCTGGGCTCAGGGTAAGGAAAATGCTTCTCAATTACTAAAATGAAAACTGAGTCTAACATCTAAAACTGAGTTTACTAGCTTATGACCATATTTTTTTCTTTGCATTTCTCCATCCTCTCTCTACGTATCCAGGCTCTGGTGGGCAAACAGTGATGAGCCAGTCTCCACAATCCCTGGCAGTGTCTCCAGGAGACAGAGTTACCATTAACTGCAAAACCAGTGCAAGTGTTGGTGCTGCCATAGCCTGGTACCACCAGAAACCAAGACAGGCTCCTAAGCGCCTTATCTATGCTGCTTCCATTTGAGCCTCCGGGGTCCCAGACTGGTTCAGCGGCAGTGGGTCAGGCACTGACTTCACATTCACCATCAGCCGGGTTGAAGCGGATGATGCTGGAGATTATTACTGTCAGCAATATAACAATTACCCTCTCACAGTGACACAGATCAGCACAAAAACTTCCCTGCAGCTGTTTCCCTTTCATAAAAACAGCAGCTTTAATTTAACTCTTCATGTTTCTTTGGAAATCCACGGGAATGTGATGGAACAAGGACATTAAGGGTTACAAATAGGAGCAGGATGGTTACCAGGAAGATGAAAGGAGAGTTCTGTGTCCATTGCTGTTTTACATTTCCTGACTACACTGAAGTGAGGCAGGTCTTCAATGGCTCTTAAAGGGTATGTCTACACGGGGGGCTTAAGTCAACTTAAAGAGGTCTAAGTTGACTTAAGGAATGAGTTCATTAAGTCGATTTAAGCACTTGCTTAAGTTAACTTAACTCCTGCCGTTAAAGTCGACTTTAATAGTTAAGTCGACGTTATTAAGTCGACTTAATGCAATATAGCCATTAAAGTCAACTTAATAAAGTCAACAGTGCAGTGAAGCCACTTAAGTTGACTTTAGAAAGTTGACTTAAGGCAATCTGGCCTCACTAAGTCGAGTTAATAAGGTCGACTTTGAGTAGACCTTATTAAGTTGACTTAACTGAGCCCTGTAATGTAGACATAGCCAATTAAACTCCTGGGAAGCCCATGCTGGAAGAACCATTTCCTGTTGTGGACAATCTAGCTACTCTTGCTCTGTGCCCCATTCACTGTTTTTAGGGAAAGTGACTGAAAAGTTTTTGGCAGGGCAATTCTGGCCATTCCTTGATTACTCAGCTGTTCTTAACTCAGGTCAGTCTGTTTAGAGGCCTGAGCATGGGACAGCAAAGACACCAGCTTCATTGATTGACAATCTCTTCCTCACAATGAACAAAGAAAAAGGGTGAAATCCTGGCCCTTTAGAAGTCAGTGGGCATTTGACCATTGATTTCAACAAAAGTGACTGAGGAGACAGCAGCTAGGGAGCATTCAGTATTCTGGGGCCACCCGCTCTATATCTCCATCACATCCGACTCAGCCAGAGAACAGGTATGAATTGTTCCGTTAATGAAGGAACTCAGGGAGTGCTACTTTCAAGAATCCCTTGGTGAGAGAGCATACATGGAGGTAGGAATTAAACCTGAATATTCCACCATCCTGGCTCTCACTATTTTAGGTTCACAAAATGAACAGAATTCACAACACCAGAAGAAGATCCCAATCTAAAACTTTTTGAAATGTCTTTCCAATGACTTCAAGGGCTTTGAGGCAGACCCTCTGAACTAGGTCTTGATAGATAAGGAGCATATCTTGCCACACACTGAATATCTTCAGACTTGGACATCAGCTGTCTTGCTGTTTAAGAGTGATTTGTAGACATATTGAAAAAAAAAACCAAGATTTATTATGAAATGTGCACAATCTTCACATTGAGCTATCTATTTGACAGCCAACTCCTGTTAGAATGGCTTTTAAGAGCACATTTTGGGTTGCCTGTGTGCCACTGAATTCCATCAGAATTTTAACATTGACTTCAAACACCACCTGACAGATGTTAGCCATCCTGCTTAATGGACTACAGCAAAGTGCTGTGATACCATAGGAATGAGCTTGGTATAAATAGCTATATAGGATAGAATAAGACCAGGTCTTCACCAAGGAATAAACCTTGATGCAATGAGCACCGAGTAGTACCACAAAGGGACTGTGCTCCCAGACACTAAGGTAAAGAAATTACGGCCCTAAACCATGAGAAAGTGAAACTAAAAATGGGAAGTTTGTGATCTTCAAACTCACAGTACAATGTGGGGGGAGGAGCTAATGAATGGATGACAGTACCAAGAGCTATTCCTAGTTTGCTAACTTTGTAATAAGTTTGAGCACTGTAAATCATTGGTTTTCAAACATTTTCCCTCAGGACCCAGTCGAAAAAAATCATTTATGTTTGCAACCCAACAATTACGTCTTTGGGTAATGCATTCTATCTTTTGGAGGTGGCAGCAGGGGATGCTACGACCCCATATTTGAAGGTCTGTAACCCAGTAC
The DNA here is from genome assembly GCA_007922195.1 of Podocnemis expansa. NCBI lineage: Eukaryota > Metazoa > Chordata > Testudines > Podocnemididae > Podocnemis > Podocnemis expansa. The sequence goes on from ML682065.1 coordinate 11,029,039, forward strand.
TGGGTACTGACCCATAGTTTCAAAACCACTGCTGTACATGCTGTCTCCTTGACAGAGGCAAAATGCTGCTTCAGAACACATGGGAATTTGCCTGAATAAGGATGGTAGGATTTGGTTCTTAAAAGGTGAAATATCTCTTTGTCACGCACAAAGATCTAGGGACATTTCACATACAAATGGTAGGTTCTGCTGACCCAGACCCAGATCTTTCTATCGATCTTGTAAAGTTCCAGATATACGCTGGAGTGTTCTCAAGGAAATGCCCAATAATGATGTTCCAGTCATGCATATGTTCTCCCGTGGCATCCAGTGGTATCTTTTCTAAGCATCCCCATCAATCAGAGATATGTTTCATCCTCTATCAAACCTCCTGGGCACAATGACTTGGATACAAGCACAAGGTTGGATAATTCTCTGGCCTGAGCTATGGGACTCTCTTCCTGGCTCTACTGCTGACCTGCAGTGGGGCCTTGGGCAAACTCATGTCACAATAATTTAAGTCTCTTGGGGAAAAGAAGCCATCAGAATTTGGAAGTTTTATTTCCCAACCCGAAACAATCTCATTATAGGAAATCCTCAGTGAATAGACATCAGACTCTTCTTATTGTATAATATATTAGAGAATTCCAGTGGACATCTTTGGAAGTCTCCGAATCTTTTGGCATTGAAGAGCTAGAGTCACCTAGTCTGCTGGATGGTGTCCATTTAATTAGGAACATACACACATACCTCCTCATAACATTACTCTTGCTAAATGAGACAGAGCAACATGCATCTGTTTCCTCCTGGTGATAAACCCCGGAAGAACACAGGAAGCTGTTAAGTATAATTTAGCCAGTCTCTGATTTACATATCTTTACATACATGACAGATGATAAATTCTAAAATTCTTCCCAGTGGTAATAACTCATTGCTGCAATTTAACAATAAAGAAACTAATTGGGAAGGAAGATGATTTTACAAATGCATTTGCTCTGGCTCCTCTTCTCTGTCTTTGAAGGTAGGTAGCACAGCTCTCTTTGCTGGCTCAACATCTTACCTGTTGCTTGGACCAAGGACCCATCAAAAGGGTTTTTATTTCTCTCTTGTCCTAGAGACCAGTGGGCAGATTGTGATCACTCAGACACCTGCCTCCGTGACAGCGCTTCCAGAAGAGACGGTCACCATTCAGTGCAAGGCTTCCAGTTCTGTTAGCGATGAAATGGACCTATATCTTTTGAGACCAGGAGAGGCTCCCAAGCTCCTCATTTATCATGCTACCAACCGTTTCACTGGGGTCCCTGATCAATTCAGTGGCAGATACAGTGGCACTGACTTCACCTTCACCATTACTGGGGTGCAGGCTGAAGATGCCGGTGAATATTACTGTCTGCAGGACTGGAGTGCACCTCTCACAGTGATACAACTCAGTGCAAAAACCTATTAGTGCCATGGCCTCAAGGCGTGAAGAAGAAGGAAACAGCTGCAATTGTCCTGAATAAATGCATGAGCAACATTTCGAATGAGACTCATCCCTAAAATGGAAGCTTCCATTGGACTTTCAGATTAATGGATGTATTCCTATGAAATTCTTTCACAACTACAGTTGTGAATTAGCAGCGGGAGGCACTGCAGAGAAGTAATGGAGATACACCAGCCAGCCCCATTAACACAGTCATCATGACTAGAACCCAGGGGTTTTTCCAGCCCCCCCCCACCCAAAAATAATTTCCGGTGACTTTTTCAGAAAATAGGCAATAAGTTCCTTTTGTGTACACATTTTCATAATCCCCTGCACACATACACAATCATCCTTTGTGGACATTTATTGAGCCATGAATATTACCACTGCCTTTCCCATTGTATTTATTCTGTAAATCACTTAACACACTTTGGATGATGTGAAATGAATCAATATCTATCTCTCTATAAATTGGTAGATCCAACCATCATGCCAATCACCATGGATATGTCTACACTGAAGTCTTAGGTTGACTTAACCTGCCTTAAATAAACCTAAGGAACTCCATGGGCCAATATAGTATTTTTTAAGTCGACTTAAGCACTTGCTTAACTCAACTTAATAACAACTGTCCTGAAAGTCGACTTAAGTGTTAAGTTGACTTTACGGGGCAGGAACGGTCGGAGCTGACTCCGATCCCCTTGCTTCTTGCCCACAATCAAGTCACACAGAGGATGCTATTTTGTCCACATAATGGCACCTTGTATGCACTATATAAGTATGAGATTAAACAGTACAGAGGATGCCATGGTGTAAATCAAAATGGCATCTTCCTTGCGGTACAACCATGCTTGTACAGTGAATGTGAGGTCACACTGAGGGGAGGACACTTAAGACAGTACAGATATAGCCTTAAGTCAACTTAAAAAGGTCAACTTTAAGTCAACTTAAAGTTGACCTTGTTAATTCAACTTAAAAGAGCCCCCAGTGTAGACATAGCCCATGGTTTTTGTGCAACTTCCATCTCAATATACGTCACTGTCTACACACTACCTATAATGCGCTAGGTCAGATGATCTGCACAAAAACAAATGTTATTTTTTTCTCTTTGTTGGAAGGCAGACTGTACACTCATTTGCTCTCAAGTAATTTATATTTTGGAATGTAAATGCTAATTTCTGGTGATACTTCAGGGTTCAGTTAATTCTGATATAATTAATCACATTAGAGAACAAGATCAAATGATCAAAACTCCTCAGTTATCACACAGAGAGGTTGCTCTTCACACTTCCAATGGCATTGAAATTCCCTCCTGTCTTTGTGTGGTTTTATCGACATATTGCAGTAATATGGAGAGAGTTACCTATCAGCTGAATTTATACAGCTCTTATGGTTTCTTATGCATGGTGGTAATGAGGGCATATACCTCACTCCTGCTTTATGTATGATGCTACTGCTGGTGAGGAGACATACCACTATTCCCCCTTGCTAATATATCCATGATGGACACAGAAACCCAGTGGAACATCATTAAGTTCAGCCTCAGATTTACATATCTTCCCAGGCATGATATTTAAGAAAGTCTAAAGTCATCCCCCTTATTATAAAACTTTGGTGAATTTTAACAGCATCAGAGAAGAAATATCAAGAAAGACCATGGGTTGGTATATATGTTTGATCTGGTTTCTCTCTTCCATGCTGGAAGGTAGGTAGCACAGTCAATTTCTTTTCCAAACTCTAATATAGAATCTTCTAAAAAAGAGATTAACTAAAAGGCTGCTTATTTCTCTCTTTTCCAGAATCCAGTGGACAGGTTGTGATCACTCAGACACCTGCATTTGTGACAGCGCATCCAGGAAAGACGGTCACCATTCATTGCAAGGCTTCCAGGTTCATAAACGACAATATGTAGTTATATTTGTTTAAACCAGGAAAAATTAACCAACTCCTAATATTTGATGGAAACCAGCATTTACTGCAGATTCCCCGTCGATTCAGTGGTACATTCAGTGGCACCAACTTCACATTCTCCATTAATGAGGTGCAGATGGAAGATGACGGAGAATACTACTGTGGGCAAAGTCACAGCAGCCCTCTCACAGTGATACAGTTCAATAGAAAAACCTGTTTGGTGCCACAGCTCACACAGTGTAGTGTAAAGCAGAAGGAAGCAGCTGCATTTTCATCTGGCTGTACAGTTTTATTGGTGAAGATCCTTTAAAATGTTACTGCTTAACTGGACACTCAGATTTTTTAGATTCCCTCCTGTCACGGTATTTGCGGGTAGTTATTTTTCAGTAACTTGGTTGGCATGGGCAGGAGTTCAAGACCATAGCTGAAATGCACAAGCCAATCCCCATATTACACACTCACTTCTGGGCCTTTTTAAAGAAAAAGAATTTCAGCGAATTTTTTCAGAAGCACCCCAAACAATTTCTTCCGCAGACTCCCGCCTGTAACATATTCCTGACACACAAACAATCCTGTGCTGTTAATATGGTCCATACCATCTTGTCACTGATCTCCTTGGACGTTCCCATGGAGTTGCTGGAAAATCCACAAAACCCCAGTTCCATATTATTCTGCCACATGAGCCACATGAGAATGAGCAACTTTGAAGCAAGTCCGTCTGTGCGTGCAATGGTGGGTGGGAAAGAGGCAGGATTCTGACGTGGGCACCTTGGTTACAGGATGCCATTGGACACCACCCCTGTGGAGGTTTGTGATGGTGTCTCTCTCCCTTGGAGAGCTCCAGGGCTGGAATTACAGCACCAGCAGATTGGCTGCTGAACTGTGCACCCCCTGCCTGTCCTTTGAGAACAAGATCCCATCTCTTCCCCAGCTTTCAGAAGTTTGTGTCCCATCTCTCATATCCTCCCTCCCTCCTTACCTGTTTTTCCTTTCCTTACTCACCCTCAACTCCCTTCAATAGACTGGATGAGTGGGTTTTTGTGCAGTCATTGTTACTGAACCATGCTTCCCATGGAAAAAACAACAAGGAGTTGTGTGGCACTTTAAGACTAAAATATTTTAGTCTTAAAGTGCCACACAACTCCTTGTTGTTTTTTTACTGGACTAGACTAACACGGCTATCCCTTTTGAAATTCCCATGGAAACCCTACTTGCAATCTGCAAAAACACTGTCTCTGTCACTGAGCACCACTGCTTCTGGCAGTGGGACTGATTTTGTGCCCTTGGGCAAGCAGACATAAGGCTTGATTTGCTGGAGAGCTCAGCCCAGATTTCAAGGGCTCAGAAGCTCTGGGGGAAAGAATCAAGATAGCAGTATATAATATAATGCAATGTTCAGTCCAGAGCCTCATGAATTCAAAACCCTTGGCAAAGCTGACTTTTCAAGCCTGAGACTGGAAAATCAGCCTGATTACACCCATCTGAAGCTCATTGGTAAATTTTCCAAAAGTACCTATGTAACTTAGAGCCATTGGAAATTTGACATATAAAGAAACTTTCAAGATCTAGTCCTTAGAAAAAAATGTCCCAGTAGAAGCCAGCTGTTAAGCCACTTAAGTATATCTTCACTAGAAGGAAAACCTGAGACATGACCATGGCTGGCCTGGGGCAGCTCATTTGGGCTTGTGTGGTTCTAACTTTGTGACTAAAAACTGCAAGGTAGAGATTTGGGCTCAGACTGGAGCCAGGCTCTGAAATCCCAAAAAGGGGTAGGTCTCATAGCTGGGACTCTGACTATAGCATGACAGTCTACACTGCAACTTTAACTCCACAGCGTGAGCCCTGAAACCCAACTCAGATGGCCTGGACTTGGAGACTTTGTGCTGGAGTATTATTGCAGTGTAGATGAGCTCTTAGGCACTTTTGGAACTATTACCTAGGACTCTCCCCTTCACACATCATTCTTGGTGCAGGACTCCTAATAAACTAGCAATGAATGACACTGCTCTACAGTCCTAATATTATCAGTCACTAAAGATTAATGGGTTTAATATCCAGTGAGTCAGAAGTCATATTTAACCAAAAAAACAAACAAACAAACCCAACCTTCCTGCCTAACTCAATATAAAGCCTGTAGCAAGTGAGCTTGATTTATTGTTTCTAACCAGCTAATCTCAGAGTAGCTGGCCTTATTAAAATCTATCCCAGGAAAACAACTTTAGAGATGTGAGGGAAAAAAATGGACATAGGGATCATCTAATGCACATCTCTTCATGGGGAGAGTTTAGATCATTGTTATCCTGGACAATGTTTAAAACTCTTAATTTTTTCTCCCAATGCTGTTCTTCTCCACTCGCTGCTCTTTAAGTACAATTTTGCTGAACAGATGTGAAAAATTCACACTCCTCTTTGTCATCATGAGAGGGCACTGCATGAACACTAATCCCTCCAGCCATCATGGAAATGAGATGCTACTGGAGAAACAAAGCCAAGATCCAAAGTGATAGTGCTGTGAAATACAGAAGCTGTTTATTATATGTTTATTATATGGATCTATTATTTTGCATATTTTCAAAGCACCTGACATCCCTCTTTGTGCAGGGAAGCTATAAATATTTCACAAGCCAGTTTAGTGTCATTTCTGCAGGCTCTGTCAGGGAAGACCTCCAAGATGACAGTTGTGGTCCACTGTCTCTGGTTAATGTTTCTCTGCGCTCAGGGTAAGGAAAACCCTTCTCAGTCACTAAAATGCAAACTGGATCTAAGATCTAAAACTGAGTTTAAAAGCTTAGGTTCACTTTTTTTTTCTTGTGTATTTCTCCATCCTCTATGTATTTGGCTTCCTTGACCATGGAGTCCTGTTTCAGGACAGAGGATTGATAGGCAGAGATGGCCTTCAACTGTCCAGGATGGGGAAGAGCATATTTGGGCACAGACTGGCTGACCTAGTGAGGAGGGCTTTAAACTAGGTTCAATGGGGGAAGGAGACCACAGCCCGCAGGTAAGGGGCAATGTGGGAGATCTGGGGGAAGGGATGGAACTTGGGGGGTGTTGGGACTGTAGTACCAGGAATAAAAGAGAAGGTAGTTGGAACATGGGGGGGGGGAATCAAATAATTGCCTTAAATGTTCCACTGAAGCCCCAACACATGAGGAGAGTGGGGGAGGAGGACTCCAAGAAAAAATGCAAGGAGGTATATGTAATAGAATTGGAAATCAACATGACAAAGTAGGGCAATTGACCGGGTATCTTAGGTGCCTGTACACTACTGCGAGGAGCCTGGGAAATAAACAGGAAGAATTGGAAGTACTAGCACAGACAAGGAACTATGATATCATAGGAATAACGGAGACGTGGTGGGATAGTCTGCAAGACTGGAGCTCTGCCATGGATGGGTATAAACTGTTCAGGAAAGACAGGCAGGGAAGAAGAGGGGGAGGAGTAGCACTATATGTAAAAGAGCTCTATGACTGCTCAGAGCTCCATTATGGAAGTGGAAGCGTGCCTGTAGAAAGTCTGTGGGTTACATTGAGAGGGGAATGCAACAAGGGGGATGTTGTGGTAGGTGTCTGCTATGGACCACCAGACCAGAAGCAGGAGGTGGATGAGGTGGTCTATGGACAAGTAGCAGAAGCTTGTAGATCACAGGCCCTGGTGCTCATGGGGGACTTCAATTACCCTGACATCTGCTGGGAGGCCAATACAGCAGTGCATGGGCAATCCAGGAGATTTTTAGAGAGTGTTGGGGACAACTTCCTAGTACAAATGCTGGAGGAACCAACTAGGGGTCATGCACCACTCGACCTGCCGCTCACAAACAGGGAAGAATTGATCAGGGAGGTACAGGTAAATGACAAGCTAGGCAGTAGTGACCATGACATGGTTGAGTTCAGGATGTTGATTAAAGGAAGGAAGGAAAGAAGCAAAACAAAAACCCTGGACTTCAAAAAAGCAGATTTTGGCTCCCTCAGGGAACTGATGGGCAGGATCCCTTGGGAAGCTAATCTGAAGGGGAAAGGAGTCCAAAAGAGTTGGTTATATTTTAAAGAAACCCTGCTAAGGGCACAGGAAGTTGCCATTCCAGTTAGGAGAAAGAACAAACATGTGAGGCAGCCAGAATGGCTTAGCAGAGAACTCTGCTCTGAGCTTAAACATAAAAAGGAAGCTTACAGGAAGTGGAAGCTTGGTCAGATGACCAAGGAGGCATATAAAGATATTGCTAGGGACTGCAGGGACAAAATCAGAAAGGCCAAAGGACAAATGGAGTTGCGGCTAGCGAGGGATGTAAAGGATAACAAGAAGGGGTTCTACAAGTATGTTAATGACAAGAAGAGGATCAGGGATGGCGCAGATCCCTTGCTGAATGGGACAAGCATCCTCATGATGGAGGATGAGGGAAAAGCTGAAGTGCTCAATGCTTTTTTTGCTTCAGTTTTCACAGGCAGGGTCAGCTCCCAGCCCACTACCATGGGTATGGCAGATTGGAGAGAAGAAGAGAGGCCCTTGGTGATGGAAGGTCAGGTTAGGGACTGCTTAATGAAGCTGGATGTGCACAAGTCCATGGGGCCGGACGAACTGCAACCAAGAGTGCTAAAGGAATTGGCCGATGAGATAGCAGCACCGCTGGGCGTTATCTTTCAAAACTCATGGAGAACGGGGGAGGTGCCAGAGGATTGGAAAAAAAGCAAATGTAGTGCCTATTTTCAAGAAAGGGAAAAAGGAGGATCCGGGGAATTATAGACCAGTCAGCCTCACCTCAATCCCTGGAAAAATTATGGAGCAGATTCTCAAAGAATCCATCCTCAAACACTTAGAAGAAAATAAAGTGATCAGGAACAGTCAGCATGGATTTACCAAGGGTAAATCATGCCTGACCAATCTCATTTCCTTCTATGAGCAAATGACTGGTTTTCTGGATGCAGGAAGAACCGCTGATGTGATATACCTTGATTTTAGCAAGGCTTTTGATACGGTTTCCCACAGCATTCTCACTGGCAAATTAAGGATGTATGGGTTGGATGGGTGGACTATAAGGTGGATAGAAAACTGGCTAGATCAACGGTTTCAATGTGTAGGAATCAATGGATCCATGTCTAGCTGGCAACCACTCACGAGTGGTGTGCCCCAGGGGTCGGTCCTGGGGCCAGTTCTGTTCAACATTTTCATCAATGATCTGGATGATGGAATAGACTGCACTCTCAGTAGGTTCGTGGATGACACCAAGCTGGGGGGACCAGTAGACACATTGGAGGGCAAGGACAGGATTCAGGGAGACCTAGATAAATTGGAACAGTGGGCCAATAAAAATCTTATGAAGTTCAATAAAGACAAGTGTAAAATCCTGGATGTGGGACGGAAAAACCCCATGCACTGCTACAGGCTGGGGAACATTCAGTTAAGTAGCAGCAGTGTAGAAAAGGACCTGGGGGTCATGGTGGATGGGAAGCTAGCTATGAGTCAGCAGTGTGCTCTTGCTGCCAAAAAGGCCAATGGCATACTGGGCTGCATCAAAAGAAGTATTACCAGCAGATCAAGGGATGTGATCCTTCCCCTCTATTCTGCACTGGTGAGGCCACATCTAGAATACTGTGTTCAGTTTTGGGCTCCCCACTACAAAAAGGACAGGGACATGCTAGAGAGAGTTCAGAGGAGGGCAACCGAAATGATTAAAGGGCTGGAGCACAAGCCCTATGAGGAAAGACTGAAAGCATTAGGCTTATTTAGTCTGCAGAAGAGAAGATTGAGGGGGGATTTGATAGCAACCTTCAACTACTTGAAGGGATGCTCTAAGGAAGATGGAGCTCGACTGTTCTCGGTAGTAACGGAGGACAGAACGAGGAGCAATGGTCTCAAGTTGCGGTTAGGGATGTGGAGGCTGGATATTAGAAAAAACTTTTTTACTAGGCAAGTGGTGAAGCCTTGGAATGAGCTGCCAAGGGAGGTGGTGGAGTCTCCATCTTTGGAGGTGTTTAAGGCCCGGCTGGACAAAACCATGACTGGGATGGTTTAGTGGGAGTGGTCCTGCCTCTGGCAGGGGGTTGGACTAGATGACCTATGAGGTCCCTTCCAACCCTAGGTTTCTATGATTCTATGATTCTATATAGGATCCAGAGGAGACATTGTGATGACCCAGACTCCAGAATCCCTGGGAGAGTCTCCAGGAGACAAAGTCACCATCACCTGAAAAAGCCACAGCCTGGTACCTCCAGAAATCAGGACAAGCTCCTCAGTGCCTGATCTGTGAGGCTTCCACCCATTCCTCTGGGGTCCCAGACCGGTTCAGCGGCAGTGGGTCAGGCACTGACTTCACTTTAACAATCAGCCGGGTTGAGGTGGATGATGCCGGGGATTATTACTGTCAGCAGTATGATAACTTCCCTCTCACACTGACACAGACCAGCACAAAAACCTCCCTTCACCTATTCCACTTTCACAGAAACAGCAGCTTTAATTTAACTCTTTATGTTTCTTTGGAAAGCCATGGGAATGTGATGGAACAAGGACATCAGAGATCACAAAGGGGAGCAGGATGGTTACCAGGAGAATGAAGGGAGATTCCTGTGTCCATTCTTCTTTCACATTGTCAGACTATCCTGTGGTGAGGAAGGTCCTCAATAGCGCTGAAAGAAGCTATTGGGAAGCTTATGCAGGAGTAACTATTTCCTGACGCGGACAATCTAGCTCTCTTGCTCTGGGTGCCTTCTCCTGTTTTTCAGGAAGGTTACTAAAAAGGTTTTGGCAGGGCAATTCTGGCCATTCTCCGATATCCTTAACTCAGGCCAGTCTGGTAACAGAGAACAGGAGAATGCCACTGTTCATCACCTACACCCCTCCAAGTCATACCCCTACAGTGTATTACTAGGGACCTACAGCCTATTCTACAAGATGACCCCTCACTCTCTCAAGTCTTGGGAGACAGACCTCTCCTTGCTTACAGACAGCCCCTAACCTTAAACAGATACTCACCAGCAACCACAGACCTAACAGGAGAAACATTAAAGCAGGTACATTATCATACCCCTGCAACAAACCATGTTGCCAGGTTTGCCCACATATTTCCACAAAAGACACCATCATAGGCCCTAATCAAGCCAGCTACCCCATCAAGAGCTCATTCACCTACTCACCCACTAATGTGATTTATGCCATCATGTGTCAGAATACCCCAAACCTCAGGGGTGTCGCTCTGGGCACGCCCGGGCATGTGCCCCGAGCCCCAGCGCCAGTGCCTCGGATCTCTGGTCCAATCAGGGCGGAGATCCTGGGTGCAGCCGCCAGTGGCCGCAGCAGCCCGCTCCCCAGTCAGGGATCTGGGGCCCGCCCACTGGCGGCCATGGCGGCCCCGTCCCTGGCCGGGGATGCGGTGTCTGGTGCTTGCAGCCACGTGGCAGTGTACGGCCCTGTCTCTGGCCAGGGGACATGGCCTGCAGGCTGGGGCAGGGCCTGGGCCCATGCCCTGGGTCCCTCGCCCCCCCCCAGCAACGCCCCTGCCAAACCTTATACATTGGACAAACAGGGCAGTCCCTACACAGAAGAATAAATGGGCATAACACTGACATCAGAAATAACATTATTCAAAAACCAATAGTGGAACACTTCAGTCTTCCTATCACTCCATGAATGATCTGTTAATAGCCATGCTCAGCCAAATGAATAACAAATCAAAGCTTTAAAGGAAAACTGTAGAATTGGAATTCATATAGAGATTTGACACCTTCCAAAGGGGTAGCCCTGTTAGTCTAGGTCAGCAAAACAAACAAGGTGCCACAGGACTCCTTGTTAGATTTGAAACCATCAGTTTAGGGCTGAATAGAGACTATGGTTTTACAACAGACAATTTTGCTTTCCTTCCCCACAACCGCCCTATATGCTGTTCTCTATTGTTTGAATATAAACAACTGCATTGATTTGCTGTAATAGGCTGACACATTCCTATGACTTATACTCCCCTTTATTTGTTTTCCTTCCTTTCTGTAAGTTCCCCATCTTCAAGCATCTGTCAAGGTAGGATTTTCTCTCACAAAAGCTCACGTGATAAAGCAATTTGTTAGTCTTTAAAAATGTCACCAGACTCCTTGTTTGTCTTCCATGCATCTAGGAACTCAGAGAATGCTACTTTTAGGCAGCACTTGTGGGATACCACACTAGGTAGTAGGTTTAAAGCAGGGGTCTCCAATACGTGGCCTATGGGCCGCGTGTGGCCCCTAAAGCTATTTCCTGCAGCCCTCAATGACACTATTGTTACCAATATTTGCAATATCATTGTATGAAAAGGTTTCAGTGGTGCGGCCCTCAGGCTAAGGTACTAGTCCTGATGCGGCCCTCGTGGTGATTTGAGTTTGAGACCCCTGGTTTAAAGACTGAATATTACACTGTCCTGGCTCTAGCTTTTTCACACTCACAATCTGAACAGAATTCATAATCTGAGAAGAGCCTGATCCCAAACTCTTTGAAATATCTTTTCAATGACTTCAGTGGGCTTTGAGTCAGACCCACTGAACTAGTTCTTGATAGATAAGAAGCATCTCTTACCAGGGGCGTCGCTGGGGGGGTCGAGGGACCCAGGGCACGGACCCAGACCCCGCCCCCAGCCCCGCCCCTGGCCTGCAGGCCCCACCCCTTGGCCAGGGACAGGGCTGTGTGCTGCCGCTCGGCCGCAGGCAGCAAGCCCCGCATCCCTGGCAGGGACAGGCCACCGCAGCTGCCGGCAGCCAGGCCAGGGACTGGCGCTGGGGCCTGGGGCACGTGCCTCGGCGTGCCCAGCACCAGCAACGCCCTTGTCTCCTGCCAGGCACTAAGATAAAGGAAATATGCCCCTAAACCACCAGAGTCTGAAACTAAAAATGGATCGTTTGTGCTCTTCAAACTCATGGTATAAAATGAGGTTGGGATAGAACGTTTGCATGGATGGCAGTAACAAACCCATTCACAGTTTGCTAACTTCATACTGCCTTTGATTACTGCACATCTTGTCTAACCTGACAGAGGCAAAATGCCACTTCAGAATACATCAGAGTTTCTGAATCAGGACTGTAAGATGTGGCTTTTTGAAGGTAAGGTATGTCTTTCTCACGCACAAAGATCCATGGAATTTTCACACACTAAACTATAAGCTCTCTTGCCCCAGCCCAGATCTTTCTATCTATTCTGGAAAGCCCCAATACATGCTGAAGTGTTGTCAGACTAATACCCAATAACCAATTTTAGCCATACTTATGTTCTCACATGGCACTTATCACCGTGTACTCTGAACACATCCTTTGATCATAAAGATATATTTCTCTCTCTGTCAAACTTCCTGGGCAAAATGGCTTGCATACAAACAATAGGTTGGAAAATTCTCTGTTCTAGGTTAGGAGAGGCTTCTTCTGGCTCTACTGCTGCTGCCCTACAGTATGATCTTGGTCAAATCCTACTCCTGTCACAAAAATTGAATTCTCTTGGGGAAAATAAATCATCAAAACTTGTCATTTTTATTTCCTATGTGAAACAATTCCCTTACAGGAAATCCATAGTGATTATAAACCTTGGGCTGTTCTTACTGTATAAACATCAGAAAATTCCAAAGGGATAGCTGTGTTAGTCTAGTTCAGCAAAACAAAAAAGGCATCCTGTGGCACTTCTAAAAACTAACAACTGTTTTACCGTGTGAGCTTTCACAGGAGAAAATCCCACTTCCTCAGATGCTTTGCAGATGGGGAGTTTACAGAATGGGAGGAAAATAAGTGCAGGAAAGTGTAAGTCATAGGTTCTGGTCAGACTGTTAAAGCAAATCAAAGGAGTTGTTTAGATTCAAACACTGGAGAACAGCATATAGAGGAAGGTGAGGTCAGATCACCTCTTGTAAAGAGAAAAAAAATCCATAGCCCCTATTGAACCCTAAGGCAACAGTATCATATCTGCATATGAATTCCAGTTCTGTAGTTGCTCTTTGAAGTTTTGATTTGTTATCCATTTGTTTGAGTAGAGCTGTTAGCAAATCGTCGGTGGAGCAAGCAGGGAGATTGAAGTGTTTCCCTACTGGTTTTTGAATGTTGTGATTTCTAATGTCAGACATGCTATAAAACTACTCGAGCTTAATGAGCCAGATGGACAGGCATCTGTTTCCTCCTGGTAATAAACCAGTGACACGCACAGGATGCTGTTGAGTATAAATTAGCCCAGGCTCTGATTTACATATCTTTTCATACGTGACAGTTGATAAATTCTAAAATTCTTCCCAGTGGTAATAACCCATTGTTGCAATTTAACAGTTAGTGTCAAAGAAACTAATTGGGAAGGAAAATGATTTTGCAAATACAGTTGCTCTGGCTCCTTTTCTCTGTATTTGATGGTAGGTAATAGAGCTCTCTTTGCTGGCTCAACTTCTTACCTGTTGTTTGGGTCAGAGATTCACGGAAAGGATTTTTATTTCTCTCTTATCCTAGAGTCCGGCGGGCAGATTGTGGTCACTCAAACACCTGCTTCATTGACAGTGCTTCCAGGAGAGACCATCTCCATTCAGTGCAAGGCCTCCAGTTCTATTAGCAATGAAATGAACTTCTATCAGCTGAGATCAGGGGAGGTTCCCAAGCTTCTCATTTATTTTGCAACCAACCGTGTTGCTGGGGTCCCTGATCGATTCAGTGGCAGATACAGTGGAACTGACTTCACATTCACCATTACTGGGGTGCAGGCTGAAGATGCAGGGGAATATTTTTGTCAGCAAGACTGGACCCTCCCTCTCACAGTGACACAACTCAGTGCAAAAACCTTGTAGTGCCGCAGTCTTCTGGGCGTGAAGCAGAAGGAACCAGCTGCACTTGTACCTAAACAAATGCATGTGTAAGGTTTCTAACAAGAGTCATCCCTGCAATGGAAGCTTCTGTTGTGCTTTCACATTATTGTATTTATTCCTTTGAACTTTTTTTTTGGTGATACATTTCTGAATGAGAAGGGGCAGGCGCTCTTAGGGAAGTAACTGAGATATGCTAGCCAGCCCCATTATCACAACCAGAACCCCATGGCCTTCTTCTCACCTCCCCCCAACCAAAAATGATTTCCAGCAAATATTTCAGCAAAGAAACAATAATTGCCTTGTCCTTATATGTGTTTAAAATGCCCTGCACATAAAAACAATCACCTACTGTAGATAAAACAAACAAGGAGTCCTGTGGCACTTAAAGACTAACAAATTATTTCATACACTCATAGAATCATAGGGTTGGAAGGGACCTCATTAGGCCATCTAGTCCAACCCCCTCATAAAAGCAGAACTATTCCCACTAAATCGCCCAGCCAGGGTTTTGTCTAACCATACGTTAAATATCTCCAAAGACAGAGATTCCTCCCCAGCTTAGGTCACCCACTCCAATGCTTCAGCACCCTTCTAGTGAGAATTTTTTTTCCAAATATCCAACCTTGACTGCCCCAGATGCAACCTGAAAACATTGCTCCTTGTTCTGGCCTCTGTTATTACTGAGCACAGCCTGGCTCCCTTGTCTTTGGAGCACCCATTCAAGTAGTTGAAGGTTGCTATCAAATTCCCAGTCAGTCTTCTCTTCTGCAGACTAAATAACCCTCGTTCCTTCAATCTCTCCTCATAAGTCATGTGCCCCAACCAATATTCCCTCTAAGGGGCCAATGCAGCTGAGCAACATATGTTGCTCACTGTGCGGCCCCCCCATGCGGGCCCGATCTTGGCTGTCTTAGCCCGATCCTGCTCTGCCCAAGCTCTGCTACCTGCCTGGCCTCCTGGCAGCAGGGGTGGAGCAGCCAGATCAGCCTACCCCTAGCCAGCTGCCTGACCCCTGGGGGGGCATAGGGGGCCAGCGCTGAGCTCCGGTGTGCGGGGTGAGGGCCCTGAAGCAGCCCTCTCCGAAAGAGTTTGGTACGCTTCATCCCTGCCCTCCGCCCCGGCGGGAATGGGCCTGCTCCATGGGGGGACTGGGGGCAAAATGGCCCAACGTCTTTGGGACTGGACCACTCCAGGACCCTGAACCCACACGTTGGAGCTCATGCCAGCCTCCTCTGCTCCCCTGGGAGGTCAATCAATCAATCAGTCAATCAATCAAATCATAAGGCTGGAAGGGACCTTGTGAGATCATCGAGGTGCGGCTGGCTGGGGGTAGGCTGGGCTGGCTGCTCAACCCTGCTGCAGTGAGACTGGTCGGGCAGGCGGGCAGAGCAGTCTCCCGCTCTGACAGCCCCCCTACCCCCTGGAACTGGAAGCGGGGAGCAATTAGGGCCCCCTTACCTGGCCACGGGAGTAGCACAGCCAGGCCCCCTTGCCGTTCCTCCAGCTGGAGGAGCTCTCACCGGCTCAGTGAGAGCCTACTCTGAGTGGGAGTTTCAAAAACTCCCAGCTCAGAGTCGCTCCCTGGGCAGGGACTGCAGCTGCCAGCCATGCGAGCCAGCAGCGTTCCCTGTGCCAGGCAGCACTGAGGGTTGTGCGGCCACACGGCTGCACAGCTTAGAGGGAACATTGGCCCCAACCCCCTTATCATTTTCATTGCCCTCCACTGGACTTTCTAATTTTTCAACATCCTTTCTGTAGTGTGGGGCCCAAAACTGGACACAGTATTCCAGATGCTGCCTCACCAGCACCCAGCAGAGGGGAATAATCAAATCCCTCAATTTGCTGGCAACACTCCTACTGATGCAGCCCAATATGCCATTGGCCTTTTTGGCTACAAGAGCACACTGTTGACTCACATCCAGTTTCCCATCCACCATAACCCCGAGGTCCTTTTTTATAGCACTGCTGCTTAGCCATTTGGTCTCCAGCCTGTAGCAGTGCATGGGGCTTTTCCATCCTAAGTGAAGGACTTTGCACTTGTCTTTTTTGAACCATATGAGATTTAGTATGGCACAATGCTCCACTTTGTCTAGGTCTCCCTGAATCCTATCCCTTGTCTGCAACACATTTATGATTCCCCCCCAGCTTGGTGTCATCTGCAAACTTACTGAATATCTATCATTAATGAAGGTGTTGACCAGAACTAGCTCCTCGACAGACCCCTGGGGCACTCCACTAGTTACTCGTTCCCAACTAGACATTGAGCCATTGATCCCTACCCATTGGCCCCGATGATCTAGCCACCTTTCTACCCTCTTACAGTCCATTCACCCAAAGCATACTTCCTTAACTTGCTGACGAGAATGCTGTGGGAAACTGTATCAAAAAGCTTTGCTAAAGTCAAGGTATATCACATCGATGGCTATTCCCACCTCCACATATCCCATCATCTCATCATAGAAAGCAACCAGGTTGGTCAGGCATGATTTACATTTATTGCATGAGCATTCGTGGGAGAAAATTCCATTTCATCAGATGCTTTGAAGATGGGGGAACTTGCAGAATGGGAGGAAATAAATGCAGGGAGGTGTAAGTCATGGGATCAGATCGCACTGTAACAGCAAATCAAAGCAGCTGTTAAGATTCAAACACTGAAATGCAGTCAATTTGCTGTTGCAATGTGACCTGATCCCATGACTTAATAGCTCAGTTATAGGTTTGAGGTTCATTGTAGGAGTAGGTTGGTGAGGTTTTGTGGCCTGCACTGTGCAGAAGGTCAGACTAGATGATCATATTGGTCCCTTCTGACCTTAGAGTCTATGAGTCTATGAGACTTACACTTCCCTGCATTTATTTCCTCCCATTCTGTAAGTTCCCCCATCTTCAACATGTCTAATGAAGTGGGATTTTCTCCCATGAAAGCTCATGCAATTAATAAATTTGTCAGTCTTTAAGTGCCACAGGACTCCTTGTTTGTTTTACTGAACTAGATTAACACGGCTGCCCCTCTGGAACCTATCATGGGTGTTTATTGAACCATGAATATTACCCCTGCAATTCTCTGGACTTGTGTCTACACTTGCAGTGGCATGTAGAGGAAAGGCATTATATTTGTAGCTACATCACAGTTCCACCAGTGAGGAAAGGCTCTGCCTTGTCTCTGCAGGGGCCTTTAATTGCAATGAAGAAAGGGTGTGGTGAGGGAAGGCTGCAGGGAAAGTCTTGCACAGCAGAGAAGCAGCGGGACACTATACTGTTGAATATGGTAGTGTGGACTTAGGACGCCCCACTTGTGCAAGCAGAAAGCCTGTGAAGAGAATATACCCTGATGGGTCATGTGTGTAGGCCATTCTGCTCCATTCACCCAAGCCATGCTTTTCTGTCTACACTGCTATTTATGCCTGTGGCTACCTGGTATCTACTTCACATGCCACCATAAACATATGCAGACTGATTGACACAATAGAGTGACATCGACCTAGGGCTACTGGGACACTTTAAGGCCCTGCAAGAGTGGTACCATGGGATTTCCACTGCATGGGGGGGGGCATCCCCTGAGCATGTGAATTAATGGGGCTAAGTTATGTTGAAACTGGAGCCCATCATAACACATGCCCTATCAAGGGTCTGAATAGGGGTTGCAGATCCTTTTGAAGTCTGTAGGGCAGGGCAAAAAAGTTTGCCTGATTTTGTTTGTTTGTTTGTTTTTGGACATAATGTGTGGATTTGATGATGATCCTTAATCACTGATTTAAAACTTTTATCTGAGAATGAATTTCCAAAGGAAATGACCATTCATCCTGGAGCTGGTTTCTGTTAAAGGGATCTTCTCTAATAGTTGAACTGCCGCAGCACATTTCCCTCAGTGCAATAAGAGAGATATGCAAGTGCATGCCAGCCATACGACTGCAGTATTCCCTTTGTGTACTGTAAGTGTAACAACAATTTTCACCTTTGTACAGTACTTTACATCTCCACAAAAGCTCATGCAATAAATAAATTTGTTAGTCTTTAAATGCCGCAGGACACATTATTTCACTTCTACCCTGAATCCCAGTCTAACTCACTGGAATGTTAAAGATATTATTATTATTATTATTATTATTATTATTATTATTATTATTATTA
>ML682065.1:11047305-11088170 GCA_007922195.1 Podocnemis expansa
ATTATTATTATTATTATTATTATTATTATTATTATTATTATTATTATGACGGATGGTGGTTTTTCCAGTTTTTGCAGTGGCATTAAGTGGGGCTGTTACTAGAAAATCAGAGTAGATGGAAACATATTTTTAAACAGAAGAAGGGTATAGCTGGAGTGTGAGAGTGAGGACAGCTACAGGGGTGTATCAGAGGAGGCAAAGTATGATTGGAAGACAGACAGGTCTGTGGAAGAACGCTGGTCAGGAAGAGCCCCAGAAGTACAAAGATTGGGGAAGGAAAACCCCTGCCCAAAGTGGGGCCAAAGACCCTTTCCTACGGCTGGAGGCCTGAGGTAAACAAGCTCCCCAACAGAGAAAAGCATGGAACCCACCAAGGTAGAGAAGGAACTTTGTCACAATAAATAGACCTGGGAAACTAATAAGGGGTGATTGTACAGCAGATGTTTTCTGTAGGGGAATGAAAAGAGGATAATGATGAGGAGATAAGCAGGATTCACTCAGAAACATTATTTTGAAGCACTGTTAGTCCTTTCACCTGTAAATAATCATACTGTCATACATAAATCATATAACCTGAGAATGAGTAGAAATGACATCAGCATAGATGTCCTGAGGGTGGGCAAGAGGGGCAATTGTCCCTGGCCCAGTGGTTCTATGGGCCCCGTGCTGCTCTGATCGCAGAAAGACAGCATGAGGCTTGCCCCGCTGCCCTCTGGTGCCATGCCATACATCACCCCCATCCCACTGCCTTTGGCGGGAAGCTGAAGACAGCAGAGCAGGGTAGGAGTGCAGAACCCAGCTCCCAGGCCATCCCTTCCCACCCCCCCAGGGCTGAAAGACTGGCCCAGGGGTAGGATGGGCTGGCTCAGAGGCCCAGGCTCCATTCTCTTGCCCTGCCCCGGAGCCGGGTGTTTCACCCTGGGGGCAGGGAGGGCCGGCCCAGAGGTGGGGCAAGAGAGCAGAGCCCGGCCTCTGCCCCAACACGCCAATTGGCCCTAGGCCCTGCCTGCCCGCCCCACTTTGCAAGATGACCCTGAATCTCAAAAAATATGTTACATCCTTTGCCTGTTAACAACGCCCCAAATATGTCATATCCACCAATGCCTGGCAATTAGCATATATCCTGTGTAAAGGTTGCCACCTTTGGTATTATTTCAGAAGTCTTTACCTGCTAAATATTAAGCTCTAGTGGGTTTGTATGTGCTATCCTTGTACGTAACATTAGGAAACATTGTTGAACAGTCTATTAGAACGTATTGAAAGTTGGGAAACTCTCAAAAACCGTCTTTTAGGGTTAATGGAGTAGCCAGAGTATGTTAGTGGCTATCTCTTGTTACCCAGGGTTCTGCTAACCGAAAGCTTATGATAACTTTATTTTGTGTGAGATGATGTCAGGAAATAAGCCAAATAGAGAAACAGTCATCCGGGAGGCAGATGGACTCGTAAAAACAATATACCAAAGAAGTGCTCTTACTTCAGAACTATACTTTCTTTAGTCTCAAAGGCTATGTCCACACATACACCATTATTTTGAAATAATCCATTTTGAAATGAGCTATTTCAAAATAAAATCCTTATTTTGAAATAAGTTAATTCAAATTAACAGTTTGTTAATTCGAATTAAGGGAAAGCCTGCTTTCGAAACAGCTGTTATTTCAAAATGGTTATTTCGAAATAAGGCCATTTGGACATGTTTCGAAACAGTTGTTTCAAAACAATGCCCGTTGTTTTGAAACAATGTGTCCGAATGCCATTGTTTCTAAATAGCTGTTTCGAAACAGTGGCTATTTCAACATCGAAGCAGGTTTAACAGTTTCAAAACAACGACTGTTGTTTCGAAATAACAGGTCCTGTTGTTTCGAAACAATGGTACGTCGTGTGGACATGAGAATTTTTATTTCAAAACAACCTCTGTTGTTTCGAAATAAGAACTCTGTGTGGACATACCCAATCACAACATGGGAGTGCTCTTTGTATAAAGTTACACTTAGGCTCAAGGATTTACACACATCTGCAACAGGCTAGTAAGTCCTTCCAACACTCATTTCTCACTAATTACCAGAGTCTAAGGTGGCTTTTGAGTGGAAACAGTGACAGCTTTCCAACTATCACTGGAGGTTTTTAAGAACAAGTTAGGAAAAACACCTGCCATGGATAGTCTATATCAGGGGTGTCAAACATGCAGCCTACAAACCTCTACCATCTAGCCCATGGGACCACACTCTTCTTAAGAGAGAGAGAGAGACAGAATGTGTATGAGAGATAATGGAGCACAGTTTCACATACACAGCACAGCATAAATGTGTCATAGTATTTCAATTTATGGTATGTATGGCTCACTTGAAGTCCATTTAAGTCAAATCTGGCCCACCATACCAAATTAGTTTGACACCCTGGTCTATGATACTTAGTCTGCCTTCAGGAGACTGGATGAGATGACTTCTTAAGGTCCCTTTTAGTCCTAGTCTATGATTTCTGGAATCAACAAAAATATGTTTTTGTAATTGTGTCTCTAAACAAAAGGTGTTAAGTTCATTTCTGTGATTGTTAATGCCCTATTTCTGTTCTATTGTATGAAACGGGGCCAAAAAAACATAACTGCCTTTAACACTAAGCTCAATAAATTTATGGAGAGGATGGTATGGGACAGCCTATTTTAGCAATAGGCTGAGTTTTGACTACTGGTGGTCACTTTGCCAGTGGCCTGAGAAGGGAGGTTGAATGGGATGGATTCTGAATTATTCTTTCTTGGGTGACAGGCTGGTGAGACTTGCTCACATGCTCAGAGTTTAACTGATCTCCATTTCAGGGGTCAGGAGGGAAATTTCACCTTGGGCATATTAGGGAGTTGCCTTTCTCTGTAGTGTGGGGCACAGCTAACTTGTTGGTAGCTTCTCTGTATCTTAAAGTCTTTAAATCATGATTTGAAAACTTTTTAATAACTCAGTCATAGAATAGAAGTTTATTGTGGGAGTGGGTGGGTGAGGTTTTTGTGGCCTGCATTGTGCAGGAGGTCAGACTAGATGATCATATTGATCCCTTCTGACCTTAGAATCTAAGAGTCTGTTTTGTTCTCTGCTAGTATGATTCCCTCACAGACTGAAAAATTAATGAAAATTAGGTTATTTTTGTTACTATCTTGATTTGGGAAACAATGCCTCATGTGCCTTGAGCTCTCATTAGAAACTGAGTTAGCACATAACGAAAGTCAGACATAGGAAGTAAACGGTTTTGCTGCTGCCTGCCAGGCTCACTCAAACCAAACACTAAGTGGTGCAACTAAACAAAACATATTTGTCCAATCACAGCTCCTGTGTCTCCAAGTGTGTTGCATCAGTTAGTTTGTGGTTTACCCCTGAGCAGCCATGCCAATAAGCCAAGCCAGTAATTCATTTCTGCATTTTTAACATTATATTAAATTAATCAGTTTTACAAAGAACTCCAGATTGTCCATTTAAAAAAAATAAAATAAAATAACTATGAGGAAGTGATTTTTTTTTAATAAGATGTGTTATATTGAACTGATCAAACTATGAAACTGTGGTGGTTGATATTTATTTTAAAGATGCTGCTACAGAATCCCCAGAAAGCAGCCCCATCATATTGTGATATAGGGCCCAAGCCACACATTTCAGTTCCACTTTGTATGAACAGTGATTTGAATTGCTCCTGACTACACCAGAAAGTAGGTTGCTATTTCTTCTCATTCTGAGGGCTAGCCTATCCCAAAGTCTTCTCTACATACGGTTCATTTTAACCCTTCATCTTCTAGGGCTGGTCCAAGAAATCAAGGAGGTCGACTTGCAACTTCCAAACAAACCAAAATATTTTGGCACAACACTCCGCCTCACCTGCCAAGTCAGCAATCACCAAAGTTTACCCTTCAGTTACGAGGGCTGGGAGCCTTTTGTCCTCAAAATTCATTAGTGTTAGAGGAAAATTGGGGGTGAAAAACAGGGGGTGAAGGAAGACGCATGGTAAGGTGTTCCTGGGCTGAATGCCCTGATTTACCTAAGCCCTTCCTTCAGGACCTGAGAGAAAAGGCTAGAAAGAGACAATGTATTTCAGTCTGCTGTGTGATAGGTTTGTATCAGGCCCTGATTCAGTAAAGCTCTTAGTCTTAAATACAGTTATTTTTAATCAATCAGATTACTCATTTCAAGTTAGATACATCAGCATTTACTGAATCAGGGCCTAAAATGAGCCCTTTACAAATTTGGTTCATGCCTCCCTCTGATAATAGGAAGTTGCAGGCTAGGAGCATAAGTGAAGTAGTTTCATTAAAGTTGATCATGAAAGGACCTACAGATGGAGGGAGCTTAATCATGACCCCTTATCCTATTCACATGACTAGGAGATCAGTGAGATCATTTCTATTGGCTCACATTTATCACATTTATCTCCTTGTAATTTTATTACCTTGTAATTATCACAGTTTATGCAACTGATCCTGCATTCTTTGCAAGGAAAAATCCAAAGTGACTACATAGACCCCATGCTTTCATTTAGGCAATGGGCCCTGGTTGTACTGAGGTTCTTCAAACCTTCTTTGAAGATCGTCAGCACACCGACAGAGAGAACCCACCAAGACTGCCACTGTGAGGACAGTGGGAAGAGAAAAGGTATTATCATTAAGCATCAGCACTATTTGGCTGTCTGGCACAAGAGAGATGATGTGGCCCATGTTCTGAGGTGCAGTCTGGATAGAGTGACAAGTAGATCAAGTGTAGTATCTGGAAATCTTCCATCTCCATGCATGGACATACACGGGTTGATCTATGTGCTGCGTGGGCCATTGCTACACTTGGTTCGGCCTTCAGATATACTCTGGGAAATGCAAGCTACTGCTGTCTTGAAGTAGCTTGGTGTGTTTTTACTTTAGTAATACAAGTAGGCGACCACATGAAGAAAGAAGACAAAGTGCATGCCTGAAGAAACTGAATTGGGACCCAATTCAGCCAATCACTTAACATATGCTTAACTTTAAATACCTGAATAACTCAATTAAGCAATTAAACTCATGCCTAATTAGGCTATCTGACTCAGGTCTTCCACATTGCTGAATGCTATATTTTTCATGCAGTAGTGTCTATACTGGAAATGTAAAACATCTTCCCTACTCCTAGACATGAATTACAAAACACTACAAATTGTACCAATCATCAAAAATGTTTCTGACTATGAACAGTAGTTCGAGGATGTGTCTTGTTTTAGGATTCCACGAGGCTGGAGACATGCAGCTGGATCTTGTGACGTGCTTAACAATTGCAACAATGGGAGTAGAGGTCAGTCAGCATCAGAGGATCAATTTCATGAAATGCTGAGATAGTTCTTTAATATCGTTATTAAGGATCCTTTTGACATAGGCTCGTCAGCACCCACACCCAACAATGAGTTTCTGGAAATTCATGCAATAATTAAATTTGTTAGTCTTTAAAAGTGCCACCAGACTCCTTGCTTGTTTTGCTGAACTAGCCAAACAAGGCTACCCCTCTAGAACTAAATATTTTCCAATTCTTTGCTGAAATTCAGAGGCAGTGTAAATAGCTCAGTTATTTTGCATAGTCACACCCCTGTGCTATTTCCTTGCTGTGTTAAGCAGTTAGTATAAATCTATAAGCCTCCACAGGTATATTTCATTGGTGTGTTTCTAGCAAGCTGGAAACAGGCAGCATGACATCGCAGATGCTACTTTTTTTAATACCCTTGTTATGGACTCAAGGTAGGAAGAAAATGAACATGTGAAATGTCGCAACTATGAATTGGCTCAGCCACTGTTGTGCTGAAATCATTGACATATTTAATTTCTAGTATGTTTAAGCTTTTGCAAAGTGAATTTCCTAACCATTGTGACACTTATACATTTTCTTCCCACATCTAGAGACCAGTGGCCAGGTTGTGGCGACTCAGACTCCAGACTCTCTATTGGCCTCTCCTGGAGAAACTGTTACTATCAAATGTCGCTCTGATACTGACATTGATGACGACATGAACTGGTATCAGCAGAAGTCTGGAGCTGCTCCTAAGCTTCTCTTCTATGAAGTTTCTAACTGCCAGCCAGGAGTCCCAGCTCGATTCAGCAGCAGTGGCTACCGGACAGACTTCACATTCACAATCAGCAGTGTTGAAGCTGATGATTTTGGAGATTATTACTGTCAGCAAGGTGATCGCACCCCGCTCACAGTGATACAGACCAGTACAAAAACCTCTCCCCTCTGCACGGTATGTTCTGTACAGGCCACCTGTTCTACAGCAGTTATGCAGAGGACACGTCTAACCTTAAAATACTTCCCTACTCAATCATGCAACCACAGTAAACCACGTAATATTTTTCTTCATTTTCCTGTCTCAAATCCTCTCACCTCTTCATGAATATGCTCCCCACCAAAAAGTCACTTCCATGGCAGGATCTAGGAATTTATCCCCTTTGGATAAAACAAAAAAAAAATCACATGGGAAAACAATTTAACTGATGTTCACGAGGCAACATTCTACTTTGCAGCTTAAATTTGCAACCAATGAGGCAATCTTTTAGCTAGATTACTGGGAAGATATGAGACACATGTTTACACACTAGCAATGGAAAACAGTGAATTTTTTCCAAAGCAGAAAATTCTGTTCAGGAGTGCATGCTGCAGGTGTGCAGAACTAGGAATATTCACATTGGAATAATCCAGTGATGTGACTAGAACTGGTGTGGATTCCTCCCTCAGGAAATGTGCCTCTGGCTTATCCAAAAGTCAGCCTCCCTGTCTCCTTGCAGCCAATAGGTCATAAGCCCGAGGAGAACTTTCCCAGGGCTTCATTCTGCCGCATGAAACACTCTGCATCAAGCAGGTCAACCACCGTCCATGCTTATCCCAAAGGATGCTCCATCTAGGGAACTAGGGACAATTACCCCAAAGACAGCAGAGAAGAGGTGGGAGCAGGTTGCATGCACCAGGTGAGCAGGCTGCATGTTTTTTTAAAGCTGTCGAAGCTTGTTCCCATGCAAATCAAAATGCTTCAGGTGGGATTATGTCTCCTATGAGCTCCCTGAGGGGCAGAGTCATTCTGTAGTCCCCCCCCGCCCCACTTTTTACACAAACACTCAGAGCAGTGTCTGCCTACCAAACACATTGTAATTTTTGCTTAGTATACATGGGGTGAGCTGTTTAATATTTTTAATGTGAAGAAACTGTAATGGGTGAGCATCCTGTGACCACAGGCACCTGTAGACGGTTAGGAGAGGGGAGGAGGAAAGTGATTAATTTTCCTACTGAACAATGTGAAGCCTCCTAGCCAAGAAAGAAGGGAAAAGTCTGGGTAATGCATCTGCATTACAAATTTCTGTTGGTTGGGCAAAAGAGGATGCCCTAACTATTCCCACATCAGTTCACACCGATTGTGAAGCCAGTTTAAAATGCATCCAAAATGTGGTCCTTAGGAAGCCTGAGTTCAGGTCAAAAGCCACAGCTGCCAAGACACTGTGGGTCCTCCTCACTGAATGCGACTGAACCTCCTGAGGTGCTAGTAGCCAGAGTGGGAGTCTCACTTTGTCCCTGTCCTAAGCATTTCTCAGACACTCAAGCACCACACTACTTAGGAAGGCAACTGTTTGTAGGTACCATGGACCACATTCAGCTCTCTAAGGACGTCACTTCTATTAGATGAGTTTCTCTGGATGGAGTTAATACCTCTCTGGCCCACCTGGCTGTGACATTATTTCTCTGGGTGAAAAGAGCTGAGCTCTGGCAGAGGTGGGGCGGGATTGGCGTCCCAGGGGAAATGGCTCTGGAGGGCAATAGCAGTTGGTGGCAGCAGTTGGCAGAAATTACACGGCCTTGCAACGCCTCTCACGAACCAGCCGGCCCTGCTGCAGGGCGCCAAATGGGCTCTGAGGATCAAACAGTGAAGCTGGACAGCTCTTCATTAACCACAAATAAAACAAAAGGCTCCTTCAAACTTCCCCAGGGCCAACTAGGTCTTGATCTGAGCTGTGACTGACACAACACAGGTGTCACCCTGGAGAACCGCACAGCGACAAGGGGATCAGGAGTAAGCAGTCAGGACTATGACTGTAGATGCATCAGTGAATTGAAAAGGATTTTGGAGCAGTTGCGAGAGGAGCGGCCAAGGGTTACGCAGCCACTCAGGAGACAACGGTCATTCTGGTGGCAGTTTTGCAGGCTGGAATGGTTGCTGATGCTGGTGCCCGGCATGATGCCATGCAAGAGCTGCTTCAAGGGGAGGCTGGGCAAGCTTTGCTGTGTCACGTGCTATATCTGGCCATGTGAGAGTGGCTGCAAGGGATGCTGCAGGACCAGGCCACACAAGAGGAGTTGCATCAGACACTGGACTGGGAGCTGGAAGGATGGCTGCAGGATGAGCTCACGCAAGAGCTGCTGCGTCAGGCCCTGCAAGACAGTATGTGAGAGGCTCTCCATGGTGAGACCATTGTAGATGTTGTGTCCCTGGCTTCACATTTGCAGCTGTATTGGATTTTCCTGGTGGAGGTGCTGCAAAGACAGCTGCTTCAGCTCACACATCTGCAGCTGCAGATGGTTCTGCAGAATGAGGCCGTGGATGAGTTGATGTTTCAGGGCCTGCAAGAGAGGATACGGGAATTAGTCCACGAAGAAGCCTTGCAAGAGCTGCGGCGTCAGGCCTGGTGCTAAGCAAGGCCTTGGAAGTTGTGAGGGCTGTTCAGCCATTAAGCCACGCAGAAGCATCCAGTGTAATGATTTTGAGGGTTCATTAAAGACGATGCCACTGAATGAGTAAGGAACAGAACTTTAACCATACAGACAGGTATCCAGGTGTGTACCTGGGAGTAGCCATGTTAAATCTTCTCTGGGGCACATCTCCCAATTCACACAACACTGGCCCATGCCAGGGAGTGGCTCTAAATTCACAACCTTCTACAAGCATATCACTACATCTTCCCCCCAAGGAAAACAAGTAAACACTTACATACACTTAAAAGCCAGCTAATGATGCATGCACTAACATCTAACAACGCATAACAGCTATCTAAAAAACATGCAGAACACTCCATAAACCCAGGATCTGAACTACCTACAGAGGAGAGGTTACTAGAACATCACTCTCAAGTGAGTATTTACCACCCACTTCCCTCACACATCCTAGTAAGTTTCTATGGGTATGTCCACACACACTGTTTAAATCGAAACAACGCTGCTTATTTCGATTTAAAAAATGATAAGTCCACAGGACCTTCCCTTATTTCAAAATGAGGAGCACCTTCATTTTGATATAAAGAAAGTTATAGCAATATAATAAAACCTAGTATTATATTGATATGATAGTTAAATCAAAATTATGTCACAATAACACAGTTCAAACATGTTATTTCGATTTAACTGTTAAATTGATTTAACACTTTTTGTCCTTTTCCTTCCCAGGTGCTTTCCTGTTTCTATATACTGGGTGGGGGCATGGCCCAGGGAGGAGGCCATGTTGCCACACCTCCCATGATGCCTCTCTCCTGAATCGCAATAGCAAGTCCTGTGTCTGGACGTGCTATTTTGATTTGGGTTTTTTTTGTTTTTTTTTTGGAGTCGACCTGTTAAATCAATTTAACTTGTATCAATTTAATCATTTTTATATCAATTTTATTAAATCAATATAAGTAACATCGATTTAACCACATATGTGTGAACGTAGCCTAAGTGCCACAGGACTCCTTGCTTCTACTTCTTTCTGTCTTCTGTAACGTGCAGTACTAATCTCTGATTGATAATCCTTGATTAAATTGTTCCATTTGAACTTGTCATTTGACAGCCTTGAGTCATTAACTCACACATGCACCACTTGGTTCATTGGACTCATTTGCATACTTGCCAGAGACCCAACTGGAAGGGGGGCCCCTTTCTAAACAAAACTATTGTCTGTGCCCATCTTTTGTCCCATAGATTGTAAACTGTTCAAGGCATGGACCAGTTCTTCCTATCTATTCAATAAAATATCTTGCCATCTATGTGTGATACATATAAAAAAAAACAAGTCTGGCTGTCTAAATTGTTCTATGACATTTTTCCCCATGATATCCGAGCACCTTCAGAACTGTTGCATCATATAATAAGATTAATGCTAAGCCTGCTTTAAGTCCATTTAGGTCAATACTTTCTAGGGCTATAAATAGAAGCCATTTTGCCTTAATAACGAGGACTAATGTCTTGTGATCAAAAAGATACTTGATTTTTCTCTTGAGGATACCATATGCCCTGTATTCATAGCAACTGATTCTGAGTAATTAAATCATCGGAACTTGTTTGTTTCATTTCTGTAGTTAAAAATAGCAAGGCATAGATAATATGCTGGGCTATATTTCAAAGCCTTCTTTCAGATTTGTGGACTTCTCAGACAGTTGGGTATTAAACTTCTATTGCCAAACCTAGTAAGTGATTCGCATTCACACCAAAACAAGCACACGTGTGTCCTGTTAAACTACTTCAGCTCTGGTGATGGTGCTAATACAGCTCTGTTTCCTATTCATAAAACAACCAAGAAAACTGGAAGCTTCAAACAAAATTTAAGCCCTCTCATATTTACATATCTTTCCATACATGAGGGTTAAAAAGAGCTATAGTTCTGTGTGGTTATAAACCTTTGCTTGCTGCAGCTTAATAATATTGGACATTGTCACAAATAAAGAAGCAATATGATTTTGCAAATGCACTTGATCTGGCTCCTCTTTTCCTTGATTGAAGGTAGGTAACACAGACAGCTTATTATCTAAACTTTATGGCTGCTATTTTAAAGTCAGATTCATTAAAAGGCTGTTTTTCCTCTCACGTTCCTAGACTCCAGCGGGCAGATTGTTATCACTCAGACACCTGCTTCTGTGACGGTGTTACCAGGAGAGACGGTCACTATTCAATGCAAGTCTTCCAGCTCCATGAGTGATGATATGCAGTTACTCCTGTTTAAACAGGGCCAAAATCCCAAGCTCCTCATACATGATGCAACCAACCGTTTCACTGGGGTTCCCGATAGATTCAGTGGTGCCTACAGTGGCACCGACTTCACGTTCACCATTACTGGGGTGCAGGTGGAAGATGAAGGGGAATACTATTGTGGACAAGATTACAGCCGCCCTCTCACAGTGATACAGTTCAAAACAAAAACCTCCTTTGAGGTTCAGCAAACACATGTCAAAACAGCAGGAAGCAGTGGTGGCTGCTTCTAACCCAGCTATAATCTAACATATTATATAGAGTCAGATTCTTTTTTAAATGCATTCAGCTTGTTTTGGTAACATTCTTTTGCGGTGTGAGATCTGGCAGGAAGAGAACTTATTCATTAATACACTTTTCCCGAACAGTAAGAACATTTTTGGCCAGATTTTCCATGGTTTTTAATGCCCAGTTTTTGGCACTTTTAGGTTGATTTGCAACTTTTTATTCACTTCAATGCTACACACTTTATACCAACCTCACAAGCATACCTATAATGCCTGGGGAGCACATCATGTGGGTAAAAACCAACAAAACACCTAGAGCTTTTAGACTCTTCTGCTCTCAGCTCCTGGCATGTTCTTCCTGCCCCTAGAGACTAGAACTTTATATAAGTCTCAGACAGAAGAAGCCTGCAAATGCATATTGGGGCACATGCACATCTTTAATGAACTGGAGCACAAGGATTCCAAGCATGGGACATGGCTGCTGTCTGGAATTAGAAATATTCTTCCTTTTAACAAAGAACCCCGTCTTTCCAGATACTAAGCTCCCCCGTCTGAATACCATGTCAGCTCAGACTACTCCAGATCATGCCCATGGCATTTGAGAGCTATATGAGAATACAGCCTGAGCTAATATAAGCTAAAAGGCAATGTACAGGGTGAAGGAATGTAGGCCTTACTTACAGGATGGGGACCACTATTCTGGGAAGCAGTGATGCTGAAAATGATTGAGAGGTCATGGTGAATAATCAGGTGAATGTGAGCTTCCAGTGTGACCCTGGGGTGAAAAGGGATAGGGGAAAACCTGGGGAATCACAAATAGAAGTAGAGAGGTTATTTTATTTCTGGATCAATACAAATTGAGCCAGTGCTCCAATACTGTATTCAGGGCCATCCTTGGTGCAGGGGAGCAAGTGGCGTGACCACCCTGAGCCACACGCTACTCCTTCGCTGATGCCCTGCCTGCTCCCCCCACACCACTGTATTCTGCAGCGGGTGGAAGGCACAGGGTGGAGCAGGAGTGCAGAGCCTGGCCACTGGGCCAGCCGGCTCTAGCCCCAGGGTGAAGCAGCCGGCCCAGGGGTGGGATGGGAGTGCAGAACCTGGCCTGCAGGCTGGCCCATCCACACCCCTACTGTGTGGGAAAGCAGGGGCCCTCACAGGCCAATTGGTCCTTGCCCACCACCCAGGCCCTTCTGAGGAATGACCATGATTATAGCCATTTCTGGTGCCCACAATTCAAGAAGGATGGTGGGACGGGCTCCAGAGAAGAGCCAGAAGAAATGAATCATGCTTTAGAAAAGTTCCATTGGGTAGCTATGTTAGTCTAGTTGAGTAAAAACAAACAAGAAGTCCTGTGGCACTTTTAAACAGTAACAAATTCATTTATTGCATGAGCTTTCATTTGTGGGAGTCTACCCGCAAAAGTTCATATGATAAATAAATTTATCATCTTTAAACGTACTAGAGGACTCCTTGTTTGTTAGGCTTGGAAAATATGTGTTAAGGTGACAGGCTCAAAGAGCTCAATCTATTTAGCTTAACAAAGGCAAAATTAAGGGGTGACCTGATAATAGTCTATGAGTATGCACGTTAGGGAAAATATCTCATAATTCTCTTCAAGATAGCAGAGAAATGTATAATATGATCCAATGTCTGGAAGCTGAAACTAGACAAAATCAGACTGGAAATAAGAGGTAAATGTTTAAGAGTGAAGATTAACAACTATAGTAACAATTTACCAAGAGAAGTGGTGGTCTATCCAATGCTGCCAAAATTTAAATCAAGATTGAACCGGGTTTTTTGGGAGATATGCTCTGGATATTATTTTGGGGAAGTGCTATAGCTTGTGTTATGCAGAAGTTCACACTAGGTGATCACACTGGTCCCTTCTGGCCTTGAAATTTATGAGAGTCGGTGAGTAGCAAAATCAGAGTCTTAATAATCTGTCTAGGCCAGGGGAACAAACCTTTTATTATGTTATACAAGGTAGAGGCCTTGGGATCTACATGCATCCTTGTATTCTTGTTACATAAAAGTGAGACAAACTGGACAAAGTCCAGAGAAGAGCAACAGAAACAATTAAAGAAGTAAGAAGCACAACCATTGAGGAAAGCCTGAAAAACTGGGTTTGTCTATCCTAGAGAAGACTGAAGGAGGGCATGATAATGATCTTCAAGCATGTAACAGGTTCAAGCATGTAACAGGAAGGTGATAAACTGGTCTCCTTAAGGATGCAAGGCAGGACAAGAAGCAACTGGCTTAAATTGCAGGAAGCGAGATTTAATTTCGATATTAGGAAAAACTTCTTAACTGTCAGGGTAGTTATGTATTGGAACAAATTACCTACAGATGTTCTGGATATTTGTCACGGGCGGTTTTTGAGAACAGGTTAGACAAACACCTATCACAGATAGTTTATATGACTGTTAGTCTGCCTGCAGGGAACTGGATGAGTTGACCTATCAAGGTCACTTCTAGTTCTAAAGTTAGACATAGGAGATAAATGGCCTTGCTGCTGGTTCATGCAAAACGCACACTAAGTGGTGCAACTGAACAAAAAGCAATCAGTATTTGTCCAGTCACAGCTCCTGAGGATCCAGGTGTGTTGCACCAGTTAGTTTGTGGTTTACCCCCTGAGCAGCCATGCCAAGAAGACAAATCAGTAATTTATTTCTTCATTATTAAGTAAATAGTATATTAAATAAGTCAGTTTTACAAAGAATTCCAGAGTGTCCATGAAAAAAATAAAATAAAATAACTACGAGTAAGTGAGAATGGTTATATTTGTATACAAAGTGTATTATGTTGAACTGAACATTAAAACTCGGGTGGGTAATATTTATTTTAAAGCAGCTGCTGCAGAATGCCCAGAGAGCAGCACCATCACATTGTGATATGTAGGGACCATGCCACAGAAGTGAGGTCCACTTTCCCTCAACAGTGATTTAATTTGCACCTGATTGCGTCAGAAATTACCAGTAGGTTGCTATTCCTTTTCATTGTGAGGGATAGCCTATTACAAAGTCTTCCCTACATAGGTTTCATTTTAACCCTTCATCTTCTAGGCTGGTCAAAGACATCAAAGAGGTCAACTTGCAACTTCCAAACAAACCAAAATATTTTAACCCAACGCTCTGTCAGAGTCTGACCTGCCAAGTCAGCACTCACCAAGGTTTACTCTTCAATTAGGAGATCTGGAAACTTTTGTCATTAAAATTCATTAGCATTAGAGAAAAACTGGAGGTGAAAAACAGGGGGTGAACAAAGATGTATGATGAGGTATTTCTGGACTAGATGCCCTAAATTTCCTAGGATCTGAGAGAAAAGACTAGTGAGAGGCAAGGTATTTGAATCTGCTGTAGTGTGACAGGTTTATGACAGGCCCTGATTCAGTAAAGCTCTTAGTCTTAAATACAGTTATTTTAATCAATCAGACTACTCATTTCAAGTTAGATACATCAGTGTTTACTGAATCAGGGCCTAAAATAAGCCTTTAAAAATTTGGGCCATGACTCCCTCTGATAATAGGCAGTTGCAGGCTAGAAGCATAGGTGAAATAGTGTCATTAAAGTTCATCCTGAAAGGGCCTACAGATGGAGGGAACTTTCATCACTCCTTATCCTATTAGCATGACTAGAAGAGCAGCGAAGTCATATCTATTGGCTCATATTTATCTCCTTATAATTTTCAGGGTTTATGTGGCTGATCCTGCATTCTTTGCAAGGAAAATCCAACATCAACACACACAACCCATCCCTTCATTTAGGCAAATGGACCCTGGTTGCACTGGGGTTCATCAAACATTCTTTGAAGATTGTCAGAACACCTTCAGGGAGCACCCACCAAGATTTCCACTGGGATGACAATGGGAAGAGAAAAGGTATTATGAAGTGCCACCACTGTTTGACTGTCCAGTACAAGTGAGATGATGTGGCCCGTCTTCTGAGGTGCAATCTGGATAGCGTGACAAAGAGATCAAGTTCCAAAGGAGCAGCCCTTAGTCTAATAAAGCAAAAAAAGCAAGGAGTCTTGTGGCATTTAAAGACTAACAGATTTATTTATTGCATGAGCTTTCGTGGGAGAATACCCCAATTTCTCAGATGCTTTGAAGACAGCAGATCAAGTGTAGTAGCTGGAAATATTCCATCTCCATGCATGGACATATAGAGGTTGATCTGTGTTCTGCACAGGCCATTACTACACTTGGTTCGGCCTCCAGATATACTCTGGGAACTCACAAGCTGGTTCTGTCTCGCAGCAGGCTGGTGTGATTTTACTTTAGTAACAAAGGTAGGAGACGACATTTGGAAAAAAACAGGATGACTATGCCTGAAAAAACTGAATGGGACCCAATTCAGCCAAGCACTTATAACATGCTTAACTTTAAGCTGCTGAATAATCCAGTAAAGCAATTAAGCAAATGCTTAATTATTCGAGCTGACTCAGTCTCCCCTGTTGCTGACTGCTATATTTTTCATGCATTTGTGTCTGTACTGGGAAGGTAAAACATCCTTGCTACTCTTAGATGTGAATTACCATACATTAAAAATTGCACCAGTCATCAAAGATATTTCTTACTATAAACAATGGGTTGAGGATGAGTCGTATTTTAGGATTCCATGTGGCTGGCGATGTGCAGCCGGATCTTGTGAAGCGCTTAGCAATTGCAGCAATGGGAGTGGAGATCAGTCAGCACCTCACAATATCAGTTTCATGAAAGGCTAGGATGGTTCACTAATGTCATTGTTAAGGGTCCTTTTGACATAGGCTTGTCAGTACCCACAACCCACTATATGATTTTCTGGAAGTGCATGCAATAAATAAACCTGTCAGTATTTAAAAGTGCCACAGGACTCCTGGCTTGTTTTGCTGAACTAGACAAACATGGCTACCCCTGCAGAACTAAATATTTTCTGACTCTTCCCCAAAATTCAGAGGCAGTTTAAATAGCTCAGTCCCTTTGCATATCACACCCCAGTGCTATTTCCTTGCTGCACTGAGTAGACAGTATAAATCCATCAGCCTCCACCATATATTTTATTAGGGGAGTTTCTAGCAAGCTGGAAACAGGCAGCATGACATCGCAGATGCTACTTTTTTTGATGCCGTTGTTATGGACTCAAGGTAGGAAGGAAAATGAACATGTGAAATGTGGCAGCTACTTGATGGTTCAGCCACATTTGGGCTGAAATATTGGCATATTTAATGTCTAGTATGTGTAAGCTTTTCCAAAGTGAATTTCCTAACCATTGTGACACTTATATGTTTTCTTCCCACATCTAGAAACCTGTGGCCAGGTTGTGTTGACTCAGTCTCCAGAGTCTCTATTGGTTTCCCCTGGAGAAAGTGTTACTATCAAATGTCGCTCTGATACTGACATTGATGATGACATGAACTGGTATCAGCAGAAGTCTGGAGCTGCTCCTAAGCTTCTCTTCTATGAAGTTTCTACCCGCCAGCCAGGAGTCCCAGCTCGCTTCAGCAACAGCGGCTACGGGACAGACTTCACATTCACAATCAGTTTTGAAGTGGATGATGCTGGAGATTATTACTGTCAGCAAAGCGATCGCGCTCCGCTCACAGTGATACAGACCAGTACAAAAACCTCTCCCCTCTGCACGGTATGTTCTGTACAGGCCACCTGTTCTACAGCAGTTATGCAGAGGACACATCTAACCTTAAAATACTTCCCTACTCAATCATGCAACCACAGTAAACCACAGAAAATTTTTCATTGTTTTCCTGTCTCAAACCTTCTCAGCTCTTCATGAATATTCTCCCCACCAAAAGTCACTTCCACAGCAGGATCTAGGAATTTATCCCTTTTAGAGAAAACAAAATAGTTCCCATGGGAAAACAATTTAACTGGTATTCAAGAGGAAACACTCTACTTTGTAGCTTGAATTTGCAACTAATGAGGCAATCTTTTAACTAGGTTACTGGGAGGATATGAGACACACTTTTACACACGAGCAATGGAAAAGAGTTTACTTTTTCCAAAACAGAAAGTTCTATTCGGGAGTGCACGTTGCATGTGTGCAGACCTAGGTATGTTCACATTGGAATAATCCAGTGATGTGACTAGAACTGGTGTGGATTCCTCCCTCAGGACACGTGTCCCTGCTTATCCAGTAGTTCAGTGTCCTTATCTTCTTGCAGCCAATAGGCCATAAACCCTAGGGGAACTTTCCCAGGGCTTCATCCTGCAACATGAAACACTCTGCATCAGGCCAGATCAACCACTGTCCATGCTTATCCTAAGGAATGCTCCACCTAGGACACTAGGGAAGTAGGGACAATTACCCCAAAGGGACCAGAGAAGAGGTGGGAGCAGGTTGTGTGCACCAGGGAAACAGGCTGCATGTCCTTTAAAGCTGTTGCAGCTTGTTCCCATGGAAATCAAAAAGCTTCAGGTGGGATTATGTCTCCAATGCACTCCCCAAGGGGCAGAGTCATTCTGTAATCCCCCCCTCGGCCACCTCTCATGCAAATACTCAGAGCAGCATCTGCCTATCAAGCATATTCTAGTCTTTGCTTAGTATACATGGGGTGAGTTGTTTAATTTTTTTAATGAGGGGAAACTGTAATTGGTGAGCACCCTGTGACCCACAGGCACCTGCAGATGGTTAGGAGAGGTGACAAAGAAATTGGTTTATTTTCCTACTGAACAAGGTGAAGCCTCTTAGCCAAAAGAAGAAGGGAGAGTCTGGGTCATGCATCTGTACTAAACATTTCTGACAGTTGTTCAGAAAGGATGCCCGTGAAGCCTGTTTAAAATGCATCCAAAATGTGGCTCTTAGGAAGCCTGGGTTCAGGTCAGAAGCCACAGCCAGCAAGACGCTTTGGGTCCACCTCACTGAATGTGACTCAATCTCCTGAGACACTAGGAGTCAGATTTGGGTGGGGTCTCACTTTGTCCCATTTCTCAGAAACTCAAACACCACACTGTTTGGGAAGGCAACTGTGTGTAGGTACCATGGGCCATGTTCAGCTCCCTCAGACCTCCATTGATGTTTGGAGAAGTTTCTCTGGATGGAGCTAATATCTCTCTGGCCCACCTGGCTGTGACAATATTTCTCTGGATGAAAAGAGCTGAGCTCTGGCAGTGGGTGGGGTGGGATTCGAGTCCCGGGGGAAAAGGGTCTGGAGGCCAGTGGCAGCTGGTGGCGGCAGTTGGCAGAAATTACACGGCCTTGCAACGTTTCTCAAGAACCAGCCTGCCCTGATGCAGGGCACCAAATGGGCTCTGGGGATCAAACAGTGAAGCTGGGCAGCTCTTCATCAGCCACCAATAACACTGACCTCTCCTTCAGCCTTCCCCAAGGCCAGCTAGGTGTCGATTTGAGCTGGGGCTGACACAACACAGGTGTCACCCTGGAGAACCACACAGCGACAAGGGGATCAGGAGTAAGCAGTCAGGACTATGACTGTAGATGCAGCAGTGAACTAAAAAGGTTGTTGGAGCAGTTGTGAGAGGAGCAGCTATGGGGTGCGAAGCTGCTCAGGAGACAACGGTCATTCTGGTGGCAGTTTTGCAGGCTGGAATGGTTGCTGATGCTGGTGCCCGGCATGATGCCATGCAAGAGCTGCTTCAAGGGGAGGCTGGGCAAGCTTTGCTGCGTCACGTGCTGTATCTGGCCATGCGAGAGTGGCTGCAAGGGATGCTGCAGGACCAGGCCACACAAGAGGAGTTGCGTCAGGCACTGCACTGGGAGCTGGAAGGATGGCTGCAGGACGAAGTCATGCAAGAGTTGCTGTGTCAGGCCCTGCAAGACAGGATGCGAGAGGTCCTCCATGGTGAGGTCATTGTAGATCTGCTGTCCCTGGCTCCACATTTGCAGCTGTATTGGATTTTCCTGGTGGAGGCGCTGCAAAGACAGCTGCTTCGGCTCACACGTCTGCAGCTGCAGATGGTTCTCCAGGATGAGGCTGTGCAAGAGTTGATGTTTCAGAGCCTACAAGAGAGGATACGGGAATTAGTCCGTGATGAAGCCCTGCAGGAGCTGCGGCGTCAGGCCCGGTGCCAAGCAAGGCTCAGGCAGTTGTGAGGGCTATTCAGGAAGTAAGCCACGCAGAAGCATCCACCACATAGTCTGCTGAGACATTGCACGACTGGAGCACATCTGCACTCAGCTATGTAATGACCTGGTTCTGTGGGGCTGCAATTTATCCCCTAGCCTCCGATTCTACACTCTGATCTATATGAACAGCTTCTTGCACCAGTGTGGAGCCACGTTAACTGGGATGGAGCTCTACACAGGTGTTATGATCCACATGTAGACTCTGGAGCTTTACAGCCCTCAGGCCAGTTCCTCCACTCCTGCAAATCAGCAGAGCTCCCTTGACTTCAGTGCACTGCGCCGAGCAAAAGCGGTGGATTTAAATTCTGTGTTGGAGCATCCTTGTCTTTCCAACACCAGAAGATCTTTCTCACCAGTCAGACACCATTGAGACTCTCTTAGCATGTCCCTTTAAAAGACTTCAAGTTGTAATAATAACCCATACCCAGATGATCTCTTATATGACTTTCCTTGCAATCGTCACTCAAGAAATGTCAGACAATCTTTCCAATGAGCCAGCCAGCACAAAGAAATTGGATGCGGCCAAAAAAAAAATCATCTACAACTGTGTGTAATTCATTCCTCCATGCTGAAACTCAATCACATTTTTTATAAACCAAACTAGGAGCATAATTTTTATTTCAGTGGCCAGATCTTTCATGGGTGTAGCTCAAGGTAGCTCAATTGATCTTAATGGTGCCACCTTTATTTATAACAATAGGAGCTACTCACTGGCTTTGCCAGCTAGAAGCTGGCCCTAAGGCTGTGTCTTCACCTAAAAGCTTAGTTTGGACTTGGTTAGTTCAAACTAAGTAGTTTGAAAGCTTCAAAATAAAAATAAGCATTTTTTTTTAGTCTGAACTAGCTTTTAGTTCAATCTAGCCACGCTTTTTTTAGTTGGAACTAACTTTTTAGTTTGAACTAAAAGAAGTGGCAAGTTCAAACTAAAAGTAAGTTCAAACAAAAAAAAAAAAAAAAAAAGGAACTTAGTTCTAACTAACCAGTAGTTCAAAGTTATTTTGTTTGAACTAGCATGTTTCTATTGGGCTAGTTCGAACTAAAAATGAAAATTAGTTCAAACTAAGCAGTTAGTTCAGCCTAACCAGCCGAACTAACTAGTTCGAATTAGGCTTTGCTTAGTTTGAATTTAATTTTTTTAAGTTCAAACTAGGCAAAGCCTAATGTAGACAGGGTTCAAATTAGGTCAGACGAAGCTTGCTTAGTGCAAACTAATTTGCTACTGTAAACATAGCCTAAGAGAGCTGTCGGCTGAGATATTGGAAACCTGAGTGGAAGGCCGCTTTGCAGAGGCCTTTTCCATCTCTTATGTCTATGATAATAGAAAGTTTTGGCTACAACGGGGATGTGAAAAGGCTGCTTGAGTCAGTGATGAATGTCAGCATGCTCTGTCATATTTTTCTTTATATTTCTCCAATCCAGGGTGTGTTACAGAAATGACAAAGCAGGGCTGTGGATGTTGTTCAAAGAAGCAATGTGACAAAACAGAAATGGTAACAGATTTTAAATGTCATTTGAAAAGGTTCATTTTCATTGTTTCTTGGCTGTGCTTGATTACATTTTGCTTTTGACACAGATATCTGGCTTCTGCTGATCCACAAATATTGGCATTTTCAAATTGCACGCTGTATCTCAAAGACAATTTATGTAACTTGGTCACTTTGTCACATTTACTTCTGAATCTCATGTCCTTACCAGTCTGAGCACGAATTATAAACCCAGGAGGATGCACTTCAGATTTCACTCTAGGGCTCTGAGCACCTGGCTAAAATGATTCTACACACGCAAATTTACTTGGTGGTGGTCAATGGGATTTGAGGTCAGATAATGAAAATATGAACACTGAGACTGATTTCCAGAATGTTGTGCTGTAACATTCATTTACTTGGATGTCTGACTTCTAATACCTTTGAGATACATCTCAGAATATTGTCACTTACAAAAAGCATTTTCTCTTTACTTGTAGAGCACAATGGAGAGCTTGGGATGACTCAGTCACCAGCACCCTATCAGTCAGTGTCGGAGAAAGTGCTACTAATTGCAAAGTCGGTTAGGGTATTAATGGTAACAGCGTAGTACTGCCAGAAACCCAGAGAAACTCCTAAATTTCATCTCTGTGAAGCTTCTCAGCACCATAAAGGCCCCACACACTGGTTCAGTGGCAGGACCATGGAAGAAATTTGATCTCCACCATCAGCAGAGTTGAAGTTGATGATTCAGGAGATCATTTTTATCAGCAGCATGAGGAGCAACCTCTCACAGCGATAGAAATAAATGCAAAATGCAAATACTTACCTATGCCATGCAGTGAGCATTCCCCATGGCCATCTGTTCTATTCTCAATACATAGAAGACAGTTCTGGCTTTAGATTTTTTTTCAGCTAAATCTCATTTGAACTGAAACCAGAGTACAGTTAAAAATTCAAACCATTTCTACATGTATGTTGGATTCTCCCAAGAGGAATGTGCTTTCCATCAGTTTTGCTATCCTTATAAAAATTTAAAATTTCATACATAAAACATTTGAGACAAAACCAGGATGAAAATATCCGCTTTGCTTAACACTTAGGCTGTATTTTAGCCAGATAGAATCTGAAGGAATCAGGGGAAGTATAATATACTTATTTTTGCTGGAAAGAATATCTTCAGAGTTCAGTAAAAACAATGAAAGCCCTGTGGCACCTTAAATACCAATCAATTTGTTACTCTTAAGATGCCACAGGATTTCCATTGTTTTTGCTGTATACAGATGAACACAGCTACCCCTTTGGAACTTTTCAGAGTTTAGTGACTGTCTGATTTAGTCACCCCGTCCGATTGTATTGTTATTGTTATTAATAATTATTATCCTTTTCACAACATACAAGATTTTGGAGCATGGAAAGGGAGAAAATGCTGTCTAAAATGTATCTTTCTGAGTCACTAATAAATCCTAAAATAGACAAGCTTTCCTGTGGCATTGAGAATCCCACTTCATCAGACACTATGAATACGGGGAATTTACAGAATGGATTAAAGATGCATTCTGCTAACGGCGCTACAAACACACATCAAAGATTGATGCAAACCCCAAACAACTTACATTCTAAGTGTGAGACGTGAGATGGGAGGGACAGACTCTGAGGTTTGGAATGTGTGTTAAAAAATCTTACAGGGGAATTTTATAATTTCACACATGCTGTAGCCATACATTTTACCAGGACAATATTGACCATAAAGTATTTAAATGATACTTTCTAGCCATACTTTGCATAAAGATTATAACACTAGTGTGTAGGTTGTAACTTCAGGAGTATATTCTGTAGGACTCCAGCAACTCTGCTGTAGATGGACCAACAGAAGCTATCTTGGCCCGCCTGTGTGCACCACTGATGTGGGCTTCATGCACAAACCAAAAAGAAGGTGCAAGGCCTACGGTCATATTGTTCCAGACATGTCCTGGCTGAAATTCGGAGAACTCATTTGCAAACAATGGGGCCTCGGTGGGACTCCCAAACTGTCACTTCTGGGTACTTCGATCAACACACAGTAGTACAAATTCCCTTTCCATGAATATGAATCCTAACCTGAGCATCAACATGTGGGATGTGAGCTAACATGGTTCTGTGCTGGAAAAATGGCCTCATAGTATCAGCTGCATATTGAAATACACAGCTGGAGCCACAGAAGGGGAAAAATGCATCACATTAAAGAGATGCAACAAACTGTAATGTACCATGTCCCTAGGGAAATGTTCTCACTCCTGTTTGGACAGTCCTTTCATTGTATAAATTCTGTGGACAATTCTGTCATTGATCACTAGATGGCAATAGAAAGGCAGGGAGGGCCCTTCAGAAATGGAGATTTCAAGCAATCAGCAGGGCATTGTTCTGTTCATTTAACATTATCCAGCTAAGAACATAGGGCTGGGGATACTGAGTCAGACCAAGGATCCATCTAGCCCAGTATTCTGTCTTCTGACAGCGGACAATGCCAGATACATCAAAGGAAATGAACAATGAACAGAGCATGGCATGGTGTACAATGACCATCCTTCATCATCCAGCCCCAGTGTCTGTCTATCTGAGCTTTCAAGGTGCCCAGAGAATTCGGTTGCATCCCTGCCCATTCTGACTAACAGCCATTGATGCATCTCTCCTCCATGAAATTATCTTCTTCTTTTGAACCCATTTATATTTTTGGCCCTCACAACATTCCCTGGCAAGAATTACTGCAGCTCAGCAGTGTGTGTGTGAGTGAAGTAGTACATCTTCATCTTCACTTTAAACCTGCCACCTGTTAATTTCTTTGGTTGACCCCCTGCTTAGCGTGTTATATGAAGGGATATAGAACCCCTCCTTAGTCATTTTCTCCACACCCGTCATGACTGTATAGATCTCTGTCATATCCCCTCTTAGTCATCTCTTGTCTAAGATTAAAAAGACTGGCACTGTTCATCTCTCCTCATATGGAAACTCTTCCCTACCCCTAATCATCTGTGTTTCTCCTCTCTGTACTTTTTCCAGTTCTAATCTATCTTTTTTTTGACGTCAGACAACCAGAACTGGACACTGTATTCAAGGTGCGGGCATAACATGGATTTAGGTAATAGCTTTATCATATTTTCTGTTAGAGTCCCTTTCCTAACAGTTTCTTTGTTAGCTTTTTTGATTGCTACTGCACAGTGAACTACCACAGATACTATCCACAATGATACCAAGATCTCTTTTGTGAGTGGTAACAGTTAATTTAGAGTGAATCATTTTGTATGTATGGTTGGGATTATGTTTTCCAATGTACAATACTTTCCATTGATCAACACTGGATTTCTTCAGTCATTTTGTTGCCCACCCATCTCGTTTTGTGAGATCCCTTTATAACTCTTCACAGTCAGCTTTGGACTTTGCCGAGTCCATTTCATAATCAGAGCATATATACATTGCTGCAGCCGTGTTGATGCGCCTGGACTGATGCCACAGGATCAACTGAGAATGCAGTGGAGATCTGCTCAATCGATCCTGGAAGTGCTTCTCAATCAACGCCATAAATCCACCCCCACGAGAAGTGTAAAACTGTGTTGACCAGAAACCATCTCACTTCAGCACAGGTCTGTGGAGACCGTGTGGTAAGTGACAGAAAATATGTGAAGGGGGGATATGCAAGCTATGTATCTCCTGCAAGCTGCTGCCAGCAGTATAGACCAGGCCTAATAGTCTCTGGTGAGACAAGAGGCTGTTCTTGAAGCACCTGTGGACTGGGGCATCTGATTTTCTCTTAATCATAAGAAGACCGTTGATGTTGTACTCTCAGTCCCCTATTTGAGCAATGTCCATCACGCTGATACTGTGAAAGATTCAAAATTCAGAAAGAGAAAAAGCAAATTATTTGTTTCCCTGTCTAAACTCAATGGACCTGCCCCCAAATTTTTGTCTCTTCTCTTGATAGAAGTTGTGGGTCAATAATGGGTCTCACAATCGTAAGTCACTGGAAATGCTTGCCCCACCCACTCCTGGTCATTTACGGTCATTAAACTGTATAAATGACAAAAAATTATTCACATAATCATCAGTGAAATATCTGATCACTCATTGACTAGCTATTTTTTCCTTGTGCATCTTTCACATGAAACAAGGGCTTTGTGCTTTAAAACAAAGGACTAGATTCCAGCCCCTGCTTCAACATTTGCACTGTGTGCATGTTGCGATACTTGGAACCACTCAGCATAGCTCCAGACACACACACATACACGTAAACCCTCACCAAATGAAGTAACAATGTTCCAGGTTGGACTACATTATTAGTGGCATACTACAGAGTCTACAAAATTTGTCCTAAATCAGACTCACCACTAGCAACAATCACAATCGACAAACACTCAAGAGAAACGACTTTTCCATTTTATCTACTATTAACTTAAGAGCAGATCCTGGCAGGGGATGATCTTGAAAATTAACATCTCCAAACTATACCATGAA
Organism: Podocnemis expansa; assembly: GCA_007922195.1. NCBI lineage: Eukaryota > Metazoa > Chordata > Testudines > Podocnemididae > Podocnemis > Podocnemis expansa. Next base: position 11,072,523 of record ML682065.1, read on the forward strand.
ATTGAGAAGCAATTTACATAGTGTAGCCTATTTGCATTTTCACACCCGAGCACCATTTCCTTACTCTTCTGAGCAAGGATTATAAATCTACCAGCTGCATTTTACATTTTACTGCAGGTCTCACAGCCTTAGTCACCCAGAAGAGTCAAGATGATTTCCCACAATCTGCTTTTCTTCATGATGTTGTTTTCATGGGTTGAGGGTAAGAAAGAATAAAAGTATGACATTTGAGAATGGTTTGGGGTTTATCTGGAGTGACACAGAATTCTTAGTATGTTTAATTCTTGGGAAATGCAATCACATGAAACATACTTTGAAAACTATTTTGCCATCCACATATTTTCTGTTTTTGCTTTTAGACTCCAGCGGTGATATTGTGATGACTCAGTCACCAACATCCCTATCAGTCAGTGTAGGAGAAAGTGCTGTTATCAATTGCAAAGCCAGTTCGGGTATTACAAATGACATAGCCTGGTACCAACAGAAATCTGGAAAAGCTCCTAAACGCCTTATCTATGAAGCCTCTACTCGTGATACAGGAGTTCCAAGCCGATTCAGCGGCACTGGGTCTGGCACCGATTTCACATTCACCATCAGCAATGTTGAAGCTGATGATGCTGGAGATTATTATTGTCAACAGTATAACAACTGGCCTCTCACAGTGATACAGAGCAATACAAAAACCTCCCTGTGATGTACATGATGTTCTGCGTTGATCACTTGTTCTACACTCATTAACTGGGGACCCCTCCAACTTTCCCACTTCTGCTGTGGACTAGCATGAAGTAAAATAACTTTTATCCTTTTATTTTTTGCAACCTATTTCTTCTCTTTGTGTATCTTCTGCCAGATCTATGATACTCCCATTAAAATGTCAGGTTTAATAATATTTAGACTTCTTATATGAAACTTTAAAAATAATGATGTAAGTATCCATTTTGCTTACCTTTCAACCTGTAGCAGAGCTAAATTATGTTGGAATTTATGGAAATTACAATTTTGAACACTTGTTGGTCTTATAGCTCAGATTCCTCTTTCCCCTTAGAGTGGCTAAAGCTGTGGTTAGGGCTTTAGACACAAACACTAAACAAAGGGCAAGGCCTAGGATGAGGCTGTTCCAGACGCATTCTGGACTAAATTATGTGATCCTGTTTTCAAGCAATGGACTTCAGTGGGACTCCCACACTTCACATCTGAGTGCTCAGATCAACTCACAGGAGCATAAATTCCTCTTTCCTGTGCTGAAATCCCAAATTAAGCATCCACAGGTGGGATTATTAATAATGCATCCATGGTGGAAAATAGACTTCACAATATTAATTGCATATTGAAATGTAGAAAAACAGACTTAAAAAGGTTGATGTATCACAATAAGAGAGGTGTACTGTACTCTGCTCTCCAGCAAAATACACTAACTCCTGTTTTGGGCTGTCCTTTGATTAATTAAATTCTGTGGTTAAAATCTTGGGTCAATAATGGTCCGATGATGGCTAACTGCATCACCCACCCTGGTCTCTAACAGAAATCATCACAAATCACATAGAAAAGCATGAAACCAACAACAAATGACACACAGGAGCACTTATCAGTGAAAACTTTGAATCTTAATTGATGACACTTCCCCCTTGTGTCATATGTGCACGCCTCTCCTTTTATACAATTAGTCAGGGATACCTTCTTCAAAGCAGGGCACAACTACTTGGCCCCTCCATCAGCTCATGCACTGTACAGAGGTTAATATATTTGGGGCCATCCAACCCAACTGTATGCACATGCACATATGCAAATTTCAAGATCCTTGGCTCTATCTACACTGGAGGTTTAAGTCATTTTTACCTGGCTTACGTAGACTTCAGCAACTCCATGGCCACATTTGGCATTTATTAAGTTGACTTAAGCACTCTGGCCCTTAAAGTCAACTTTAAGCATTAAGTAGACTTTATTAAGTCAACTTAATGAAATGTAGCCACCTAAGTTGGCTAGTCAGTTGACTTAAGCTAGGGTAGCCACTTAAATCAAATTAATAAAGTTGACATAAGCCAGGGGAGCTGTTTAAAGTTGACTTTGTTACGTTGACTTAAGTAGCTATCATAGCTTAACTCAACTTAATACAGTCGACTTACAAAATGTGGACTCTCTAAGTTGACTTAATAAAGTGAACTTTAAGTCAACCTTGTTAAGTCAACTTAACTGAGCCCTCTGTTGTAGTCATAGCCCTCGTTATTAAAGTTCATCAGGAGTGAGTGATGCAGCAGGCAGGCAGGGATGTGGAAAAGAGACCTTTGACCAACACACTGAGAGGCCACTGTTACATACAGAAATAACATCTGGCAGCCTTCCTTCTGCTTGCTTCTCCTGAGCTCAGCTCACCAACAGCTTCTCCTCCAACCTGACCTCCCTTCTCCAGTTACACTCATCATACTCTGGTTAGGAGGTTATTTATCACAGTGGTTCTCATCCTTTTGTGGGTCGCAACACACTTGATGGTATATTGTGGCCCTACTGGTCACAACAGTCCATCTCCACCAGGCTGAATCCAGCCATCTCCCTGGCTTTCCATAACACACTCACAGGTGTGTAGCAACACAGTAATATGTCTCGACTCAGTGGTTAAGAACTATTGCAAGATGCTTTGACAGAGTAGGTGAAGAGACCAGCAACAAGCAGAGGAGCAAGCACCTGACTCACATCACACGCTATCAAGCCAGTCTCTCAATGAAACATGCCAACCCAACCTCGTGCCATGGCCAGCCAATGGACAGCCCATGTCAGCTGGCCACAGGAGATGTTATTGTGATTGTAGAGATATGCTTGTAGAAGGTTGTGAATTTAGAGACAATCCTTACCATGGGCCAGTGATGTGTGAATTGGGAGATGTCCCCTAGAGGAGATCTAACATGGCTGCTCCCAGGTACACACCTGGATCCCTGTCTGTATGATTATAGTTTTATTCCTCACTCATTCAGTAGTTTGATCTTTCATGAATCCTCAAGATCATTACAGTGACCACCGGACACATGCTGTCTAACAATCAGCTGTTCCATATTAGTAAAGAGTCTCCCCACACAGGACCCAAATAAACAGCAACCCTGATTGTCTGAGGTGTTGAACACCCACACCTTCTGCGCACTGCTACGGGAGCCACTAGGGCTGAGCACACCTATAAAAGAGGCCCCAGGTTCCTTAGCTCCTCTGTTGCTTGTGCTCTCATCCTAACAGGCACCCCTGGTGGTGTCTTGATGAACATCTGATGGGGAGGAGACCAGCCATTTCAGATCACTGCTGTGCCAAAGAATGGTGAAGAGTGGTCCAAGGGCATGAAACCAGAGCTGCAAAGAAGTCTTAGTATCTTATCACCTGAACCCGAGAGCTACATGCCAGCGTTTTAACATGCAACAGCAGCAGGAAATAAAGCAACTGGCGACAACCCCTAAATCTGTTTTGAAACAGAAGTAAATTTGCATGCATTTTGCATGTGAGTTCTCATTCAGCTGCTGAACAGATATAAATGTTTAATTTCCCATTGCATGGTTTATGAAAAAATCTTGCCAGCTAGAGTCAGGCAAAATGATGTCACACATGCCCCTTCTCTGGCTACTGGTTCTCTGGATTCAAGGTAGGAATTAAAACCAAAGATTATGGAAATATAATTTTCACTCTGATGGAACCAAGAAATCTAGCCATTCTGACCCATTTAATTAATATTCTATGTGTTGTCTTTGGTATGATTTCATGGTGGCAAATTCAAACTGGGCTTCAGTGCCTGAATACTTGCCATATCTAGTCCTGTATCATTATTCATTCCCTTCCCACCTTTTGTGTTTTTCAGACTCCTCTGGACAAACTGTGTTGACTCAGTCACCAGAATCTCTCGCAGTGCCAGCGGGAGGGAGAGTCTCCATCACCTGCAAGGCCAGTACAAGCGTTGGCACTTGCTTAAACTGGTATCAGCAGAAACCTGGACAGGCTCCCAAGCTTCTAATCTACTACGCTAGCAGCGTCCAGTCTGGGGTCCCAAACCGGTTCAGTGGCAGCGGATCTGGCACCGATTTCACATTCACAATCAGCAGTGTTGAAGCTGACGATGCTGGAGATTATTACTGTCAGCAGTGTAGCAGCTTACCTCGCACAGTGATACAGACCTGTACAAAAACCTCCTGATCTCTGCAGCATGAAATGCAGTTAACTGTCTTCTGCAGAAACAACTGCCTAGTTTCCAGCTGTTCTATAAATGTGAAAGAGAGTGACTTGTTTCATCATTAAGTAAACAATAAAAAGGAGAACAATGGAGGACGTAGGGATTTTGGTTAATCACGTGGACTCCAGAATATCCATACAGACCTGAGATTCACTACATTTTTCTTTGCTTTCTCCCATTCTTGAATCCCAATGCACCAGAGACAATTTCATTTTGAAAAAAATCAAAGCTTCTTCATTTTGATTAAGCTGACACGTTCACTTATCAGTTTAGCTTCATAACACACATCACAATATCCCATATCAATAGTCAAAATAACATCAAAACAAAACATTTGGACTATACTGAAAGGAAATGTGAAAACCCTACTGAAATACACAACCCGGAAAATTTGAAAATGACTGTCACTATCAAGCAGAATATTTAGATTTTGATGAATCAACATTTCTGCAAGACAGCTGTTCCTCTGAAGAATTTCAAACAGCTCTATTATAAATACATTTCAAAAATGGCCTCAGCTTCCTCTGTCATTTGAATGGGTTCTCAGTAAAATCCCATTCAGAAAGCCTTGGAATTATTATTCGCCTAGGAAAATTCTCTTGCCTTCTTTAAATGGTTGTGTTCAGACCAGGTGCCTGTTTGCAGCATATGGTGAGATTTTATAGTCCAGATTCTCAAAGACCTGTGCGGAAGAAAATCTTTGAATACAGCCAAACCCTGAAACACATGCAGGTAACAAGCACACACAGAAATTTCCACAGGGGCTGAGCAGAAAAGGTGAGTGTCCCAAAGGGCGGGGACGGCAGTAGGAGTGCCCACACAAACAGGCCCTGACCCCTTGAGCCAGAACAGCATAGGATATACACACGCTCAGATTGGTCAGCCTAGCACAAGGAGTAGGTGGAGAAGATGTTCAGTCAGTTCCCAGTGGTAGCTGAGCTGACCGAGTTTGCCCAAAATAGGCATCAACTGGGGCTGGGCAGAGGGAGGACAAGGAGGGATGAGAGCGTTGGAGGAAAGCAGGTCTAGAGGCTTCTCTGTTGCGTTCACAAACCTGCCTGAGGCTCTCACTGTTGGATGCCCACCATGTCATGGAGGAAGGGGGAACAAGGTGGTAGAGGAGCAGTCTCAGCCGACAGTGTTGGAATCTGGCACATCAATGACACGTTTCAGCATCTCAAGCACCCCCAATCTGAGCATCCTCAGAACTTGGATGTGCTCTCCCCAGATCTCATGGGAACCTGCCTGAATGCAAACTTCAAACCTTTGAGAACAGCCATCATTCTAGGGTAAAACTGCATATGGCGGCTGGTGCAGCTTCTCCCTTGAAAACTTGGCCCTCTAAATACCATGAAAATGTTTTAGAAAACAAATGAAGAGCCTCAGCTGAGTGGATTTACATACCACACACTAAATGACTGAATGATTTTAACTCTTCATAATTGTGTTTCAACCTGCAGCTTGCTTGGTTACCCATCATTAATCAAATCTCTGTTGTTACCCTGTGTCCTGTAAAGCTAAGGCTGGCTGTGTTAACATCCCAATCATGCACATACATTATAGTCATTACATCCAATAACAGCACAAAACCATCAGATCAGATATCTCAGAATACCTCCCTGGAGATAATATCTGGCCATTTACATATCTGGGCTCTTTTTACCTACTCACGCATGGCTACTAGTTCCTTGCTGGCCTGCTAAACACATCAGTGGTTCCATTTCCACTATATGCTTCACTGACACGTCTTTCCAACCATGCAGGAGCAAGATGAGCTCAAACACTCCCCTTCTCTGATGCTGTTTTTTCAGATTCAGAGAATTCAGGATTGCAACAAATCATAATGAAAACTTCCAGGTTTTTTTTTATTATTATTTCTTTACATACTATTTCCATGTATGTTTTCTGGTTCACTTCTCTTCTTCAGTTGACAGGTGTTTCAGTGTAAATCTTTGCACAGTGACAAATGCCATGGTCCCATTTACCAAACCTTGCCAATTATTATTTTCTTTCCCAGGTTCCAGTGGACAGATTGCAATGACTCAGATTCCAGAATCTCTCTGTGCCTACACATGAGACGGTGACCATCAAATCCAAAGCCAGCATGAGCATGAGGATCTTCACAGCCTGGGATGAGCAGAAATCTGGAGAATCGCCCCAAGCCTCTTGTCTGCTATGCCAGTGTTTCCCAGCCAGTGTGCCATGGCACACAGGTGTGCCGTCAGACCTAAGGAGGTGTGGCAACATTTTTTTTGAAAAACTACTTGAAGTGTTCTGGATTGGCTCATGAATTTTCATTAGTTCATTTGGAAACTATATGATAGTGTGCCTCAAATTAATTAAAGGTAGCAAGGTGTGCTACAGCAGAGAAAATGTTGGGAACCACTGTACTATGCCAGCAACTGTCAAAGGGGAATCCCAGATGAGTTCACTAGTAGTAACACTCACAGGATTTTCATAGGCACTACACCAGAGGTTCTCAACCACTGTGTCAGGACACGTTAGTGTATCATCACACAGCAGCAAGTGTGTTGCGGATAGCTGTGGAGATGGCTTGATTTGGCCTGGGGGGAGTGGGCTGGTATCCCATTCAGGGTCCCAACATGCTGCCAAGTGTTGCGACCTGCAAAAGTTTGTGAACCACTGGGCTACACAATCTCAATCAGCGAGGTGGACGCTGATGATGCTGTGATAAACCGAACTCAAAAACCCCCCTGCTCTGTGCAGTGTGCAGACCAGATGACCCTAGGGCACACAATGGTGACATTTTCAGATGTTCTGCCAAAAGAAAACCAGGAGGAGAACGCTGCCCATCTACTTGCAACTCCTAAAACTTTAACACAGTCCTGCTTATCCTGACAGGTTTGCTACACAGTGAAATCCCATTACAGTGAGAGTTGAGGGGTCAGTGGTGAAATCCCACAATGGTATTTTCACTTAATACCATGATTCTTTTTTAAACTCTACCCTTGACTGTTAATTTCCTGGGTTATAATGCCTGTTGTTTGGATAATGACAACATCCACAGAATTGAGTTTATTTCTGATATGTACTCTGCTTTGCTGTTATAAATACGTTCCTAAAATGAACTGGGGGGGGGCGGGCTTCTTATATGAATCACCTATAAAACCACATCTATAGGGCTCAGAATTATTATTAGCCTAGGACAAGTGTACTAATCTAGGGATTTTTAAATGGCTGTGTTAAAATCAGGTGTTTGTTCTGTTGTCGAGTAGATTTCGACTTTATGGGCCAAACTCACAGAGGTCTGTAGGGGAGGAAATCTCCAAACACACAGGGATGTGCAGGTAAGGGGCACCCCACAGGATTCTCCTAAGGATTATTTAGCTAGACCAGAGGAGGGGTGAGGCCCAAAAGGCAGGGAAGTGGCAGCAGACAGCGAGTGGTGTCAACCCATTTTTCCAGGATGCCATGGGGTGTGGACATATTCAGACTGCCTCCGGCTAGCACAAGCCAGCACAAGCCAATGGAGCAGGTGCTCAGTCAGTTTCCCAGTCACTGCTGGGTGGCCACCTTCACCAAAAAGAGGCAGCAGCTGGTGAAAAAGGGCAAATGCAGTAAAGAACAGCCAATCTAGAGTCCTCTTGCTCGACTCACAAAACCCCCTGTAGGACATCCATCACGGCAGGGAAATAGAGGATGAAGGGGTGCAAATTATGGGCAGTGCTGGAAGATGGCACACATGGATTCCACTTTTCAACATCTTTGAGTTTTGACTGTAAGAAACATCTCAGCAGGCGACTTATAAATCTGTTAGTCTTTAAGTGCCTCAAGACTCCTTGGGTTTTTTTTTTTTTGCAAATCTATCAGTTATTACACCCAACAGCCACATGTAACTATCAAGTCAGATATTTCAAAACTCCTCCCTGGCATTTATGTCTCGCTATTTACATAACTGGGCTCTCTTGTGGCTGTATTAAGATCGGGTACCTGTTTGCTTTGTTGTCGAGTAGATTAAGACTTTATGGCTCAGACTCTCAGAGTTCTGCAAATCTCCAAACACACATGATCCTGCAGGTGCGTGCAGGTAAGGGGCACACACAGGATTCCCTAGGGATTGGTCAGAAATATCAGAGGAGGGGCATGGCCCAATGGGCAGGGAAGTGGGAGTGGCCACACAGAGCGACGTCAACCCTTTTTCTGAAATGACATGGGGCATGGACAAATTCAGACTGCACTTGGCTCGCACGAGCCAGACAGAGCAGATGGGGAAAGTGCTCAGTCAGTTTTCCAGTGACTGCTGAGCTGGCCACACCAACCAAAAATTGGCAGCAGCTAGGGAAGAGGGTAACTTTAGGGGAGGACAGCAGGTCTAGAGGCCCCCTGCTCTACTCACACAACCCCCTGTAGGACATCCATCATGGCAGGAAATAGAGGGTGAAGGGGGGCAAATTATGAGCAGTGCTGGAGCACAGCACACACTCATGCCCCTTTTCAACATCTCTGCATTTTGCCTGTAAGAAACATTAGAGCATGTTCAGGCGTTGGGTCTCCTCTTCCCAAACATCATTTTCCTCCTATCTGTTTGCAGCCTTCAAGCCTTTGAGAATGGCTACCATTCTCAGAGTGCAAAATTCATGAAGTCTCTTCTGTCACAGCAGAGAACCACGCAGCTGTTGATGGTGCTGCTTCTGTGAAAATCTGGGCGTATGAATGAAAAAATAAAAATGGTTTAGGAAAAGGATTACCGGTAATTGAAAGAGAGGAGGCTACTGCATTTGCCCAGACAGCAAATGATTGAATGACTTTAGCTCTTCTTTCTTGTGTTTAAATATGTAGCTTGCTTGGTTACTCATTGTCAATCAACTGGCCATCATTACATCCATGTCATGTAAAGCTAACTAACTGCTTTATCATCTGAATCATGCAAATACATCAGAGTTATTACACCCAACAGCCACATGTAATCACCAGGTCAGATATTTCAGAACTCCTCCCTGGCATTAATATCTGGCAATTTACATAACTGAGCTCTCTTTGCATATTCATGCCTTGTGGCTATTTCCTCACTGAGTTGCAGATAGCATAAATGGCTCCACTACATTGCTATGCAGAGGATCATTTCTAGCCACGCAACAGCAAGATGATCTCACAGACTCCCCTTCTCTGCCTGCTGCTCTTCTGGCTGCAGGGTAAGAAACAGACAAATGTCAAAAAGTGTTACAAAAGAATGGGACAAATCATAAGAAAATGGCTGTGGTTTACAAGTTGTATACTAATTCCTGACATATTTTCTAATTGATTTCTACTGTTTACTTTACAGGTGTTTCACTGTAGAGCTTTATATAATTTTAAAGTCATTCTCCCATTTACCCAACCCTAACACTGTCAATTGTTATTTTTTTTCTCTCTCTCCAGGCTCCCATGGGCAGATTGTCATGACTCAGACTCCAGAATCTCTCTCAGTGTCTGTGGGAGAGACAGTCACTATCAAATGCAAAGCCAGCACAAGCATTAGCAACTACATTGCTTGGTACCAACAAAAACCGGGACAAGCTCCCAAGCCTCTTATCTATTACGCCAGCAACCGTCACACAGGAGTCCCAGACCGGTTCAGTGGCAGTGGATCAGGCACTGACTACACGTTCACGATCAGCAGCGTACAGTCTGATGATGCTGGAGATTATTACTGTCAGCAGTATGATAACTTTCCTCTCACAGTGATACAGACCAATACAAAAACCTCCCAGCTCTGTGAAACAGGAAGTCTTGTAGACATGAGTACACACAAGTAGCACAACAACCTCAGTTGCCAATCCAAAAACAGGATAATTCCACTAAAATAACACCACAGTGCCATCAGTGAAATCACCCCATTTTTTTAATAGTTAAATATAACCATAACAGTGAATTTTCTGCATTTATGATCCTTGATATTTGTACTACATCTCTGTCATTGATTTTATCCTAAATTATGAACATACACTCTCACCCTTTACTCCATCTTCTTTTTATTCTTTGCAATGCAGCAGTACCTATAAAGCCCTAAACGTGGACCAGGACCCCATTGTGCAAGGTGCTGTTAAAACAGAACTAAGAGATGGCCCTTCCCAAAAGAACTGCTACCATCTTCATGTAGCTTTCTCTAGTAATTGATACATTAATCCAGAAAGCAAACTTAATTAACTGAAAATTAAGGCTGTTTTCAGACAAAACCCTGAAAGCCTCAGAAATAAAAGTAATAGCCATTTAGTCATGCAGAACTGATGATGTATGAATATATTGACAACACATATTGGATATTAAATCATTACAAAATAATAAACAGTCACTAGCTTTGCTGATCAGGGACAAGTGACCATGGAAAGAAGTGCCTCATTCTAGGAAGGAAACAAAATATCCCCTCATGGGCTGGCTTATGGCAGAGAGTTTGCTGCTTGATCCCCTTCCTAAAGTTTACAGCATATCAATTTTCAGTGGGCAGCTGGCAGGCAATCCACCGATGTCTTCTTTAGCCCCTTTCTCTGCCCGTTTGCTCCTTGTCATCAGGCGGCAGCAGGCTTGTGGGTAAGCAGTAGAGCACATGAAACAACAACACTGAGGCCACGTCTACACGGCACTTTTATTTCGAAATAACTCTCGTTATTTTGAAATAAAAGAAATTAGGTCTACATGACTTTTTTTATTTCGAAAGGACGGACCTCATCCTTTCGAAATAAGAATCGTCATTTTGAAAAACTAAAACCTGCCCCCCCTCGAAACGGCTGTTATTTCGGAAGGGATATTTCGAAATAAAGCTGTTATTTCGAAACAACACTGTGTAGACCTGTTGTTTCGAAAAAGCTGTTTGAAAGAACAGGTCCAAACGGCTTTATTTCGAAATATCCCTTCCGAAATAACAGCCGTTTGGATTGCAGGCTTTCCCTTAATTCGAATTAACATTTTGTTAATTCGAATTAACTTATTTCGAAATAAGGATTTTATTTCGAAATAACTAATTTCAAAATCCTTATTTCAAAATAACAATGCATGTGTAGACATAGCCTGAGTCTCCTGCTTTGCTCTCAAGACACTAACAGTGCTTATGTCCTAATAGACATTGACCCCTGCTACACCGGCCCTCAAAGTCCAACATGGAGCTTGCATCCATAGCGTGAGGGGAGTTAAATATTTGTATTTATTTAATGTCACCTGACTGGACGATCTGAGAATTGTAGATGTTTTGGCCCAAAACAAGCCTTGAACAAAAACAAAAAGACCCAAAAGGTTGGGCACACACTCTCTGCTGTGAAGAAAGATTCCTTTCTAGGATATACAAGTTTATCTGAATACTACCAGAGGCTATGTCTCTACTTAAGAATGCTAGTTTGACCACAGCTTGAATTAATTAATTTGAACTAATTGTGACTAATTTCAATTAAGTTAGTACAAATTAGCATGTCCACACTAGAAACCTAAATCAAACTAGCATGGTCATGCACAGAACTTGCTAGTTTGGCTTAGGAGGGGGACAACATGGGAGGAAGTGTGGGGACAGGACATCCAAGAAAGGCCATCACCCCCCCCCATCTATAAAATAAGGAAGGCGCCCTGGGAGGAAGAAGGTCAAACTGCCTTTAGTTCAAACTAATGGTTAGTTCAAACTAAAGGCAGGTTTTACAAGTTTGAACTAAGCTTTCCTTAGTTTGAATTAAAGAATTCCTTAGTTCAACCTAAGGAAAGCCAGTGTGGCCATGGACTAATTTAGTTCGAATTAAGCCTCCTTAATTTGAACTAAATTCCTGCTGTAAACATAGCCAGACAAAAACTGCATTAAGATGGAGTTCTGCTTGTAGGTACGTGTTTGCAAGTTAGGATAAAATACATTACAGGGGAGTTGTACTTTTATATTCTCCTCCTAGACCCTGCAAAAAACAGAGGAAACGTAGGAAATGTAGGAAAACCCCAGCTAAATTTAAAAGCCAATAAGACATATAACAATATGTAAATACAGTGTGCAGGCAGCAAATCAGTCTAATTCTGCGGGGGCGCCCAGGGCGGGGCCCAGGACGGGGGGCACATCAATAGCTTTGTTTACACTTGAAAAGTTAAGTTGACTCTGCTAAGTCGACTCAACAAGGTCAACTTACATTTTAAAAAAGTGGGCAAGGGGAGCCCAATGGACCTGTGACTCCCTTCTCATTGGGACCTGCGGCTTCCCAGCAGAAGGGACCTGCAAGGGAGACACAGGTCCCAGTGAAAAGGAAGTGGAGGCGTCCTTCTTCCTGGGACCCCCACAGGTCCCAGGGAGAAGAAATTAGGGGCTCCTTTCTTCCCAGGACCCAAAAGGGGTCCTGGTGAGGAGGAAGCCTGCACTTCCTTCTCCCTGGGACCCACGTCTCCCATTTTGACGGAGAGCCATGACACCCTTCTTGCAAGGGAGCTGGGGCTCCTGGAAAGAGGGGAGCTGCTAGGGCTTCCCTGTCCGGGGATCCTTGGAGAAACAAGCCACTGGGGATCGGCAGATGGGGGAGCCCCGGGGAAGACAGCTGCCGGGGCACGCAGGTCAGCAGAGCCCTGGAGAAGAGAGCCTCTGGCCAGCACCAAGAGAGTCCCTTGCTGCTGCAGCTCCAGTCGGGGGCGTTGCGGGGACTCCCTCGCCACTGCAGCCAGGACCGAGGACCCCCACATGGCTCCCTTGTCCCTGGCAGAAGGGAGCCGCAGCTTCCTTCTAGGCAGGGAGCTGCGGCTCCCAGGAAGAATGGAGTTGAGTGAGGCTCCCTGATCATGGCTACAGTGGCGAGGGAATCCCTGCAGCCCCCCAACCAGGCCTGCAGTGGCGAGGCAATCCTTTGCCGCCAGTCGGAGGCTCATTTCTCCAGGCCACACTGACCTGGGAGCCCTGGCAGTTGTCTTCCCTGGAGCACAGGGCAGCTCCAGTAGCCTGCTTCTCCAGGGCTCCCCGGACAGGGGACCCCCAGCATCTGGCTTCTCCTGGGAGCCCCAATGATCCCTTTAAAATAGGGACCCTGCAGGGCTCCCCTGTCCTCAAGCCTTGGCTCCCCGAGCCACTGGTCCCTTTCCTCAGCCTGGGCTCCCCCGAGCCCTGCCACTATTCTCCTAGGTCGACCAAGACCTTAAGTCGACCTAAATACTGGGAATTATTAAGTCAATTTAAGGATGCCCTTAAATCGACTTAATGAAAACCCACTGTGGATTGGGGTTAATTTAGGTCGACCTAAGGGTCCTTATGTCAACCTAAATTGATAGTTAGACATATTCAATGTGATTAACACATTTTAGTATTTAGTACATCTGATTAGAAAGATTCTTAAAGACACTAGGGAGTTTTTCATATATTTTCCTCTACAACAAAATTACGATTATTTGGATGCATTAATGATACTTTTCTCACTTAAAAACAATCCAAACCCTTTATTCTGAATATCCTTAGTTCTACAGTGCTTGGGTCTTCATTAAGTGAATCTTCCCTGTAATGTCTTAAGTTATGGATCACTACTGGCAACCGTAACTCTATCCTAACATAGTTTTTTGTCTGGGAATTTCTTTAGGATGTACAGACAAACACACACACACAATTTATTTGAACACTAAAACAACCAACAAGAGAAAGTCACTATACAATATTACTGATGCAATGCAGGTATGTAATATTGGTCTTCCCTCTTCTTTTTATTTTACTTAAATTGGTAGATTTCTAAGGCTAGAAGGGACTCCCATGATCATCCCATCTGTATGATGCCAGCTACAGACAGGAACGGATTAAGTGGTCTTGGGCCCCTGGGCTGCTCACCACCATGGTGCTGCCTCCTCCAGCCTGGGGCCCAACGCCTCCACCATGGCGGCTGGTGGGTGGGCTGTCGGGGTGGGGTGGGGGGCAGGACCTGGTGCCAGAGGGCACTCCAGATCTGATCCAGGGAACCTTGAAGGGCAGGCCAGAGGTTGTACACTGTGTCAGCCAGTCCCAACCCCCCCCGACCAGAGCAAACACTCATCAGCCTTTGTGGCTACTAGGAAGACTGGGGCTGTGTCCAAGCTTTAGAAAGTTTCCTCGGCTGCATATCCGGGTGAGCAACAGTGCTGGAAAGGTTTCCAGAGTGTTGCTTTACTCCACATGTTGAAATTTCACTGCTAGGCTGGGGGGAAACTAATCCAGGAACACAGGAGGGGAAACTGTACACTGACACTGACACTTAAGGCATGAAATTATTAAAGTGGCCTGGGTTCCCATGTAATAGATCTGGAACAGAGGAGGTTAAGGCAGAATAAGGCAGTAAACCCAGATCTCTTAACCACCAGTCCAGTAATTTAAGGAAAAAAAACCCCTTCTTTCTTTAATAAGTGTCCATATGCCATTTATATATTCCATGGGTCTCCTGTCATACAGTGAGATCATATTTTAGGGTTATGGGGATCACACAGTGACCAACACCACCCTAGCCTGAACTTTGGCTGTGCTGTAAATATTGCTAGGCCTGGCCATATAGCTACAGAGGAAAGAGCTCATGTTTGAAAACAGTCTCCACAACACCAATTATACCTTGAAACGTGACGGGGGGCTAAGGGGGGACACAGCTATGAGAAGGGAAAGAAGCATCAGCTGTATAACAGCAAAGGGGTAGGTGTGTTAGTCTAGTTCAGCAAAACAAACTAAGAGTCCTGTGGCACTTTTAAAAACTAACACATTTATTTATTGCATGAGTTTTTATGGGAGAAAATCTGACTTTGTCAGATACTTTGAAGATGGAGGAACTTCCAGAATGGGAGGATAATAAATCTAGGGAAGTCTAAGTCATAAGATGAGGGAAAAAAAAAAAAAAAACAAGGAGTTATGTGGCACTTTAAGACTAACAGATTTATTTTTCACATGAGCTTTCGTGGGAGAAAATCCCACTTCCTCAGATGCTTCGAATGGAACTTTCTCCCACGAAAGCTCATGCGAAAAATAAATCTGTTAGTCTTAAAGTGCCACATGACTCCTTCGGTTTTTTTTTGCTGAACTAGACTAACACGGCTATCCTTTTGGAAATTCATAAGATGAGGTCATGCTATTACAGAAAATCAAAGCAGTTGTTAAGATTAGGGATTCGTTTCCCATTACAACTGGCGATTTGACTTCATCTTCCTCTATATGCTGCTCTACACTGTTTGAATCTTCACACCTGCTTTGATTTGCTGTTTCAGTGTGACCTGATCCCATGACCTATACTTCCCTGCATTTATTTTCCTCCCATTCTGTAAACTCTCCTATCTTCAAAGTGTCTGACAAAGTGGGATTTTCTCCCATGAAAACTTATGAGATAAATAAATTTGTTAGTCTATTGTTGTGCCACAGGTCTCCTTGCCTGTTTTGTGTAACAGCACACTCCCTGGGGAATAGTGACATCTACTCAAACACATTATTCAGACTAAATTCTGTGGACAACTCTGCCATCGGCCAGTAGATGACAGTATTCTCATAGGCTGTGTTCACACGGCACTTTTGTTTC